>JANVCQ010000231.1:38992531-39004452 GCA_025531925.1 Erythroxylum plowmanianum
CTACAGAAAGCTCTTAACATAATCTACAAGTTTCATGTAGATCATTTTCTCAAATTACACCTAAATCAAAAGTCAACTCTCAAAGCCCAAAAAGTCAACAATTTCACAATTTTTCATATTTTCACACTTTCTCTCTTTATTTCTTGATTTTTGATCATTCACATTACTAAGTCGACTTATCACCCAAAGTTCGGGGTCCAACACAAATCATATATTTTAAAAGATATAAATAAAAATATAAATTTATGCAATATTAATTAATTTTGTGTTTTTAGTTTTATAAATTTTTAAAATGACATTGTTGTTGGTTAAATTTATTTTAGGCTTATAACCATTGTCAATAATATTAATTTTGATTCCCATTTCTTACAATATTGCAATTATTTTTAAGTATATTGTAATAAATATAATTATATATGGTAATTAATATAATGATATATGAATGTATAGATAATAATTGTAATTAGTATAATGATTTATGAATGTATATATAATAGATAAATTATCTCATATCTTACTTGTCATATTAGTCTATTTAATCATAATTCTCTATTTATTATATATAATTCTATATTATCATATAGAATTTATATATTATATCGAATTTCTATAATATATTGATTGTAGCTTTCCGATATGAGTATGTTTTAATATTTAACCTCGATATTCTGCAAGCGTACAGGTCGTTCGCATAGTATCTAAGGTGTCGATCCCATGAGGAGGATCAATCTAATTCTAAAATCTAAGGTCAGAGACTATAAAACAGAAATTTAATAGGTAACTAATTTAAACATGAGAACTAAAGAAATCAAACAAACCAAATCAAATAACAAAACAATAATTGACAATTAACACTTAACGAAAACAATCAATGAACAACGATGAACAATTTCAAATTAAAAATGAATAACAAATAATGGAAATTGATTGATTTGTTAAACAATGATAGCCCACCCTAGAATTCAACCTAGTGAGTTAACCAAAAGAGAGAAAGGGAAAAATTATCTATCTTTAATGCTAACCTAACCAATTACAATTTATTGAATTAATAGTTCTAGATGATCCTAGGGTCAACTACTCTCTTTCAATGTAAGAGCCCAGACCACCCGCCTACAGATATTGTCCGCCTTGGGTTGCCCCTATGGCCAAACTTCTCATAATTTTGCTCTTTCCACCATTGGGAAAACATTTCTATGGGGGAGAGGTATTCATACCCTTATAAGGCATACTTCGTTCTCCTCTCCAGTCGATGTGGGATCTCACACTCTCCACCCCTCTTAGGAGCCAACCCTTTTTAGGGTCTAGTTTAGCTGGCACAATGGTTCTGGTACTAACTCTAATACCATTTGTAACAACCCAGACCACCTGCCCACAGATATTGTCCACTTTGGGTTGCCCCTCAGGCCAAGACCCTCATGGTTTTACTTTTCTCTCGCTCGAGAAAACGCATCTATAGGGGAGAGATATCCATACCCTTATAAGGTATACTTTGTTCTCCTCTCCAACTGATGTGGGATCTCACAATATCTAGCCCCTTTAGGGCCCAGCATCCTACGCTAGCACATCGGGGCAGGAACTAGCTCTGATACCATTTGTAACAACCCAGACCAGCTGCCCACAAATATTGTCCGATTTGGGTTGCCCCTAGGACCAAACACCTCACGATTTTGCTCTTCCCACCCTTGAAAAAACACGTATATGAGGGGGAGGTATCCATACCCTTATAAGGCATACTTCATTCTTCTCTCCAACTGATGTGGGATCTCACACTCATGTTATAATTAAACCCTAAAGCATAAAGCTTAATCAGATTATAGGAAGTTGTAATCTCTTAATTAACAACCTATCCAAAACCTAATCAGTTCTTAAGTTCTTTAATAAACAATTGGAAACTTATACATGATCTCTCTACATAAGATTTACTAACCTGATTTAATTATGAATCTATTAAATTATCTAATTATTGTTAGCCCAGTTTAATCATTTTTTCTCAATTCTCCCTCATAGTTTACTATTAAGATATGAAGTGCAGGATTAAACCACAATTAATTCAATAAAAACATAAAACAATTATATTTCATTAAATAAAAAATAATATTCCAAAGGTGAGTATAGAACATCAATCAACAATTCAATTCTATCTTAAACTATATATCCTAATTCTACAATCAAATAAAACTAAAATACATAGGAAATAGAACTCGAATGGATGATGGGAGGCTACGACTTTGGAAAGTTTCTTATTCTGGGATGTACGTCGAGTCTGCGTTGTCTTCCTCTTCTGTCTTCCTTCTTCTCTTTCTCAATCTCTTAAAGATCTCTCCTTTAGGGTTTTGTTGTGGTGTCTAATCAAAAGCTTTTTTTTCATCCTTTGTCTTGTTCTTTTTATACTTGATGTGTTTGTGACAGCCTAGCATTTTTCAGGGTCCAAAAGATCCCAAAAAACCCTTAAAATTTGACTTTTCTGTGTGTCTGCACGTTTGCCCGATGTAGGTCACAATCGTGGCTCAGCAGGCCATGATCGTAGTCCACATGTAAGCTCCCTATCATGATTATGTTAGAAAGATCATAATCGTGGGCCAAGTATGATTCTTCTGTGATGATCGTGGTAATTTGGCCACGATCATGGGTTGTCTTCTCTCGCTTCTGTCATTATCGTGGCTGATGGGCCACGATCATGGGTCTTTAATTTAGTCCAAGTCTTTCCAAAACTTCTCCGTTCTTTGCTATTAATCCTGAAAAACTAACAAACACGTTAAGGTACCTCAAAAACATAATAATTAAGCTCAAATGCTTGTACTAACCCATAAGAACACTTGAACACAAATAATTCACAAACTAACACAATTCTACCAAAAAAAACATACTAAACAGTAGAATAAACGGATAAACACATATCAAAATATACCTTAAAACATGATACATTTTACACTTATCATATATAGAGTGTAATAAATAGGAATAACGTTTGGCGATGAATTATAAAATTTATGCAAAAGTTTCACATTTTTGCAATGATTTTTGTATTCATCTCTAAAGGTGAAGCCAAAACCACTTCGTTTTATGAAATTAAAAACCTAATTATCTAAACAGAGGACATAAATTCTTTGGACAGAGCCTGTAAACAATTAGGGGCTCAAAACAAAGCCTATTGCTGCAAGGAATAAACATTCTACTTACAAAGCAATAAAAATGACAACGTAACCCACAACTACTGACAAAGAAAAAAAATAAATGACAATGTTGTTGTAAGCTACAGTCAAGCTAATCATCCTCTGATGGCATTTTATAAATAAGATAAATAAATCCTCCCCTATCGAAAAAATCTCCAGCTGCTTCCTAATTAGGGTTAAGCCATTGAAGGAAATCTTCTTCTCCGAGCTGGTCAAGTTGCTAGGTATAGGTTCCTTTGTCTTACTTCTCACCTTTTTTCTTCTTTTTACGTTTGGTAGTTGTTTTACAATAGTTATTCATTAGCTTTATCTTGGAGGAGTCATAGATCACTCCCATCCTAGGTGAAAGCTAACCTCAAGCTATGAAATTACTTGATTCTTTTATAGTAACTCAATGTCTTCTTGCTTAATCTAGATTTCCAACTAGTAGTTAGAGATCATTGGGTCCTGTTTTAGAGAGACAACTTCAATCCTCATTCTTCATTAAACTCTTCTAGTAAGTCTTCCCTCTTTGTAAATTTGTTCTTAACTACTATAAAGTTGATCTGTTCATTTGCTTGGATTTCTTACATCTATTTTCTGTGTTATTTCTATATCTTATTGATTACCTAGGGTTAGCCTTCCTATTTTTGTACTTCCTTCTATTTGAATTCCATCACTATAACTCTCTCCATATCTCTCCATATCTAATGAGGGGCTCGGAGGCCCAACTATTTTTATCAGAATAGTGACTTTAAAGGAAATCACATTTAATTATGCATCCCCTAAACATAGTACATAAACTGTTAACATTCTCAATCTTATCATATGAAGTAGTCTTAGTTGATAGATCACAAAATTAATATTGCTAAAATGTTGGAACATTCAAATAAGAAGTCTTATATTCTTAAAAATGTCAAATCACTTATTAATGTATGGCACATTCTATGGGCTTTATTTATCTTTAAGGATGAGTGGCAAATATGGAATGTGCTTGTGCATGAGATTTTTGACTGGTTAAAAAATTAAGTTTTGATGATCTTTGCTTCTTTTATGATTATTTTGTTAATTGCATATAACTTCATATAATTTTTCGTTTCTTTATTACATTGTACACTCTACTTTTATATTGATTATACATATGACTTGTTTTTGTTTCTACTGACTTTTTAGAATTGTAACATCCTATCACTCATGTTGAGGTTAAAATAGTAAATGTGAGAGATTAGAAAATGTATTTCATGTTCATGCATAATATGATATGCACATACACGTCAATGTTGAATTTTTGCACATAAAAATGACTGTACATGCATTCATTGACATTCCAAGTATAATTGTTTCAAAATGTAATTTTTATTTAGAATTGTGGTTTTCATATATTGAAAAATTGATTTGGAGAGTGTATTTGCGGATTTAGAAATTTTGAAATTATTGGAGAAATTTCTAGAAATTGTTGGGTATTTTTGGACTAGGAAAATTGTCAAATGGCAAAACTATTAATAAATGGTAGTAGAAATTACTATCCAATGGCAAAGAAAATTTTGATAAATGACTTTAGGACTTATTGACAAGTGCCATTGAAAATTGGGAGACAGTTAGAATAGAAATTAGATTTAGTTTATAAGAATTACAATGTCTTAAGTACACTAAAACATTTAAAGCCCCTTTTTATTTGCTCTCTCTCGATGTTTCTCTCTTAAAAAAAGCCATTGGAGTTTGTTTTGGTTCTCTTCTCCTTCGTAGCTTTTCTTCTCTTCTTCTTCTTGATTTTTATTCTTCAAATCTCCACCCACATTGGACATCTCATCTTCCATTTACTAATCCTTCACTTTGCTCTCTCTTTCATTCCCACCAAAAACCCTGATCTTCCAACCCTAAAGATGGTGATGATCGTGGGTTGTGTTGAAGTTAGGTATTTTTTATTTTCTTGGAGAGTTTGAAGATTTGGTAGCTAAATCAAGTAAGTTATATTTTATTTTTTTATGGGCAATGTTAAATGGAGCATTTATGATGATAGTAGAGGTTAATGCATGAAATGGTGCTTTGTGCATGTATGCGTCGTGGATGATGAAGAGTTGTGAATTTTTTTCTTATACATATATGCTTGATGATTAATGAGTTATATAGATGTTTTGTTTCATGTAAATGCTAAATAATGGGTTAGGAGTTGTTTTATGGATGATTGATGCTGTATATGAGGAGTAAGAAATTATGAGTTATGCTACACATGCTTGTAAGATGGATTGGTTATGAAAAGGATGTTTTAATGAGAATTGGGAGCTGATGAATAGGTACATGAACATATCTTGTTTTTAGTTTAATGATCAAATTTAGGTCATGCTTTGTTGGTGAATGATATTGAGATGAAATGAAGTTGAAAATGGGAGTGAATGAAGTAGAAAATGGTGATCACTGTACAAGTTAGGTTAGGTATAAAAATCTGAAAAGTTTGAGGATGATTGACTGGAAGATGTTCACTGAGTATGCCTTAGTATTTTAGCCATAACTTTTTTGTAGTTATCCAAATGAGATAATTCTTAATTTGGACTAAACTAGAACATATAGCTACATTTTTTTGTAAAGAAGTTGAATTCAAATTTTGTTTATAAGAGTCTCAAAATCTAACCTGAAGTTGAAAAATTAGGTATGCATCTGTGGAAGTTCTCTGCAGAAAACTCCTTGCTTCACTGCAGCAAAATTGAAGGTTTAGCTAGGATTTCTTTCGGATAAATTTCTCCACGGCCAACTCTAGGTTTCGCTGTGACGAAATTGTTAAAATTTCACAAGAATTCCTCTCTGGAGGAGTTTGCCGCGGCGAACTTTTCTCTACCCTAAACATGGTTCAGTATTTTGGGTATATCTTTTTATATAGTTATCAAAATGTACTGATTCTTGATTTTGAGTAAACTAGAGACATCAATATACAAATTATCTGAAGAAATCAAATTCTGAATCGGATTCTAAGAATTTCAATTTTTGGGTGGAATTTGAGTATAGGGTGCTGTCTCATAATATAAGCAGTCCAAAAATATTTGGAGTATAACTTTCACTCTACTAAACAAAATTGAATGATATTGGTGTCATTAGAAACCTAAGATATAGGGGAGAAACTTTATAGAAGAAAGAATTCTCAAAGTTCCCCATTTTCATTGTCTAAATGATCAAGAATAGTATACTTGAAAATCAGTTTTTGGGAAAAATCTAGAATTATGATCAATGAGTTATGAATTATGATTTTAATGATTTCATTGGGATATAGAGCATAAGTTTCCTGGGATTGTCATGAACATGCATTGTGCATTTTTCATATACATACATGTGCATTGTAAAACACTTACAATTGTGCCAAATTGTGATATATGTATATTGTTGTTATAGAGGAGTAACTGGAATGTCAACCTCTAGATGTTATCGGAACTTCCAGGCCTTAGCTTCGGGAGCTACCTGTGAGTAACCTAGACGTTTCTACTCAATTATTTATTGTGTTAGATTAAATTTGAATTGCTTAATGAATGTTAATTGAATTGTGTTGATTTTCGGACAGAAGGTTCGATGATTGTGAAATGGGATGAGATATTGAAGTGCTACTTGAATGTGAATGTGACGAACTATGTGCTTCATAATGTGTTTGATTGTGATAGATGCATTCCATACATGAATGCACAATCAGATAATGGAAGTTGTAACTAGAGTAGCTACTAATCAGAGCTTAAAGCTCAAAGTGTGAAAAAGAGCCTTGAGCTCAGAAAGTGGTTAAGAGCCTAAGGCATACTATGTAAAATAAGCCTTGTATCCTCTTCGGATAAAGGACAGTTATCAATGAGTTTGGTATCTAAAATGAATAAGGGACAGTTTAGGCACTCGGTCACAACAACATAACAATTAGAAAAGAGTCTCATGAACATTTCATACGCATTTTTTTAAATATGTTTGTTTTGATGAAATGTGAAATTGCATATGCTTAAGTGAAAATGTGATACATGATCAATTATGCAAAAATGTGATTGTATGTTAAGTGAATTGTTGTGTTTCATGAATTGAGTGGACCATCGATGATGGTTACCTCATTGAGTTTGCAAAACTCACCAAAATTGCAACGTTGTCTTTTCAGGACCAAGAGACGACTCTAACTACTGAGAGGCTCCACCAGCTGTGTAGATTATGTTTTGGCAAGAGAAGCAATGGCTCAAAGGTCACTCAGCTGGGATTTTTGGACATAATAGATATATTATATATATTTTCCTCTATCATGTAGTACTTTTGTATTAGGTGTTGATGATGTACATGCAAGAAGTGCTGGAAAAACACAATGTAGACTTTTGGTTTTATACAAAGAAATGAGGAAATTTTGGGTTTTTAAATATTGTGATTTTCTTATGATGCTTTATAAGTGAATAATGATATGATGCCATATGAAGTGAATGTAGTGATCGATAGTAGCCCACCCCTATTGTAGGATATATACCAAAATGATCTTCGGGCGTCCCAGTGTGTACTCTACGATAAGGGGGCGCTACAAGAATAAAGTTGTTAACTTAAATTCATCACAAAATGTTGATGTGAAAAATAGTTTCATATGGTAGAAATGAGCTACAATGGGAGGAATGTGGCAGAATTCTCCCTGATGAAGAACAAATCAATGTGTAACAAGTCTCCTTATTGAAGTTGAATCACCACTTGCCTTCATTGACCATTCTTCTTCTTCAAGGTTTTTAGTATCATTCGAATTAGCTTTCTTTCTTTATTACCTAATTTCCTGTTAGGAAGCTATTAGATGAACGTTTGATTGTATATACTCCATGTTGTATAAAGTTTCCTTGAATCTTCAAAAGAATATAGATGAAGATAGAGGTGATGGCAATGTACTAATGGTCCCTGTAAGATTAAAGAATTCGGTTGTTTTGGAATAGTCATCGATTGCAAAAACTATGTTTGTTCATTGTGACAATGATGGAGTCACTCAATTAGGTATGCACGTGTTTGAATTTGGGTCCTTTATACCATTTAATTTAGCTTTTAAAGTTTTATTTTGTTTGTTTCTTAGGTGAAATGAGTGGTACGTGTGGTCTATCTAACTTAGTGATCCATATTACTTCTAGGATATCGTTCACTATATCTTCAGCTAGTTTAGTTAAGGCCAAGAAGTTATTGTAAAAATGTGTTAATAAACCAACACTTGGGGAAGATCTTGAACTCTGCTTCAATTGATGCCATCGAATGTGCAAGGAGCCTTCTTCGGAATCTAGACATAGGGAACTCCTTTACCTTATTTAACGAGTCTCATGTCACTTGAAATCTAGAAAAATAATTATTTCTTTTTCATCTCGATAGAATAAGTGGGAAACTTTATTTATTATTTTATCTATAAGAATTATTAAATTTCTAATTAAAATCTTGTATTACTTACAATATATCAATATTTATTATTTTCTGTAAGAATCATATATCATTATATTACAAACATCATGTTAAAACTATTCGAAAATTTTGTGACACCAAATAAAATTGTCAAATTATATAATTTAAAAGAGAAAAATAAAAAGTATAAATATATGTAATATTAATTAATTTTGAGTTTATAGTTTCATAACTTATTGAAATGATTTGACAATTTTTGGTAGCTAAATTTATTTACTCTTAGAATCATTATCAATAATATTAAATTCGAATTTTCTTAATATGATGTTTAGTCACAAAATGATTAAGTTAAAGTTAGTGAATTCATAATTATAAATAAGATAGTGATTTTGTTATTTAAGCTTTTGACGATGATTACAAAATCATCGCCAAAAGTCTTGCTTTTTGAGATGAAATTTAAAGTTGTTGACGAAAACACTAAACTATTGCTAACTATTTCAAGAAAATGGATGTATATAGAGGGTTAAGGTCTCATGTAGCTGTTGTAGGAAATCGTGAACGTACAGATACTCTGGCCTATTCAATGATTCACGTATGCAAAAAGATACAAAAAGGCCTTAACAACGTATTAGGGATCGACTCTTATGAAGGTCTCAATAGATTCGTGCTCATTTCAGCTTCAAAAAAATCACCAAATGCTTGCATTTAACGTCAATTGTGTAAAACATTGCAAAATGTTAAGCCCTTGGCATGTTTTTAAAAATCATAGCCAAAAGTTAACTTTTAGCTACGATTCTAAAATCATCAACAAAAAAATGTAGCTAAAGGTTGGTAATGTTGCAGTGTTAATAACAAAAAGAAGTATGTGCACTATAGAAAAAATTTTAGGGGTATATTGCTAAAATTTAATGTATTCAAATTTAATTTATGAATTTTTAATAACAATAACTTCTAATATATTAACATCAAAATTTAATAATATATTTGTTAATACTAAAGGCCTATCTGTACATTTTTTCACTAATTATAGATATAGTGGATTTAAGATGGGGTGACTTTAATTATGTTTATATTGTACGTAGAAAAGAGTGCAAATGCTCAAATCATACAATAATTTCCTTTCCAAAAGTTTAGATAATTTTAAAGGTTGTAGATCTGATAGCTAATTATTGACTTTTCCTTATACTTAATGTTAAATGGCTTTAGATAATTTCTTGAATTATTTTTGAGGCAAAGAATGTGCAACATTAAATTGTGTGTTACTTTGTTGTCTTCAGTACCTTTAAACTTTTGGTTTTGGACAAGAATATGTACAAGACTATAAAACATGAAAGGAAGTTTATTACATAGTGAAGGTGGTCATCATTTGAAAACTTGAGATATAGCAAACTTTTCTTTTTACACCTATAAATTGAAATTAAAATCTATTATCATAGATAATTAATTACAACCAATAAGATATATATATATATATATATTAAAAGCCAGTTATATTGTAAAACAAAATAACAGCACATATACTAAGTTTGAAATGCAAAGAAGTTGTGACTCTCTTTAAAATTATATGCTCCAAACTCTTTTTAAAATCCTTTTTATACTCCGTAAATTTTCAAACTTTTTATCCTATTAAATGGCTAAGTTTAGTTGAGATTCTTTTTCTTTTGGAGAAGGAATCATATTACTTTTTTCTCTTGGCTTTATTTCATGTTTGGCTCTTTTCATTCTCCTTAATTCTTTGCTAGATCACTTTCAACTCACTCTCTTCTAATTATTCTTCTCCTTCTCCCCCCTATGGAATCACTTCTTGTTGTTAAAGTGTTTTTCAAAATATGCAACCTTTCCTTAGACTTATTACCAACTATTTTTAAATACTTAAAACCCTACATCCCTCCAAATCTTTTCTAGTAGAGGTAAAAAATATTTTAGTTAAGTTGTTGGTGATTCATCCATCTTTAATGAGCTTAGATTCCTTTCTTCCTTTCTTACCTTTTTCTTCAACATTAAAAAAATACTTGCACAGTAATAAGTTTCTCAATACTATTTTATGTTTTATCACTGTAATACCCCACTCTCATGGGGCATATTCCCGAACATATCGATGGTATTCGACAACATACTCTACAAGGATGACATACTAGAATAGTCAATCGATCGAAATTCATCACAAAATTTTCAAAAAAAACAACAAACGCAATTGCAAAAAAGCAATAACAAATCGGGCCCACTTTATTTGTAAACATTTTCATTCACCAGTGTTACTACACTCATTATACATATCATCAAATCTAGTAGTCACTTAGGCCCATTTCATTTACAAACATCACTCGCCACAATTGTTATTACACTTTACAATTTACACATATACATTACACAATATTTGCAAAAATATAATTCAAAAACTGAAATCAATGAAGAAATATACAGGTGCAAACTGATCCTGACCTCTATCACTTACTCGAATGCAGTGGCTAGACTCTAGTTTTCATAACTGGAGATCTTCTCTAAGCCTGAAAAATATTGCAAATTTTGGGTGAGTTTTGCAAACTTAGTGAGTGGACCATCCTCGATGGCTCACTCATTCACATAACACATTAATCCATATAATTGCATAATTCACATAACTTCATCAATTCATCATGATGAGTCACATACATTTCATCTTCACTTTAAAACATATATCACATTCAGAAATCAGTCAAACTATTTAAATCATACATATCATATGCATATACAGTACTCTTGAGACTCACTTTCAATCGTTATTGCTGTGACCGAGAGCCTATAACTGTCCCGTATCTATTGTGGATACCAAGTTCATTGATAACTGTTGTATTTGTTGGAGATATTGGGCTCAATATACATAGTGAGCCTTTAGCTCTTAATCACATTCTGAGCTTTTAGCTCTTTTTTGATGGCTACTTAGGTCACAACAGCCTTTAGGTTATCATTAATTCATGTAATGAAATGCATCAATCACATATGATCAATTAGTCAATTTATTTCACTTTACACATGTCATAAGACCTTGGTCCGATATTCAACATTTAAGTTGAGAATCACTTATTTCATTCACATGCACATTCACATTTTTCTTCAGAACTTTGTTCGGCATTCAACAATCAAGTTGATTATCACTCATTTTGTCAAATTCACATATAAGGAGTGTAACACCCCACTCCCGCATGACCCGAACTTGACATCGATGGTGATATCCGAGTCTGTGCCCTGCGAGGGTGGCGTGATACATCACTCAATCAAAACTCAGTATAAATTTTTTTTTACAACACAAACATACACTATGCGGAAATTAACTAACATACACAGCCACCAATAAGTACAATGACCACGGGACCCCTTTAAAAATACAAATTAATTCAGTCCGGGGACTCTACAAATTGATCGAATCAT
>JANVCQ010000231.1:39076910-39088641 GCA_025531925.1 Erythroxylum plowmanianum
ATTGGTTTCTTTCAAAGCAAACAAAATTGTGAAAAGAAGAAAAAACATGTCATATAATTTCTTATGTCAGAGAGTGTTCCAAGTGTATACAGTGTTTGTGTTATTTCTATCTTCCACGTCAGTAGCTACTAGTGCCTTTGCTGTTAGTTCAACGTTATAGCTGAGAGAGAATATTATAATTTTCATTGATTTTATGTAAGAAACAGATATAATCAGTGAATCCTTTTCTATCAAGTGATTTCTTGCTTACTCGAGTGAGTTATACTAGTTGATAATAGTAACTTTGCTGTTTCTTTTTCCTTTTGTTAGTTTTATGATTTGCCAGCCTGTTTATTTTAAACTTGAAGCTTATAGTTTAGCTTATTCTCATAAAATATTTATTAGATGTGTTTGCAACTAAATGATTTCATGAGTATAGTAAGTAAATATCAGGTATAAGATGAAAAAATGTCTTTCATGTGATACATACACCTCGACAGAATTGGCACTACATATATAAGAAATCCAGTTATATGTATGTATGTATATGCTTAAAACAATAAGGTAGCCCACTCTAGCTGATAACTACCGGATTCTAAAATTGCATATAGAACCAAGATCAGTTGAGAAACCTTTTGTTTATTCCAACATTTCATGGCCATATATATAGTTGAGAACCTAATACTCATTAGTGAAAGGTATTTTAGAGCAATGTATAGTTTAGTATGTTAATAAAATTCGAACGACATTATATGCATATAATCTTGGAATTCCTTGGAGTATAGGGGAGAAAATTGAGAGTAACTTCATATGAACACGGTATATTATTATCTAGGTTAATTAACCAAGTATATAGCTATATCAATTCTTGGTTTTATGTTCCGTCGGTATTGTGGTTTTATATGATAGAACCGTAGTGAGGCCTTCCATGTTATGAGAAACTATGGAACCAAACTGTTTATCAAATTCATATACCAAAACTATTTTAGGCTTCTTGAATGTTCTTGATGAATATATGTTTCCAAAATTTTATTTTAAGTGAAAAGTAACTAATGAGAGTATTTAGGCAATTAAGAGGAAATTTTTTAATTTCGTTTTCATGTGGAAGAAAGAATATCACAATCACTCTCATTATGACGAATTTCCCATTTTCTTGTAGTGTCATAGGCTTTGAGCCCAATGAGGTAGAATATCACATCTCCATCAAAGATATGTGCTTAGGAGTTTCTTTCTTGAAGCGATAAAAGTGGATTATGAATTAGGTTGTTGCCAAAAGATCAAATATGAAGTTTAAAATTGGGCAATTCTAGTGAGTAAACTAGTCTGGTTAATTGAACAGTAGAAGCGTCATTTCAATTTAACAAGAATAATAAGAGATATTTGTAATCCCTATCTTCGTAATATTTGTGTTTTTGGATATTTCGCAAAGGAAGAATACGCAAACAAAATATTTGATAAAAGAAACAAAAAAAGGGGACTTAAAAGTTCTTTTTAAAGTTTACAACTAGAATAGTTTGAAAATATTAAATATACAAGCTTCATTGTTTTTCTGCAACATAGACTGTACCTCGTACTAAGTGTTTATATAGCCGGGTTGGTCCAAAATTAGTCAATGGAATGATTGGCTTAAGGTCGAGGTTACTATATATGTTCTAGTTAAAGACTGAATCCGATAACTAAAGTTTTTACATATTTTTGTTTTATTTTTAAGTTGTCTTCATTGCATTTTATTAAAATTATTAGCTTGGATTGGATTAATGTGATTGGTTTCATAGTCTCTTTGCTTTGACTTATGTGTATAGCATTTACAATAGCAAGAGAGGCAAGTCCATTCATAAGAATTAGCTTGCAGTTGGATACCAAGTAATAACACCTAAAGCCTAAAAGGTGATGAAGTAGGACCAGAATGAGAACAACAAACCTAAACCTAAAGCTTTATCAAAGAAACTCCAATTTCAGAGGCAACCGAAAAGGCTTTAAGATTCTAATCGTATTTGCTAGCTCTACCTGTCTAGGCTTGAGATTTTGGTTCTCTTTATCTTGTATGATTGGTCCATAGAATCATCCTTTTAATAGATATTAGGGGTGTAATATTAACACCTAATACAGAAATCAGTCACGTAAAGTAGGTTAGGGTTTCAAGAAAGAACCATGCAAGATTCATAGACTAAATCTAAAACAGAATGCATGTACGCGGGCTGAAGAGGTAGAGTGCTAAAGTATTAGTGGAAATGTGGGTAATCTTTGTAATAAAATTGCATGACGTATATGTACAGAATGCACCTAATATAACTTATGTAGCCATAGATACCTATAATTCATCTTCCTTTTCAACTTATTTTCTTGAAAAAAAAAGCCATATTGTAGAAGATAATCAGAAGAATAATGGCCAACCTATTGTTATTAAAGTGTGAAGCAGGTTATTGAAAGGCACAATCTGCAGTCAAAAAACCTTGATAAGATTGTTCAGCCATCTCTTGAACTGCAGGTAATATGTTTCTCCCTATGAATTTCTGTTTGCTTCAATGTTAAAATCCTGGGTCGACAATATTGGGTTCAATCTGAAGTTAAAAATGAATCTCATAAGATGCAATAATTTATTTAATCATTCATGAAGTGACCATTATAATTGAAATCATATATGTGTCAAATCATGGTCCATGTACACTGAACTTTCTCATGCTGTATTGATCATTTGCATCATGCGATATTCCTTTTAGTTACATTCTTATCTAGCTAAACGAATATTTATTAATTAACAAAAGAGCTGAGAAGCAGAGATTGGATATTTACTGGATTGGAAGCAAGACTTACTGAATTTCCATTCTGATAAGCTCTTCTTGTAACCTCTGTAATATTTGATACTTGTTTATTTTAGCTACTTCTTCTGTTAGGGCTATATTTAAGTTCCACTGAGCACTGACAGAATTGTTAGATTCATCTCACTGATGACCTGCTTGGGAAAAAATTAAATTACTATGTTTGACCAGACATTGACATGGCTTGCATACTATTCATTTCCTTTCTATTTCCTATGCAAATGTAATTCATTTTTCTATTTTTACCACGTAGTGTTTATAGATAGGGAAGATAATAACTTTTTGATTGGTTTGAACGACACATGGACTGCTTTACCAACTCCAGTCTTGCTAATGATAGGATTTCAAGCTCTATTTTAGCCCAAGTCTTCTCAGGCATTACGTTTCTATTTGGTGTCACATCTGCATTTCAACCTTTATGGCGAACTTAGAAGAAAAGACATCGAGTTTTTGATACCATGGCTAAATCCAATCTTTTGTTTTCTTAGCTTGACAGTGCTACAGATAACAATTTGAGCAAGGAAATATATGAAAAGACCCGTGAATTAAGGTATAGCCGCATGACTGTAATCTTGTAGTCGATAGAAGAAGTTGTCACCTGTACAATATTGGTAGATAATGGAACAATGACAGGCAACTGAGAGGAGAAGAGCTTCAAGAATTGAACATTGAAGAGCTGCAACATTTAGAGGAACTACTTGCGAAGGGCTTCACCCGTGTTCTAGAAGCAAAGGTTCGTACAGCTTCGCTCCAGTTTTTCTTCACTAATTTTCTTTGGATCCTTAATAATCTAATATGTTCTCAAAACAAGTTTCTATGTGGTTCAGGGTGACAGAATCGCTAATGAGATCAGCACTTTGAAAAGGAAGGTCATAGGCTTAATTTTTCGCTTTGCAAGCCATTTCTGCAGTTTCATAGGCAATAGCAAACATAATTTGAGAAGAAATTAAGCTTATAATGACCAGAATCGTGATTTCTATTTCTCTAATTCTCGTCACCTTCTTCTCTTTATATATTTTTTTGCAGCGAATCGAGCTCATGGAACAGAATCAGCATTTAAGAAATCAAGTGAGGCTGAGAGATTGTATGTTCTCAGTTATTTTTTGCATATTACCCTTACTTTTGAGTTCATCTTCATTTTGGCAGGTTAGCCAAACCCGATGTTTACTTGAGCAAGGCCCAGCATCAGACTCTACCATGAACAATAGCAACAGCTCAGCAGACCGTGATCAAGATACCTCGTTTACTTTTCTTAAATTAGGTTGGTTATAAAATTCTTTACCCTGCAACTACAATTTAAATTTGATTCTAATTAATATCCAAAAGCTCCTGATCAAGAGCTCTCTGATCAGAGTGAGCAAGTCTCGAACGAGGTGGTGAACAGAAAAAATATTCACAATATGTATGTTTTCCTAACCGTACATATTGATAAGGATAAGGCCAATGTTGTTGTACCCTTGAGCATAGGCTCGTTGACGTTTATCAATATCGTTGGCCCTATTCCCTATCCTTCCCGAAGTATAAATCTAACAAGGTTGTGTCTAGCTGAGAGGCATTAACACGAACTTAAAGCTAAGATAAATACGGATGGATACATGGTGATTATCGTACCATAATAAATGGCAAACTTGTTCGTTGTTGAGAAATATATTTTTATAATTAATACAAATTTACGTTTAATAGATTTTAGTAAAATTAAAATTTTGAATACATAAAAAGTAATTAATCAATTAATTATTATAAATGCGTATATGTATATAAAAAAAGTCATTGGAGAAATCTCCCATAAGCTAAAGAATACTTGTTAAGAAGGACTGGCTTAAAATATTTGGTTAATATTTATGTGAATTATGCATGACATACAATTATTTAAATAAAATTATTATCAATTCTAAATTTTAATACATTGAGTTAGATTCTTTAATTTTCAAGTTAATTAATTTAAAGTAAAATTTAAACTATTAATTGTCCACAATTATTTTAAATAAAAATCTTAAATGAAACTTAAAATTCACTTGAAAATTAAAATAGTTCTTAAATTTTTATTTAATTATGTTAATATTTAAAATTTTATAAAATAATTATATTAATTAAACAACAACTTATAGGTATTAATATTATGAAAATATTCAAGATAATTTTACAATAAAATTGATAACTAAATAATACTTATTCCATTTCATTCCTCATCTATTCTAAATAATAATAATAATAATAATAATAATAATATAAAAAACCAAACTAAATAATACTTATTTCATTTCATTCCTCATATATCCTGTTACTAAAGAATCACTATTATATTTCTTATTTATTCCAGCAAGTAAACCAAACACTCTCTTAATAGGATATTTTTACTATTTGTTAATTATGTTCATGAAAATTAATAATTTTAATTAATTCCATTTTGTTAATGGAAACATAAATTTTACGTGTGGCGTGTTACATTAAGGAAATGATGACATAACATGCACGTATGACATACATTAACAGTTAGTGTCTATATGTTTTATCTTTTTGTGTGTTAATTTTTTTTTATTTTTAAGGTTTGAAGTTATACTTAATGGAAATTAATCTTGCTTTATGTCAAGGTGTATTTTGAAACCAAATAAAAAAAACTGCAAACAATTTAGGACAAAAAGACCTGAACCAGGAGTTGAACCTAATTAGACATAGCCTCGTGCAACAATCAGAAAGCATGCAACGCAGCAGGTTAGAAGTATAAAGCAAACGACGTAGCTTAGGAGTAAAACGCAAAAATAGAGAAGTGTGAGTTTAAAAGGCATGAATAGTACCATTAGATCAAAGATTAAATTGTCATATCAATGAATATAGAGAGAAGCTAGCTTACAAAAGTGTAAGCAGCAGAAACAAGGCCAAAACATAGACGTTTGGCCAATAATTAAAACGACAGGGGTGTGAATAGTAGGGTGACCCAATCTTTATTCATCACATCAGCTATAGTAATAAAGGGCAGGAAAAAAGAGAGTAGCGTGAAGAGAAGAGCGCTGGTGGCAGAAACAAAAGAGAGCTTGTGGGAGAACCAACTAGGATGGCAACTGAAGCAACAAAGAAGGAAAACACATCCAAAAAAAAAACAACGCCCATGACAGTCCCAGATAAAAATCAAGCAACAAGAATGCTTATGACATTCCCAAATAGCTAGGAAAATTTGTTATTGAGTAACTAAACTCTTATTTCTTGGTTTAGGGAATCCTAGTTATTGAACTATAAATGTTATGAGACTTTTGTTTTTTATTTGAATCGATTTATTAGTCAAGTATTAATTATTTTTCTGGGTTATTATTTGATTGTTTAATTTACAGCTAAGTGCGCAACTAATTTGTGGTTTTTTTCAATCAATCACTAGATTAAATAGGTTAACGTTCAATTCTTTTAATTAAAAGTAGTGACTAGGATTTTTGTGTACTACGTTAGGAATGTGATTTTAGTAGGAATATGATTTTAGGAAAAATAGTTGTCTAGGCTAAATATATATCGTAAGTATGTAGTCTGGTTCATCGATTTTCTTGATTCGTAAAGCTATTAATTAATTAAAACTGAGATCGTATCCAAGTTATTGATTAATAAGGGTTAATTCGAATAAATATTTCGGTTAACTAAACATAAGAGAAAATAGGTAAAGAAATTTACCACCACGAATGCTTAACCAATAAATTGATTATTTTTAGTGTCAATGATCAACGCAAGTTTAATAATGAAAGCATCCGAAAATGAAGGAGACCAAAAACCAAGATTTATCCCTATTAATTGTTAAATTCTCATTGTTTTGTTATTAGTTATTTTTCAATTTTGTATTCCAATTAAATTATGTTTAATTCACAATTTAAAAAGTCCCCTTTTATTGCGTAACGTCTTACTTTCTCGTGAGAACGATCCCTACTTTCCACTACTACATTAATTTGTATTACAAGAAATTGGTTTCTTTTTATATTTGACAACAGGCAACAGTAGTCACCAAATTTTGGCACTTTTGGAGTTTTTTACGATTTACATACGTTACATGTTCGAATCAATATGAAAATTTGCAGTATAATCCTGAAATTAAGAAAACAACAAAGGCATTAAGAAAGCAGACGGAAGAAAGACAACATGTACTGAGAGAAGAACAACAAAGAGAAAGGAACATGGATGCAAATTGCACTTTACACCAACTGACTGCTCCAGGACCGACAGCCTCATTGCATTAATTTTCCGAATTTAGGTGATAATAATACTTTTGAATTGAAGTCAGGACTGATTCACTCACTGCCGAATTTCCAAGGCACATTGGGAGAAGATCCTTATAAGAATTTGAAGGAGTTTGATGTTGTTTGCATGAGGATGAATCCTACTAAAGTCACAGAAGTGCAAATAAAACTAAGGGCTTTTCCCTTTTCTTTGAAAGATGATGCCCAAGATTGGTTATATTATTTACCTACTGGAAGTATTACAATATGGGTAGAGATGAAGCTATTTCTATATAAGTTTTTTCTAGTTTCCAAGGTAGCCAATATCAGAAAAGAAATTTGTGACATCCGACAAAACACCATGGAGTCATTATATGAATATTGGGAGAGATTTAAGAAGTTGTGTACAAGTTAGCCCCATCATCAAATCAACGAGCAACTATTGATTCAATATTTTTATGAAGGTCTTTTAATGACTGAGAGGAGTATGATAGATGCTGCAAGTGGAGGAGAGCTAGTTGATAAAACACCAATAGCTGAATGGGAATTGATCTCAACTATGGCTTTTAACTCTCAACAATTTGGAGCTCAGAATGATTACGGTTCAAGATATGTTAATAAGATGGGAGTTTCATCATTGGAAAGAAGATTAGATGATTTGACTTCTTTGGTGCGTCAACTTGCGATATCTAGGAAAGAGGAAATTAAGACTTGTGATATTTGTTCTATATTTGGCCATCCCATAGATATATGTCCCACTCTACAAGAAGACCAAGTTGAAGAAGCCAAGGAAATGGGTGATTATTTGGGACAACCTCAAAGGAAGTATGACCCTGATACAAGAAGCCATGGCAATAATGGAGATTAAGGTACCACACGTCAAGACAAGCTTACTTTGCCAAGCGGACCTATTACAAGGCAATGTGCAGTAAGGCTTAAACAACCTCTTTAAGGGTTTGTTCAAAGTCACATTACATCTCACCTTGATGACAAGGTCGAACCATCTATGGAGAATTCAAGTGGAGTAGTAAAGTTTGCGATTCTTCTAGAGAGAGCGTGTGGAGGGGATAATACTTAGCCAAATTTCAAGATAAGTTCAATTATTCTTATGGGCTTAATTTAATATATTGAGTTTGTTATTTATCCTTTATTTTTTAGGGCCAAAGACTTGTTATGGACTAGATATTTATTTGTAAGCATGTGCACTCATTAAAAGTTACTTGCCTTAGTTTATTTTAAGCTAGTTTTGGATAACCAAGCATGTGGGCCTAAGTAGAGTGCTCCATTTGTCCCATTCCCCCTAGGTTTATTCAAGTTATTTTGGTCTTATTTAAGTTAATTTAGCTCAATTCTAAGTGGATTAGGATCATATTGCATTATTGGGCTATAAACTCGTAAACTAATTAGGATTAGGCTTGTTTTTTAGCATTAAATGGGCTTGTAACTTATTCCTTTTAGAGTTAGGACATGAGCAAGTGTATAATACCTTATTTTATCCTTTTAAACATCAGATTAGTTGATTAATGAAATTCAAAAATATTCTCTTCAAGAAAGTCGTGTTCTTCTTATTGTTTCTTCAAGGATTGCCTCACTTATCAAGGTAATCGTTTGTGGTGTGTTCAATTCTTTTATTTTCTTTAGATTTGAGTCTCAATTTAATATAATTGTGGTTTAAACTAACATGTTCTTAAAATAGAAACATTGGAGTTTTGATTCAATAGGATTAGGGGGTTTCAACAATCTTATTTTTCTTGGGTTTCCATATCAGTTAGTATTAGATATTTGGCTTAATTATATTGGACTCATATGTATCTTTCATTGTTTTTTTTGTTGATTCCTTAGGAAAATTTCACAAAAGAATTAGGGTTTAATTGCTTGGAACGAATTTGCCATTATTGGTTCTTTATGTTCTTATAGTAGAAAGAAAAGAAATTTCAAGATTGATCAAGAAACATCCAAAGATTGTAATTCTTTAAATCTTTGTTTAATCTTTCATTCAAGATTTGTTCTTATCATTCAAGATTCATCTAGATTATTCTTCTTTCATTCAAAAACCTATCAAGAAATGTTTTCTTTGAATCTTTTGTTCAGTTCTTGAAATTTTGGGCAGATTAGGATATAAAAAAATAAACAAATTTGGTCTTGGGTTTGAAGAGTTTTGTCATATTTTTGTTTTTCTTTCTTTGTTTCTTGATTTATTTCTTGTTTTGGTACCTATCTTTGCTTCTCTATATTGATTTGAATAATTTTTGCACTCATAATTCTTCAATTGACACAAGAATTGTTACATACACTACTCTTCATCCGTGTATTGGCGCTTTGGTTTATTTTCCGTCCGTACAACAATTTGCTTCTAGATTTTCATCTATTCATTTTCTTTGTTAAGGTCGTTATCTTTGTGCTTTCTACTTGAACTTGTTGCTTGTTGATTTCCTTGGTCTTATTGCAGTGATCCTGAAAAGTAATAATAAAGGAGGCACTTGAGTTGAAAAAGGCAAGAGTGTGAGAATATATAATGAAAAGCCATTTTATTGTGTGAAACACGAGTGAGAAATTATGTTCTAAAGAGAAACAAATGAAGGAGTGTTGTAAGATGAAGATGGATTTGATGAGAAAGAGTGGTATGGAAGCCGAAACAATACAAAAGGTGGTAGAGGAGATAGAGGCCGAAATAGAGGTGGTTATAGAGTAACAGTTGAAAGAGGCAGAGAGGAGGAAGAGACTGAAAAGGTAGAAAGAAACATTGGCAACATCAAAATGAAGATGTCAGCATTTCAAGGAAGGAATGTTGCAGATGCCTACTTGGAGTGGGAAAGGAAAATAGAGATGATATTTGCCTGCCACAACTATTCTGGGGAGAAAAAGGTGAAGTTGACGGCAATTGAGTTCTCTGATTATGATGTTGTTTGGTGGGATCAATTGATGGTTAGAAGACAAACTTAAGAAAGATCGTAGGATAAGATGAAACACATCATGAAAAAGAGATTCTTGCCAAGTTATTACTATAAGGAGGTGCATTAAAAACTCCAAACATTGAGGTAAGGCACGAAGAGCATGGAAGATTACCATAAAGAGATGGAGCTAGCTATGCTAAGAGCTAATATAGAAGAGGATAGAGAGGTTACAATGGCTCGATTCCATGCTGGTCTAAACAAAGAGATAGCCAACGTGTTAGAGCTTCATCAATATTTGGAGTTAGAAGATATGGGAAGTATGGCTATGAAGATTGAGAAGTAATTGAAGGGAAAAAGCTTCAACAAGGGCAACACCTCCGGATCTTTAAATTCTTGAGGTCCTAAATGGCTAAAGAAGCAGGAAAAGAGCAAGGATAAGTCCTATGACAATAAGGACAAGTCTAAGGAAAAGTGGACAACCTCTAAAGGTGTGCCTATGTCTAATAATCGAAATCCTAGCACTAAGTAAAGGGACATCAAATGCTTCAAGTGTTTGGGTTCAGGTCTTAAGGCAAACCAATGTCCCAATAGGAAGATCATGTATTTGCGAGATGGGGTAGTTAAATCAAAAGATAGTGATGGAGGTGATACGCCTAAGTTGGAAGACTTCACTAATGAAGAAGTTGAGCAACCAGTCCAGGCCAAAGCACTAGTAGTGAGGCGAGCTCTCAATGCATAAGAAAAGATAGAGTTATGAACAAAGGGAGAACATATTCCACACCAGATGTTTATTTAAGGGTAAGATGTGTAATTTAATAATTGATGGAGGTGGTTGCACCAATATTGCAAGCACAGTTTTGGTTAAGAAATTAGGGCTGCCTCTCATTAAGCACTCTAATCCTTATAAGTTGCAATGGATTAATGAGTGTGGAGAGGTTAGGGTGAGTAAGCAAGTGTTAGTGGCGTTCTTAATTGGAAGATATTTTGATGAAGTGTTGTGTGATGTAGTTCCTATACATGCTGGTCATTTACTATTGGGGAGACCATGGCATTATGATAAGCATGGTGCATGATGGATTCAAAAATAGGAATTCATTCAAGATGGGGAAGAAACATTTCACATTGGTGCCTCTTTCACCAAAAGAAGTTCACGAGTATCAGTTGAGGCTTGCAAAAGTTATGGAAGAGCAGAAACTTAGAGAGGCCGAGAGTTTAAAAAGAAAAAGATGTTCAAGAAAATAAGAACAAAGTCCCAACTGAGAGTAATTGCACTAGTAAGCAAAACAAAAAGAGTGGTGCAATTGAAAAAGGATAGAAGAGTGAAAAGAAAAGCGGAATACAAAAGAGTAATTTCTTTGCAAAAGAAAAAGAGTTGAGGAAGGTCATGTACACACAGAAACCATTAGTTTTGCTTATGTATAGGGAGTTGTTTTATAATGAGACTAACATTGACCCTTCTTTGCCTAGTGTTATGAAACTTGTTTTGTAGGAATACTCTGATATCATTCCAGATGAGTTGCCCAAGGGATGACCACCATTGAGGGGCCTTGAATATCATATTGATTTCATGCCAGAGTTCAGATTCCTAACCGCCTAACATATAAGAGTAATCCTGAGGAGACAAAGAAGCTTCAAAGGCAAGTGGAGGAGTTGCTTGAGAGGGGGCACGTGAGAGAAAGTCTAAGCCCATGTGCAGTTCCAATGGCGTATATGGGTAGATTGCAAAGCAGTAAACAAGATAATGGAAAAGTATCACCATCCCATTCCTAGGTTAGATGATATGCTTGATGAGTTACATGGTGCTTGTTTCTTTACAAAAATTGATCTCATGAGTGGTTATCATCATATT
>JANVCQ010000231.1:39120960-39131061 GCA_025531925.1 Erythroxylum plowmanianum
AATGGAGAGTGTCTAGATTTTTTATTTTGACCCCTTTGAAACATCATTTGTAACATCTTGTAGCATCTCGGCCTTATATGCCTAATGACTCCACAAAAATGACATGTGGGTATAAATCTTCGATGCTTTTTTGATGCTTCTACCTCTTGGGTTGATCTGAACATATCAAAATTTTCTTCATTCACTTTCGAGCACTCACCTTTATAACCTATGCTTTTGAAATTTTCTTTAACCTTACCACTTTTTATCAACTTATCTAGTTTTTCTGTGCCTCCATTCAATATTCTCAATCCCTTTTCAGTACTTATCAGTTTCATTTTAGCTTCACTAAGCTCATCCGACATCAACATCAGCTTCTTTTTTAACTCTTGTACGGTGTTCTTCATGGAAAGATTTTCTTCCTTCAATCTTTCATTCTTTCTACGTGTTTTCACCCATTTTTCATACATAGCTTTGTAATACTCGTAAATATTCCCTTTTTGATCATCTAGGCCACTACCATCGCTATCATAATCTGATATTGGATCTTGAGCTAGATTGTTTTTGAAATTCCAATTTTCCCTCTTTTCAACCTTTAGTTACTTCTTTCTCAGTTATTGTTAAGCAAGTAACTAGAATTTTACTATGTAAGGCAACCAACGTAGCACCATTCGCTATTTCTTTTTCACTACCATATTCACTCTCGGAATCATTCTCAATCCAAGCGCTTATGAAAGACTTTCCTTTTCTCTTCTTCAAAGTATTAGCACATTCGGATTGAATGTGTCCGAAATCTTGACATTCATGACATTGGATTCTCCTTGCCTTCCGTTCACCCTTTTGTGTCTTAAGTTGTTGTCTTAAATTGTTACTCGATGAACTTCTGCCATACTGTCTAAAGTCGGATTTGTCCTTCTTCATTCTTTTCAGCCATTTACCAAAATTTCGTGTGAGTAGTACCAAGTCTTTGTTTTCATCTGATTCATCTTCCGCATCATTCACACTTTTTCCAGCGTCCACTTGTAGTGCCTCTCTTGTAGCCATGTTAGCGAAACTAGAATCTGTACCAACTTGCTACCAAGTTCTGAATCGATGACCTTTCTCTAATACTAATTGAAAAACTGAAGAGGGTAGTAGTTTCGTGAACCTTCTGATTTGTTTGTAGCAAACAAAAAAATCAAAAAAATTAAGAGAACAAAAATAAATCAACACCAAAAATTTGGTAACGTAGTTAGGGACACCTTGCCTACATCTATGAGGTCCTCACCTAGCTTAATAACTTTCACCGAAGTACAATAGATTGTGGAGCTAACGGGGACATGGTTGGATAAGAGACAAAGTTGGCTTGCGAAGATGAGGGCTAGCGTGGAGTATAACGTTTCTGCATTTATCAACTGTATGATTGTGCAATCCACAAATTTGACAGGTAGGTCGATACTTCCTTGGTTTTTGGGAAGGGAAGCGAGGGGGAGAAGGAAGTAGAGGTGGCTGTGACACAGAAATATTAGATCTCATAACATAATTAGCAATAGGATGATCAAGTGGACCTTGAAGCAAAATCTCATGAGCAAGAAGATGGCTGTGTAACTCATTGAAGGAGATGAGCTGCAATCGAAGATTAAGGGTAGTAATGATACTATTATATTCTAGCTCGATATTACAATAAATAATCGCATTGAACTCAACTGGTGTGATGATACATCTAGATGCAGCAAGCTCGTCGGCCAAGCCCTTGGCCTTTTGAAGAAAGGTTGAGACAGAAAGATCATTCTTCTTGAGTTCCTACAAGGCAATATGTAATTGAAGTTGCCTGTTTTGGGACATTGATCCGAAGGCCTGAGCCAAGGCTTCCCAAACAGCAAAGGAGGAATCCAATCCTATGATATAGGAGAACATGTTTTTAGTTAAAGAGGAAAGCAACTAGCAAAGTAACATTTGATCTTTGTGATACCAAGATTGGTAGGCAGGATTTGGTATTTGTTCTTGAGGATTGGCAGGAGATAGAATACTTTTTGAAGGAGTAGGTGAAGAACCGTCAATGAGGCCATGAATATTGTGATAATTAAGAAGAGGAAGGAATTGTGCTCTCCATGCCAAATAGTTTTTATCTGTCAATTTGACAAAAAATGTATGGTTGACAGATTGTGTTAAGGGATAAGAGTTGGCAATGATGGGAGCAGTAGAAGAGTGAGAAGAAGAAGAAGAGGAGGAGTAGAAAGCCATTGGTTCGTTGGAGATAGAAAAGGCCTAAGGCTCTGATACTATGTAATGAATAGAGTCTTCGTTGTATATTGTATGAATGTTTACACGGATATATATACAGGACTTAAGCTACACTATATGGAAGGTTGCTAAACTACAGGAGAAATATAAGGCATGACATATGTATAGACGAAGGGAGCAGATCTTATGAATTTAGCCTAAAGACAAGGAGTTGACATATGTGCTTATTACTGACAGAGTGTTTCCGTAACATTTCATATCCAATAATACGACCACCTAATACTAACTTCAACAGAGGATTTTCTTAATCAATTTTTTAACGAAAGAATAATGAACAAATAACTCAAGTGATTAAAATAACAAAGAATGAAAACTAAATACACTTGAGATAGAAAAGAACAACTTCCCGATGAGTTCTGCTATACTGAAATAAATCTGGAAGTCAAACAATAATAAAAAACCAGTCTGCCCAAGAACCACTTCATAAAGCTGAAAGTGCAGCTTAAGCAACACCCCACAAAATCACGCATACCATACACTTCAAATGTTCATGTAATTTAATCTTCACGTAGTCACACGAAAAACTTCCAGCCAAAGAACTAACGCATAAAAAGAGACATATATTCAGCTATGTATTTCAAAAACGATAGTTGATACACACTACACAATTGACGCACAATCCATTGATTCAATATTCAGCCCAACTAAAGTCATGTAAGTTTAATCACAGAGAAATTCACAAAGTACACCTTGACTCACACTCTCACTGCACACTTAATAATTTAGCATATATCTATTTTCCTTAGCCCAAAAAACAATGCAAGCACATCATCTTCACTTTAACATATATCACACCCTACGTTGTTTAACGAGATATACCCAACCGCAGTATGTATTTTATTAGATAACTAACACCTATCAATTGTATGCCACACATACATGTCAAAAACTCCCTTACTGCAAACTCACATTAGGAATAGATATCTGCCATAGATTCACGATATACACAAATCTTTTTATTTTCTTTTATCCATAAAATTTATAAATTCACTCAAAACACAACATGATAATAAACTTCAATCCAAGATAGAATTCTATCACAACTACAAGATTATCCATATAACTTTTGAATAAAATCATTATCTAATTAATATTTTATATGTCTAATTAATAAATAATATCAAAATTAATTATTTAGATATAATATCTTATATATCTAATTAATAAATAATGTTAAAATTAATTATTTAGATATATAGCATATGTTCTAAGATTATTCTAAGATTATATGTCGGTGAGACAAAAAGCCCACAAATCGAAGAAAGAAAAGGTGAAGCTAATTAGCTGCAAACATTTATATGTGCATAACAGAAGAATTGACTGCATGTTGGAGATGATCGGTACGAGGGTACAACCCGTGCATTAATATCCGTCCACAGAGTGAGGATGGCTTCTTGTACGGAAATAACTTTCCCGATAAACCAACCACATAAAACGATGTACTTGACTTGAAAAATAAACAAGCTTGTCTTAGTTTGTGCTCGGCTCCGCCCAGAAGCGCATGAAATCTCCACTTTACCTTCCTCTTTTTACCTTATTGCACATGTATATCTACTCAAACAAATTGTGAAAAGACCTCACAGAGCCACTCCTTTTCTTGTTCATAAATGGAATCTTTCCTTCTTTTCCATCCAACTAGGTTAAGATAAGAAGTCTTTCTTTGTCTCTCTATCTCTAAAATCTCTTGTCAAAATATTGTCGGTGACTTCTTCCGGTCTCTGTGTGAAAGTGCCATGAGCACCAAAAAATTGAAGGCATCTTAAAAATGGAAACAAAGTAAAAAGAGTTGATAAACCTGGGTGGACTGTGCTGGTGCCCTCCTTGTAATTTTCCTGAGCTTGGATTGGTAAGCAGAGATAGGTTCTATATCGCTTAATTATTCTCTCTTCAGCTTCCAACTTTATTAACCCACTTCAGCTCTTTGCTTTTTAGTGTTTCTCTCTATCTAGGGTTGGTTTCAAGATTCTGTTTTTTGTACTCTATTTTGGGTAACTTTTCTTTCCATAATCATCTTCAGATTCTTAGCTTGATTTAGCAAGTCTCCTAATTTTCTCTTCTCATCCAATACTTTGTTATGTGTACTAGTTTTATTATATGATCATTGATGGGGATTTCTTCTACATTTCTATTTTGCAGTAATATTCGCTAACTGGTATATTTATTTTTGTCTTCCTCATCCATTTATTAAACTCTATCACTTTCTGATTAAGTTAACAGAAAATTTCATGCAGCTCCAGCTAAACTGTTTCTCTATGATGCACTTGTTTCTCACCTTCCCTTGAATCAAATAGTTTCGAAGCTCTTTGATTCTCATTGTTGACAGTTTGATCTATCGAATCCTTGGCGCTGAGATCCGCTCTCAGTTCTCAGACAAAATGCAATAATCTTCATTGTTTGTTTCTTTCAACTGTTTATCAATATTCAGACAATGTAACCATTTTTTTCCCTATTCTCTCTTCCTTTAAAAGGTTAAAGATGTTCTGTGGGAAGTTTGAGATAAATTAGATTTCTTCTTCAAGAAAATCTCACATGGGAAAACCTAGATTGATTCGGGGTTGGTTTTGCCAAGTTCATCCTTGTGATTCTAGACAAAATATGTAGTTGAATCGCTTAGGCTTCTTGATCCGATTCATGACTCTTTCAATCTCTACACACCTTAAAGTAGATATATACTTCTATGGAGAAGCAGTCTTATATACGCGGTAAAACACACAAGCACACTTGTTTTTTGTCACCGAGTCATTGATATATATTTTTTTGGTAATACCGAGTCATTGATCATTAGCATTGTTACGGAAACATTCTTTCAGTAATAAGCATATATGTCAACTCCTTGTCCTTAGGCTAAATTCATGAGATCTGCTCCCATCGTCTATACATATGTCATGCCTTATATTTCTCCTACAGTTTAGCAACCGTTTATATAGTGTAGCTTGAATCCTGTATATATATCCTTGTAAACATTCATACAGTATACAACGAAGATTGTATTCATTACAAGCAATCCCTTGGATGATTCTTGTTAAGAAAGACCAATTTTAGTTTTATTGATCAATCCACAGTAAATGACGAGGCAGAAAAATGACGTATGGTAACTTTGTATTCATACGTATGGTAACTTTGTATAGGGAAAAATGACGAGGCAGAAAATCCAAATCAAGAAGATAGACAACATAACGGCAAGGCAGGTAACATTTTCAAAGAGGAGAAAAGGGCTTTTCAAGAAGGCTTCTGAGCTCTCAACGCTCTGCGATGCTGAGATTGCTCTGATAGTGTTTTCTGCAACTGGGAAGCTCTTTGAGTACTCAAGCTCAAGGTTCCTTTTCTTACCCATTATAATTCTCATTTTCATTTGCTTCTCTCTCCATGAATACAGCTTTTTATTATTAATTTATTGATCATGTCCTTTAGTTAGGATCCATATTAGACCATGTGATAATTGGTGATTTCATTGATCAACCCAGTACGGGTTCTAGTCAGCAACTCATCAATTGGTTTCTTTCATGGCAAACAAAATTGTGAAAAGAAGAAAAAACATGTCATGTAATTTCTTATCTCAGAGAGACTGCATGTATGTACCAAGGGTAATATACAGTGTTTGATGTCAGTGTAGCTACTAGTATCTTTGATATCAGTATAGCTACTAGTGCCTTTGCTATCAGTTCAACGTTATAGTTGAGAGAGATTCTTATAATTTCGATTGATTTTATGTAAGAAATAGATATAATCATGGAATCCTTTTCTATCAAGTGATTTCTTGCTTACTCGATTGAGTTGTACTAGTTGATAGTAGTAACTTTGCTGCTTCTTTTTCCTTTTGTTAGTTTTATAATTTGCAAAGAAAAGCAACTGTTTATTTTAAACTTGAAACTTATGGTTTAGCTTATTCTCATAAAATATTAATTAGATGTGTTTGCAACTAATTGATTTGTTGATTTTATAAAGCTAGAAGCATCCTACGTGAATAGAAGTGAAGGAAAAAGAAGTTGTTTTTGTTATAGAACACACACCTTTATTGACAGCAACAAAGCGCATTATATAGAGCTGAAATGTAATAGAAAATCTTTTTTATTTGCTAACTATTACAAGAATATCTCTAAACTGATTTCTAAAATCAAGCACTAAATGTCATAATCAAATTTGCCTAAGACCTAATAAATTTGACCATTTATGTCATAATAATCTGCAAATCTAAGGAATTTTTCAACAAACTCCTACTTGCCTTCGGAGTTGCAGAGCTTTAATGTCAAAATAATTCATCTTCTTAATGTTGCTTAGTTGTTGCTTTTGCCTCTTCATTTCGTGACTTGCAAATCTTCTCTATATGTCCAATTTGTCCATATTTTCTACATTTCATATTAGGCCTCCACCAACATTTTCTTTGTTGGTGATTTTTTTTTTTGCAATGTTGGTGTGGTAGATATAAATCACCATTATTTTTGTTGTTGTTGTTGTCGATCTTGTTGAAATTCTTGTTTTTTGTCTCCTCCTAAATTTTTTTCTTTTGCTAGAAGGGCACCTTCAATGGTTCCTTCTTCTCTCATCATCCTCCATTGTTCTTGTACCTGTTGTGCATTTACTAATTCTGCCAAAGACATACTTGATAGATCCTTAGCTTCTTCCAATGCAGAAATTTTAGATTCCTATTTTTCAGGTAAGGTTACAAGAACTTTTTATACTATTCGTTCCTCAGAAAAATCTTTACCTAATAATCTCACCTTGTTTACTATACCGAACAACTTGTTGGAGTATTCTTTAATAGTTTCTGACTCTTTCATCTTCAGCATTTCAAATTCTCTGATCAAGTTGAACACTTTCATGCTCTTTGTTCTTTCATTGCCTCGGTATTCTTTTTTGAGATAATCCTAGGTATCCTTTGCCGACTCTAGATTTGTAATTCTTATGAATATGATGTTTGAAATAGCAGAAAACAAGTATGCTTTGGCTTTAGACTTCCTATTTTTCCTTTCTTTGTACATCTTGATTTGACTCATTGTAAGATTTGTTGGCAATGGAGGCACTTCATAGTCTTCCTCCGCAGCTTCCCAAACATTCACAGTATCAAGATAAGCTTTCAGTCACACAGCCCAAACTTGATAGTTTTCACCGTCAAAAATTGGTGGTGCACCTTGAGACATTTATGTTTCAATCTCCATTGCTTAAAGATAGTTGTAAGCCTTGTTGTAAATCAGGTTTGTGTTTTGGTTTTGCTCATCTCACAGTTCTCTCAAGACAAATGCTCTAATACTATGTTGATTTTATAAAGCTAGAAGCATAATACATGAATAGAATTGAAGGAAAAAGAAGATGTTTTTGTTATAGAACACACCTTTATTAACAGCAACAAAGTTCATTATATATAGCTGAAATGTAACAGAAAATCTTTTTTATTTGCTAACTATCCCAAGCATATTTCTAAACTGATTACTAAAATCAAGCACTAAATATCATAATCAAATTTGCCTAAAACCTAATCAATTTGACCATTTATTTTATAATAATCTGTAAGGCTAAGGAATTTTGCAACATGATTTGATAAGTATACTAAGTAAATATCACGTATAAGATGAAAAAAGTGATTCATGTGATACATATACCTTGAGATATATATATATATATATATATATATATATATATATATAATGTATCCTACTCTAATTGACAACTACCGGATTCTACAATTGTAGATAGAACCAAGATCAGTCATGTCTGAAGTCTGTAACACAAACATTAAAAAAAATAGATATAAGCTCTAGACATCATCTTTTATACTTTTACGGGCATTAACAGTTATATGCATATATGTTAAGAAACTCTTTTGTTCATTCCAACATTTCATGACAATTAATAACAGGGTTGGTCCGAAATTAGTCAATTGAATGATTGGATTAAGGTCCACGTTATAATATAAGTTCTAGTTGAATACTGAATCCGATAACTAGCTATAAAAATAAGTTTTTACATATTTGTGTTTTATTTTAAAATTTTCATCATTATGTTTTATTAAAATTATTGGCTTGGACTTGGTTAGTGTGACTGGTTAAAATTTGAGGTTTTTCTTGTTCTGATTTAATAAAATGTCTACTTTTTAACCATTAATTTATCATCCTCAGAAGTTGGGGATTGTAGGCCTTAAATTGCAGGTGATTGTAGCTACAAACACTATAACTTCATAATCTCGCTGCTTTGACTTATGTGTATATCATTGACAATAGCAAGAGAGGCAAGTCCAGTTGTAAGTACTAGCTTGCACTTGGATACCAAGTAATAACACCCGAAGCTCTAAAAGCCTAAAAGGGTATGAAGTAGATCCAGAATGAGAGCAACAAACCTAAACCTAAAGCTTTATCAATGAAACTCCGATTTCAGGGGCAACCAATGCAAAAAAGTTTAAGATTCTAATCGTATTTGCTAGCTCAAAGCTGGCTGGGCTTGAGATTTTGGTTCTCTTTTTCTTTTATGATTGGTCCATAGGATCGTCCTTTTAATAGATATTAGGGGTGTAATATTAACACCTAATACAGAAGTGAATCACGTAGGTTAGGGTTTCAACAAAGAACCATATTAGACTCATAAACTAACTCTAAAACAGAATGCCGGTACACGGGCTGAAGAGGTTAAGCTGCTAAACATATTGAAGTATTAGTGGAAGTGTGGGTAATCTTTGAAGTTGCATGAAGTATATGTACAAAAAGCGATAGATACCAATAATTCATCTTCCTTTTCAACTTATTTTCTTCGAAAGAAAAAAGGCCATATTGTAGAAGATAATCAGAAGAATAACGGCCACCTTATTGTTATTAAAGTGTGAAGCAGGTTATTGAAAGGCACAATCTGCAGTTAAAGAACCTTGATAAGTTTGTTCAGCCATCTCTTGAATTGCAGGTAATATGTTTCTCCCTATGAATTTCTGTTTGCTTCTATGAGAGGATTGTTGTCTATGTCAGGTAGATCATATTTTAAAATAAGGTCAATGTTAAATTCTTGGGTTTGAACAATATTGGGTTCAATCTGAAGTTAAAAATGAATCTCATAGGGTCATAAATTCAATAATTTACTTAAATCATTCATGAAGTGACCATTAAATTGAAAACGTATCAGTATCAAATCCTGGTCCATTTGTTGGAAAAAAAGATAGGAAAAATGAAATAGAGGAATGATTAAGGATACTGCACGAAATTGCTATCGGTCATATTAAAATAACATAACAATTTAGCTACTTAAATAGACCCAAAATAAACCAATTAAGCTAAAAACAAGCAACTAACTAGGAAGTGACTAAATAACTAACTAGGAAGTGGGTAAACAGCCTACGTACATCACTATCAACTTAACACGCCATTTGACTAAGAATTTATGAAACCCACTAACAACAAACTAACAATTTTGAAGCATTTGCTAACACTCCCCCTTGCTTCAACTTCTCATCATCATCTTCAAATTTGTTGATGCACATTATCATCAAGTTATAGATATTGGAGCACATCTCTCCATGGTGCACTTCTAGCGAACAACTCTAAAAAAAGAGTTTCTCCTTTTGCCACTTGTTTCATGTTTGTTTTTTCTTAATTTTGAAATTTGCAGTTTTTTTGTAAATGTCCAAATCTCTTACACTTGAAGCATTGTGATTTTCTTTTGTGCCAACAATCCTTCTTTTCATGCCCAGACTTCTTACAATTTGTAAATGGGAGGATTTTACTTTGACTCTTTGAAGAGGAACTTTTGACCATGTATGCTCCTTCGACCTTATCACCATTTTCTTCGTCCCTCATTATTCTTCTTTGGTGCACAACTTGAAGAGCGTTTAGTAACTCTGCAATGATTATATTTGATAGATCT
>JANVCQ010000231.1:39138276-39161359 GCA_025531925.1 Erythroxylum plowmanianum
CATGGCTAAATCCAATCTTTTGTTTTCTTAGCTTGACAGTGCTACAGATAACAATTTGAGCAAGGAAATATATGAAAGAACCCGTGAATTAAGGTATAGCCGCATGACTGTAATCTTGTAGTCGATATAAGCAGTTGTTACCTGTACAATACCGGTAGATAATGGAAAAATGACAGGCAACTAAGAGGAGAAGAGCTTCAAGAATTGAACATTGAAGAGCTGCAACATTTAGAGGAACTACTTGCGAAGGGCTTGACCAGTGTTCGAGAAGCAAAGGTTTGTACAGCTCTTGCTCCAGTTTTTCGTTACTAATTTTCTTTGGAACCTTACTAATCTACTACGTTCTCAAAAGAAGTTTCTATGTGGATCTGGGTGACAGAATCGTTAATGAGATCAGCATTTTGACAAGGAACGTCATAGGCTTAACTTTTCGCTTTGCAAGCCATTTCTGCGATTTCATGGTCAATAGCAAACATAATTTAAGAAGAAATTAAGCATATAATGACCAGAATCGGGGTTTCTGTTTCACCAATTCCCTTTATATATTTTCTTGCAGCAAATCGAACTCATGGAACAGAATCAGCGTTTAAGAAATCAAGTGAGGCTGAGAGATTGTATGTTCTCAGTTATTTTTGTGCATATTACCTTTACCTTTGAGTTCATCCTCAATTTGGCAGGTTATAGGTTTATCAGCGGGCCAAACCCGCTGGTTACTTGAGCAAGGTCAATCATCAGACTCTACCATGATCAGTAGCAACAGCTCAGCAGATCCTGATCAAGACACCTCATTTACATTTCTTAAATTAGGGTTGGTTGGTTATAAAATTCTTTACCCTGCAACTATAATTTAAAATTGATTCTGGCTAATATCCAAAAGCTCCTGTGCAAGTGGTTCAAAATTTTATGGTGGTCACCTAACCAAATTTAGCAGAAACTACTTGAGTCTTGTACTCAAGCACTTGACTGACATGACTTCTTATTGACCAGAGATTATTAGCATTGATATTGTTATAATTACACCTATAATCTCTCCTTTAGTTGAGAGATTTCATAGAGTTAATAACTAGATTACTTCCTAAATAGTCTTAGGAATTTTGTATATAAACCCTTGTTTTTATGTACATAAAGTATGTAATAAAAATTATATTTAGCTTTCAACATGATATCAGAGCCCTATCTGATTTAGGGGTTGTTATTTCCGACTTTAGTTACATATAGAAAAGAACACTGGCTGAGTGTGTACTCGCCTGTGAAAGACCCGACAGCTGCACCGCCACGCGCCGACATAGTCTCTATGTTGTTGCCACGCGTGAGCACGACACGCCACCCTCTGGCCAATGTTTCACCTCGATTCTTTCTCTACTAGGGTCGTTGGCCTGTTGCCTCTCCTCTGGTTGTGTCAGACGTATCTCTTACCTTCTACTAATGCCCTTGCTTCCATTTCTCTCGTCGGACTACTTTTGTTTTTGGGTCCGTCTATTTTTTTCTCTCTCCCCATACACCAGAAGCACATTTTTGAACAACTTCTATTTACTCTATTGGCATTTTTTGTTGGTTGTCCTGAGTAATACTAAAGAAGATGGAGAGAAAGAAGGTACTTCTGTCAGGTTCTGATAATCTTTCACTTCAAATCAGTCCCATAAAACTTCATGGAACTAATTATCTTGCCTTGTCAAGATCCTGTTTGTTGTTCATCAAAGCTAGAAGATTACAGGGTTACATCAATGATGACAATAAGAGACTCGACGTCAATAATTCTGATTATAATCAGTGGGAGTTGGAGAATTCTCTCGTCATGTCTTGACTCATTAATTCAATGAAGCCGAAGATTGCTCAGACATACTTGCTACTTGACACAGCGGCAAAGATATAGAAAACTACTTCTCTGACCTATTCTCAAATAGGTAATAAAGCTTAAATTTTTTATCTTCATAATAAATTGCACAATACAAAGCAAGGAGATATGATTGTATCACAGTATTTTGTGGAGTTATATAGGTTGTGGCAGGAATTAGACTATTATCAGGACTTGCAAGCATAATGTTCAGAAGACACTGCTAGATTTCAGAAAATGATAGAAGATCGGGTATTTGATTTTTTAGTGGGTCTTAACCCAAAGTATGATCATATATGAGGTACGATACTTGGAAAAGATCCTTTCCCTTCCGTTCAGCTCGCACATTCTCTAGTTTAGCAAGAAGAAAGTAGGTGAAATGTTATGTTACATACACCTATTATTGAAAAAACAGGATTAGTAGCAAGTTTTACTGAAAAGTCGAACCTGCAAATAGCTCATCTAATAAGTATCACTTAGACTAAGATTACTGTGAAAAATTAAGACATACCTGAGCAACCTGCTAAAAATTGCGTAGAAGACCTAATCAGAGTCGTGAAAAATGAGGCAGTTTAGTGGTAAAGGGTTGGGCCTACTTGGTTGATGGAAATGAAGTGTCTAAAATATCGTTAGCTGGGGGATTATCCAATGATCCACAATTGGTGCATCAAAAATCAGGTATTGAGTACTACAATTTAAGGACAATCCTTGGATTATAGACTTTGGAGCTAACAGATATATGACAGGCTCTCAAAAGAAAATTTTAATATACTTTCATGGAAACAAAAAGGATAATGTTAGAATAGTAGATGAATCTTTTACTTCTATATCTAGTATAGGTTATGTCAACTATACTCCTAATATTACCTTATTATCAGTACTTCATGTACCTTATTTTCTTATTAATCTTCTCTCTGTTAGTTCTATTTCTAAAGACCTTAATTTCAAAGTTGAATTTTTTTCCTACTATTACGTTCTTCAGGATCTTCAAATAAGGCCGATTGAAACTGGTAGACTGTAGGATAACTTATATGTCTTGGACGAAAGGCACCTGATAGTTGCATATCAAGCGGTTTTTGGAAATGATGTGATTAATAAGGAAATTCTACAGTGGCATAGGCGGTTAGGACATCCCTTGTTTTTTGTTCTAGCAAAACTTTATCCAAACTTGTTTAAAAGGACTTTTAGTTCTTTGTTTTTGAAGCATGTGAACTTGCTAAACACATTAGAAGTTCTTATCATTTATCAAATAATAAGAGTTATGTTCCTTTTATGACCATTCACTCCGATGTTTGGGGTCCTACTCAAACTCCCTCTCCTTCTGGCCATAGATGGTTTGTGACCTTTATTAATTATTGCACTCGATTGACATGGATTTATCTGTTGAAAACCAAGAATGAAGTTTTTTCATGCTTCCAATCTTTTCACAAAGTGATTTGTACTCAGCATAATGTTAGAGTTAAGAATTTACGATCAGATAATGGAATAGAGTATATGAATGGCAAATTTTTTGCTTATCTACATTTTAATGGAATAGTACATCAAACTAGTTGTGCCTATACTAGTGAACAAAACGAAGTTGCAGAAAATAAGAATAAACACATTCTGGAGGTTGCTCGATCACTCATGTTCATAATAAATCTTCCAAAGGGATATTGGGGTGATGCAGTCCTTTCAACTGCCTATTTTATCAACAGAATGTCACTTCGAATTATAGATTTTAAAGCCCTATTGAAATATTACAAGGTACAAACTCTTATACTATACCTCTAAGAGTCTTTGGGTGTGTTTGTTTTGTTCATGCTCGAAATGTTGGCAAATTGGAGCCAAGAGTTTTGAAATGTGTGTTTGTTGGATATTCTCTCACCCAAAAAGGATATAAGTGTTATCACCCCCCGTCTAAGAAATACATTGTAAGTATGGATGCCACTTTTTTAGAGTATGAGTCCTATTTCCCTATATCCCCAACTCTTCTTTAAGGGAAGAATAAGATTGAAGATGAGGTGTTGCTTGACTCTATTGATAATGTGATCTAAGGAGGAAGAACAATTCATGGGAGACAGCCAATTTGGTTCAAGAGGATCGAAGTTGGTGTATAGATAGACCAGACCTAAAGACGTAGTCAAGGCGAGATAAGATAGAAAAAGCCATCATACGGTTTATGCCAATGTCATCCTCTTCTCTCGAAAACACTGGCGAGCTAGAATATAATTTATTTGATGATTTAGATAAGTCGATTGCGCTTTGAAAAGGGGTTAGAAGTTGCACCAAGCACCCAATTTCTAACTTTGTTACATATGACTCACAATATACTGCCTATAGAGTCTTTGTCTTATCTGTTTCTTTTGTGTCTATTCCATAGGATTGGAGAGAAGCAATGAAAATCGTCTGATGGAAAGAAGCTATGATTGAAGCAATGAAGTCCCTGGAAAAAAAGAGACTTGGGAACTTGTTATGACTCCAAAAGGAACTCGAACGGTTGGCTACAAATGGGTATTCACAGTAAAGCATAAGCTAGATGGATCCATTGAGAGATACAAGGCGAGATTGGTGGCTAAAGGCTTTACTCAAACATATAGAGAGGACTATTAAGAAACCTTTACTCATATTGCTAAGATTAATAAAATCAGAGTTTTACACTCGTGTGCAGCTAACTTAGATTGGGACTTACAACAGTTCGATGTTAAGAATACATTTCTTCATGGGGATCTAGAGGAGGAGGTGTATATGGAGATTCCTCCAGGATTTGAAGATGAGAAGACACAAGGGAAGGTTTGTAGATTAAAAAGGGCCTTGTACGGGCTGAAACAATCACCACGAGCATGGTTTGAAAAGTTCAATCGAGCTATGATCTCCTTTGGTTATCAACAGAGCAATGCGGATCATATCCTATTTATTAAGCACTCCTAAGGTAAGATCACACTTCTTATTGTTTATGTTGATGACATTATTGTAACTAGAAGCGATAAAGAAGAGATGGCTAGGTTGAAGAACTACTTGCTCAAGAGTTTGAAATTAAGGACCTAGGAAAATTGCAATATTTCTTGGGAGTTGAAGTTGCTAGATCACGAAGAGGAATTTTTATCTCCTAGAGAAAATATGTCTTAGACTTATTAGAAGAAATCGATATGATGGGTTGTAAATCAGCTAAATCTCCTATCGAGAGCAACTACAAATTGCAAGCAGGAACAGGTACATTAGTGGACATGAGAAGATATCAGCGGTTAGTTGGGAGACTCATCTTTCTCACACTAGGCCAGACATAACATTTGCAGTTAGTCTGGCAAGTCAGTACATGCATGATTCATAAGAACCACACTACAAGTTGTATTCCACATTTTGCACTATCTAAAGTCTGCTCCAGGAGAAGGCCTTTTGTTCACTAACAATAGTCATCTTAGGATAAAAGCATTTACAGATGCTGATTGGGCTAGATCTCCAGATGATATGAGGTCAATCACTAGTTATTGTACACTTATAGGAGGGAATCTAGTCACTTGGAGAAGGAAAAAATAGAATATAGTTGCTAGATCCAGTATGGAAGCCGAATATAGAGTTATGACTCAAGGTTTGTGTGAACTATTTTGGTTAAAGAAGCTTATGAATGAATTACAACTGATAGATGAAGGAAAATCATCTCTTTACTGTGATAACAAAGATGCCATTAGTATAGCTCACAATTCTGTTCAGCATGATATAACAAAACACATAGAAATTGACTGACACTTCGTGAAGGAGAAACTTGCGAATGGCTCTATGTAATTATTCCATATGGGGTCAAATAAACAACTAGAAGATGTCTTCACCAAAGGATTATATGACAAATAGTTTCATAACTACGTTTGCAAGTTGGCATGTGCGATGTTTATTGACCAACTTGAGGGGGAGTGTTGACTAGAGATTATTAGCATTGATATTATTGTAATTACACCTATAATCTCTCCTGTAATTGATAGATTTCATAGAGTTAATAGCTAAATTACTTCTTAAATAGTCCTAGGAATTTTGTATATAAACCCTTGTTCCTATGTACACAAAGTATGTAATAAAAATTATCTTCAGCTTTCAGCACTTCTGAAATCAAAATCATGAGCAACATGTTATACCTCTTTCTTTCTTAAGTAGTAATGCAGTTTTTGGAATTGACTAGTGGCGGTATTAGACAGTTTTTGGGAGCACAGCTTATTTAGACCGCTATTCTAACTAACCTGTTAATTCCTTTGCAGGTTTTCTTTTTCCTGATTGAATCTGAAGAATGATTTTATATGGAGGAATAGTTGGATTTCTATATTTTCGTGTTGATTGAGAAGCGGAATTTATAGTAAACCATCAAGATGTAAACTGCTCTTGGAAAGATCTACGGCGTATATATGTGTATGTATATTTTTACGAGTCTAGCCTGTATTGTTTTCCTTAAGATAACAGATAATAGTTGTAAGTTAAAGCTGTTGTGGAAAGGCTGCGCATACGATGCTTGGATTGCCATTGTGTCTCGGATTGCCTAATGATGTTAATATTGGTCTCAGTAGTATATATGCGTTGACATGCATCATAGATTCAGTGGATCATTACTCGTTTTTATTTATTCTCTTTTCAGTTGGAATGGCCACTTCCTCATTTTTTTTTTCCAAGTACCTGCAAAAAGGAAATGGAACCCCAGTTTCTGGCATTAGGATTTTAAGGTTGGTGATGTGTACAGTTATCCTGTTAAGATTAACAGTGAAAGTTGTGTTGAAGTGGGAGCGCCAATAGAGGTAAACAAGAATAAAGGGAACGGTGTTGTTATGCTTCCAACAGAAGAGCGATGGAGTCGTTTTGTATTAGAAACAGACTAGCTACCTTGCTTGAGTTTATTAGAAAACCATTCTATTAAAAAATAGAATGACTGAAAGTTAACAAAATAAAGAAAAGCAGTAAAAAGAAGAAGGTGTCGTAATGACAATTCCTTGCACTTCAGACGTTTATGACAATTTTTCAGTTGTTGGTACTTATGCATTGTTTATTGATATTGTGATTAAGATGCGTGAAGTTTAGTAATTGCTCAGACTCATTGTCGTGCGCTATAATGGAATATGTACAGTACCATTCAATTGGGTGGGACCTATCATATAGCGCCTGAATGGGAAAAATACCATTTCATTAACTAGAATGTATCATTTAGTTCCTACCTTAATTTGTGGTTGATGATTATTACGTTTGATGTATTTATCTGAGTTTAAGATACACATATCATGATTTTCTTCATAGGTATACTAAATTAAGTAGTAGCTCCAAATACGTATAGTATTTGGATGTAGGGTAGTGAACTATAGTTTTCCTTGTCATTTTATTTTTGACCTTTTTTAGTTGCCAAAATTTGTCTATTTTATTATAGGTAAGGAGCCCATAAAGGAGAAGCACAGACGTAAAGAAGAAGTGAGACACGAACTTGATCAAGATCGCTCTTGTAACTCTATTGATTGATAGAAATTATTCATTTGTTTATTTATATTTTAAAGATGTATATATTGAATTTGTAAATTGTTAAGGTGACATACTTGAGCTTTTGACTATAAGATTGAGTTTTTAAGATTTCAACCTACTTGAGAATTTTCAGATTAATATTTTAGCAAGTATATTAATCTTAATTTAATGGTGAGACTTGAAATTCCAAACCAACTTCACTAGGATTGTGACAAATGTCCACCTATTAGAATCCTACCTAGTGGAATCTTTATTAAATAGATTCAAATGTGAATTGGAATTGACTGTTAAGCTATAGTCTTAAAACACCTCAGCATGCATATATGTTTTCTAGGAAATTAAAAACAAAAAGGAAATAGAAAATGAGGGAAGTTAGACACTTCAAGATTATTATAAGAGGTAGTCTTAAATTAGAATGTCATCAACTTTGTCTAAACTTTTCTTAGACATTTCAAGACATAGAATTTACTACTAGTTATTTATTCGGGAGGGTGTGAAATGGTCATCCATCATCATAGTTAAGTATCTTGAATGATATTTTATATAATTTAAAAAAAGGAACTATGAATTTTAATTAGAAAGGATAATTAATGACGTTGACAAAAGATCCTAAAGAAAGCTCTGAGTTGATCACAAGGAAAGATTTCTATAAGGTGTTAAGAAACTCTAATTGTGACCCATTATCTACAATTAGAGTATACAGACTAATCAAATATCATCCATCCTTAACCAAAGGTTAGGGGTTCGATTCTTGACTTTGGATATGGAGCAGCCTTAAATTTTTGGACCAGTTGTCCCACCCTGTGAGGTGTCTTCCAGCCAGCGAGGGAATTAGTCACTGGATCCGTCGGTAGATACCCTAGTCAAAAACCGAAAAAAAAAATATCATTGATGTAGTAACTCAACATAACTCTTAAACTTAATTTTAACTAATTAAATTTAACTTAAATTAATAATTTAAGATGATTCTAGTAAATTATTAGTTTGAATTAGGTTTAATTAGTTCAGTTTAAATTTAAAACCTAAGTTGAATATGTTCTATGTGTAATGTTCATATTACGTATTTCTAACTAATTAAATTTAACTTAAAAATTAATAAAATTTACAATTTTTTTGTAAAGTTTAATTTTTAAATTTTTTTTCTAAATTTGCTTAAATTATTTAAGAGTTTTATGTTTGTTACCGAAAAGCAAATGACCAAATACCTTCAATGCAACTTAAAAGAGGGGAAGTGAATGAAAAAAAATGATTACGGAAACGATTAACTAATAATATGGATGAAATTGCCAATTGGGTTTCAGCCACACAATTTAATTTTCTTTAAATATCATAACAATATTCAGAGTAATCGTAAAAATCTCTTTTGAAAAGGAAAATAGGTAAAGATCAATTGGTCCTAGTCGCTCGCTACCAAGTTGGGCACGTGATTTTCCCGTCTCGCGCTCTCTTCATTTTGACGTGAATCTCAAACACCCGACCATTACTCTTGATTCAGCTTCACTATACTACTTGGAGAACTGCACGCGTCTCTAACTATCGTGGGCATGGGACTAAAAGTTTTTGACCGTTAATATCGTTGATTCCCGCTGAAGACTTGCTCCAGATTACTCAATACACGAGCCTAGTTTTCTCTCTTCACTTCCCTTTTATGTTTCTTTCAACTATTTGTTCCTTCACTTTCCTTCCATCCAAACACAAACAATAATCATCTCGTTCTCTCTGTTTCTGTTCTGGGATTTGAGGTAATAGCAAGATGGATGAAGAATATGATGTCATAGTTCTTGGGACAGGTCTCAAGGAATGCATTCTCAGTGGTCTACTTTCTGTTAATGGCCTCAAAGTACTTTTTCTTACCAACTTTATTACTCTGAATTAGGCATTTTTCTTCTGAAAGCAATCCCGTATTTGCGTATATGACACCTATTTTTGTGTTTAGTTTAGTGCATGATCTTACTCTTTTCCGCTACGATTTATCATCTACACAATTTCCAGAAGGGCGTGTTTCATTGAATAGAATTCTTGATCTTTGGTGCGCAAGGCACATCATATACGTATGATTTAAGTCTTATCTTTCGTTTGAAACAGGTATTGCATATGGACAGAAATGACTACTATGGCGGTGAATCATCCTCACTGAATCTTAACCAGGTAAGTCTGCGGATGGCTAGTTGTATTCTGGACTTATTTTATTAGCTGAGTTTTCTGTATTCCTCTGCTCTTCTGATTTCACTTTTCTCTTGTTTACTCGGATTTCAATTTGCAACTGTAGCTTTGGAAGCGATTCAGGGGAAATGATACGTTTCCAGAGAGCCTGGGGTCAAGCAAGGAGTATAACGTGGATATGATACCTAAGGTACCGCATAAAATACTCCTATTATGGATCCTCAAATGAAGGTTAATGTTCCGTGCTTCTGATTGTTTCTCATTCTGCTTTGAATTTGCTTTAATAGTTCATTATTGCCAATGGCGGTTTGGTCCGTGTTCTCATCCACACAGACGTTACCAAATATCTCAACTTCAAGGCTGTTGATGGTAGTTTTGTGTATAATAAAGGGAAGGTATGAAGGAATTTAACAATTTTAGATTTCGGTAGGAGCGTAATGGTTTTGCCAGGGCAAGCTTGCGTCTATTTTCTTTACATATCAGAAGTAGATTGCGAGAATTTGATCAAATCCCACAACTTATCAGATATACAAAGTTCCAGCGAATGACGTTGAAGCACTGAAATCACCACTGATGGGACTGTTTGAGAAACGTCGTGCCAGAAAATTCTTTATTTATGTACAAGACTATGAAGATGATGATCCAAAGTCTCATGAAGGGCTAGATTTGACCAAAGTTACAGCAAGAGAGCTTATCTCGTATGATCCTCACCTCTTCTATCTCTTTCAGCTTAGTGATGTTAAGTTTAAACTAATATATTGATTTGCAAAAACTACAATTTCCATTGATTCAAACCGTTTGACTAAAGAACTGATTTTAAATAGCTTGCATCATAGAGCTAACCTCATATTTTTGTCCAAGAAATCGTAACTGGTGAATTTTCTTCTTGTCTGTGGAAGTTAGTCAATACGTTAAGCTCCATAACCTAGTGACTAGACATTTGGTATATTTTTAAGAGAGCTAACTATGTTCAGCTCAGAAAATATACCTTGCACATGGATTTTGTTTCATAAATTCAAACTCAGAGCATGCATTTCCCAAGAACTAGCAGACGATAGCTACATCTGTTATAATTTATAGCTCTCAAACTAATTCATGCACTGATGCTAGTCCATTCTAACTTACAGGAGATATGGGCTAGAAGATGATACGATTGACTTCATTGGCCATGCCCTGGCACTTCACTTTGATGATAGCTACTTGGATCAACCAGCTCTGGATTTTGTGAAGAAGATGAAGGTGAACTTGAAAAGTTTTTGGCCTTTATGTTTCTCCGGGATGAATTAGTCCTTTAATTAACTTTATATAATTTAAGAATTTTAATCTTCCAACAATGCCCCATTGAACCCCGATATAAACTGGAAACATCTGCAACAAATTGCCTTGAAGATAATTTTATGTAGCTCTAAATCGTCTCCAAGTGAAAATTTTTACATCCATTCTCAGTCAAGGTTGTTGGATATTGAATTTCTGTCTTTCATTTTGCTTTCTTCTGCTTGTTTTCTGAAGCTTTATGCAGAATCTTTGGCTCGCTTTCAAGGAGGATCACCCTACATCTACCCACTGTATGGGTTGGGAGAATTGCCTCAGGTACCGTTTTATCCACAAGGTGAGTATAATAGTCCAGTGAAAATAATTTGACATTCCCCGTGATTCTTTTCAGGCGTTTGCACGTTTAAGTGCAGTATATGGCGGAACTTACATGCTGAATAAGCCAGATTGTAAGGTAAATCCGAGTACAACAAGTTTAACTTACATTTTCTCTTTAAGCATTTGGTACAGTTTCTCCTTTGGACAATAATCTTGCATACACTACTGTCTAACCACATCCAAAGCATTAGATAAGTTCATTAAAAGAGATTTCAACCGTTCATGGTTATCTCATTAATCTGCGAGAAAAATCCCCGATATAATGTCCAATGATGCTGTTGTAGCTTGAGAGTCAGCTAAGCAAAGCATTTCCATCTCTTTAAGCTGTAATTTTGGGGAGGGCTCCCGTCCATACCCAAATGAGAACGTTGGAATCATACTTACACAAATATCGAGGATTCATTTTTGGTTTTAGGTAGAGTTTGATGGAGATGGCAAAGCCATTGGCGTGACCTCTGAAGGAGAAACTGCTAAATGCAAGAAAGTTGTTTGTGATCCTTCGTATTTACCTGACAAGGTAACTTTTGCCAACCATTCATGATAAAGCTCCACTACATCCCCCATAGTTCCATTCGTTGAGGAGTTTCTGAAATGTTCATGAGGTTGTGAAAATAGCCTTAATCTCTTACGACTTCAATGCAACAGGTCAAGAAGGTTGGAAGAGTTGCTCGTGCAATATGCATAATGAGCCATCCTATTCCAGACACCAGTGAGTCTCACTCAGCCCAGGTCATTCTGCCACAGAAGCAACTTGGTCGTAAATCAGATATGTAAGGCCAAAAACTTCGGTCCTCCGTTCATTCTATTCTTTACTATTCCTTCTTTTTAACAGGTTTCTGCATAAATTTTCTTATATTGTAAAGTTGTAGTATGAGTTTATGTATAGGTAAATTTGAACTTGAAGTTGAGGAATCTAATCTTGTAAAGTGGGAACACGTTTTGATGCACATTTGTGATCAAATATAGCCTTCCTGGTGAGATAATTGACAGAAGTGAGTTTCGCAGTCGCAGGATTTATCAACAGCTTGAAATTTTGAGTAAAAGAAGTAAACAGTCTAGAGCTGACAGCTTGGAACAAAAATTGGGGCATACCTCTAATTAGATTCCTGAAATGAAACACGTGCCTTTTGATTGATGAAATATCATAACGATTCTCACAATTTGAGAAACGAAGTTTCACACTTCTTTCTTTCAGGTACCTCTTTTGTTGTTCTTACGCTCATAATGTTGCTCCAAAAGGGAAATACATTGCTTTTGTTTCAACGGAAGCAGAGACTGACAATCCTGAGGTAGAACTAAAGCCAGGGATCGATCTGCTTGGTCCTATAGATGAAATATTCTATGATACGTACGACAGATATTTACCGTCGAACGACCATGAGGCTGACAATTGCTTCATATCCACTGTAAGCTCATCTTTCCCACCATTATAGTTTATTTCAAACTTTCATGCTGTTTCAGACTCCTTTTTGTTTTCTGAATCTGTGCTAATAGATTCTGCAGATCAATGCATAAAAATTGTTATTTTGCATTTGATGTTGGTTCCTGGATGAATTTGTCCTACTTACCTCACTCTTGTTATTCCCTGCAGAGCTATGATGCCACTACACACTTTCAGAGCACAGTAGACGATGTCATTGAACTGTACAGTAAGATCACTGGAAAGGTACATTCCTAACGATCGTGAAGAGCATTAGACAATGCATGGTGCATTTGGTTTGTATTTTACTATCGGTTTAAAACATGATTGGACATTTTGTTTCTTATGTCATCCTCTGAACATATAACAAGGAATCAATTTAAAAGTTTATATGCAAAAGTGTTGTAGCCAATACTACTTTGTTTGGTTTTATGTTTCAGGCCCTTGATCTTTCTGTGGACCTGAGTGCTGCAAGTGCTACTGCTGAATGAAGACAAGTTTAGGAATGCTTACATCATTAAGGAACATCAGAAATATTTTCCAAGTTTTGGTTTGCCAAGATGGGAAATTTTGCATCTCTACTCCATTCCAATTCACAAAAACTTCATCAGAGTCCTGTTAGTTTCTGAAACCATTGTTACAATTTCACTTTTTTTAATTATTCTTTTGTTTTCTTTCATTCTCTAAAGTGCAAACCTTGGATATCCAACATTTGTTTATATTCAGTTGCTCCGGAATATTGGTTTTGGAACTTGGTCATGGATGCGGATACAAAAATTTCTCCTCATAAAGAACTAAAGGTATTAAAAATTAATGTGGCTAATTTTAGTTCCTCTATCCTTGAAAAGAGAAAATACATACAGACAAAACAAGGGGTGAAATTTATATTTTATTTCAATTGATGTAATTAGTTAAATAATAAGTAATTACTATTTTTATTGATATAATTGTCTCATATTTTTATTTAATATATGTGCCTTTGATGATATGTTATTTAAAATAGTTTACTATCAATTATTAGAAACAATTTAAATTAGTAAATTTGTACTTTATAAAATTGATTTATGATTTTATAATAATATATCACATGGCTAAAAAATTATTTCGAGTTTAAATAAGTATACTTGTAGAAAAGTTGAAATACTTAAATAGTTAAGCTTTAAATTGACATTATAAATTACAAGTGAAAATTATTTTGATAATTAACCTTAATTTATTGTAAACTTTATAATAAAATTTTAAGCAAATTAATTATTAACATGTTCATACTAAACAATAAATTTTAAGTTCAAACAAATTAAAATAATTCAAATTCTCTTATCTCAAACTTATCAATTTCTTTCATAGCATATATTAAATCAGTATTAATTATTTTTATAATATCTAATTCATAAAAATATAAAACTTCTAATAATCCTCTAATGATCAATATGATATAAAAATTATTATAGCAATAATCTAAACTTTCCAGTCTTTTACTTGTAAATATAGAAGGGTTTTTTAAAAATCTTTTTTAATTGTAGACATGCAAATGGGGTTTATAGATATTACACGTATAATTATTCTACATCAGAAAAATAAATATATAATTATTAATTACAGTGTATAATTTGGAGAAACATGTAAAAAGTTTAAAGGTTTTATATTGTAAACTTAAAAGAACTACTTAAAAAATTCAAAGCTTCTTACAATAAGCATATGGAGAATAGTTATAATAATTTTTGAAATATGCAAAAATAATATTTTATCAATTGGTTTTTCTTAAAAATAGATGTAAATTATGTTACTTTTGTGTTATATTTTAAGGTTATAATTAAAATTTGATATCTTGAAATTTCAAAGTCAAATTCACATTTTTATAATGCATATATGTGGAGAATAGTTATAATAAATTTAAATAAGTGAACACCTTTTGAATAAATATGACAACTTTCTTATAAAAATATATTAAATTATTTTTATGTCATACTTTAATTTTTATTATATGTCACAGCTCGAATGGGTACGTGAAACCCAAACGTTGAAGCCCTCAAATCACATGTATGTTTGACTATTAGTGACACAAATAGATGCAATTTTTTAAAAAAATAAATAACAACACACACAACGTAAATACAAACACAGTAAAGTACAATAGTGTTAGCGTATATTAGAAGAAAATTTTTTGATATACTAAATCGTATCACTTTGGACGCTAGAGTATAAGTGCAAGTGAAAAGAATTGAAATATATACATAGAAGTAGATATGTTGCAGCCAACACTCCTTGACTCATTGTTACAACGATGATGGTAACTGACCTGAAAATAGAGTTAAAGGGAGTCATAACTCACTAAGTAAGTCCATATTGCCTCACGAAACCCAATGACATGCTCACATAATATATAGTTTATAATAGTTTAAACACACATATATGATGCATGACAAATCACATGCAACACACAATAAATCATGCAGAAGGAATATCTATAAAACCTTAGTCTTCATAATTAAATCCTCACAATATTATACCTCGAATGGTTGCGAGGAGCTAAGCATCACCAACAGCCTAGCCATGCACTTATACTCATTTAACCATAAGGTTGTCTTAGTCCAAAGGGGCTACGGGGAGCAAACATCCCCAACAGACCAACTAATACTCAATACGTTAAAAGTCACAATTACATCAATAATATACATATCAAATAAGGATCTGATTAGAAACCAAGCATCAACCAAGATCGATCTGTATCATATCTCAATATCCTATCATAATCATCTCTCATAATCAAATAAGTGCGCATATGATCCTGATGTATACCCATAAAAGTGGCACGTCCTATAGATTTTTCCTCCATTATCATAATCAAACACATCTACATACAATCCAAATATCAATCATGTAATTTCAAAAAATAAACACTCAGTCATGTGAGAAATATTATAATGCATACAGTATGCCATATGTACCCAAACCCGTTTCCATATAATTAGATATCTCAGTAATATTTGCATAGGCATCACGATGATGATTATAAAAATTACACATGTACATGTATATATCATATCATATCATATCATGTCCGTATATATAAGGATAATGTGTCTGTCTTGGCTTAACAAGTGGTCATTCATATCATTATAGAAATATATTCAATAACTTGTATGGATTTAATATCAATAATTATATATGACCTTACCTGATTGATGTACTTATTTGTCTTAACCTTGCAATATGGGTCTCACTCCTGATAAACCTATAATATAAGAAGAGAAATATCCTAATCAGTGCTATTTACAAGTTATTAGGCTCAATTAACAACCTAAGACTCATTTGGTTTGCTAGGATGATCCAATAATACAATTCGACCTTTGATCCTATTCTCATTTAAACTTTCCGTGATCTTTAGTTCACAAACTTTTAAGAATTTTGTATGGTTCTTAAAAGAAAAATGATCAACACAATTTAGAGAATTTTTTCAAAATTTTTTGAAAAATTTATTGAAAGTTCAATGGAACAATATCTCTGGTGACTAGAATATTCCTCTAGTCATCATAATATTTATTCAATGAATAAACAATTATCTAAAAATTTAATGATTTTTATACCAAATGGAAGCTCTTGATGAGTATAACAGCTTTTATAACTACAAGAAATTCAAATTCTCAACCAATCTCAATGAATTGAAGAAAAATTATTTCAGAGCGTTAACTTTTATTTTCGTCAATCAACAATAATATAGACAGTGACCGACGATAAGACCAATTAAGAGGGAGTCCAATAGTGGTGGTATTGGTGGTTGACAACACTTATAAGAGGTGATGGATCAAAGATTTGGATTTTTCTTTAATTTTTCTTCTTAATTTTGCAATGATTTCGACATTGTTACGAGGTAAAATGGGCATAGTTGAGATGAGTTTGAAGAGAGAAGTTAATTGATATGAATGGTTGGTTGAGTAGAGTCATTACTAGTAAAAATTAAAGAAAGAGACTGGTTTTATGAATAGTAATCTTGGGGGTTGAAAATGGAAAATCAAAAAGGGGGTGGAAGATACACACACAGTGTGTGTGTGTGTGTGTGTGTGTGTAAGTGTATTACAATCTACCCTCCTTACAAAAAATTCTTCCTAAAATTTTACAACAATGCTTTATTGCGAAAACAAGTATAGATTTAACTCTCTTATCTCTCGTTCTATCTCTCAAGTGATCTTCTCGACATTGCCATTCCTCCACAAGACTTTAACCAAAGGGATCTTCTTTGATCATAACTGGAATAGTTGAGAATCCAAAAGAGCTATTGGATCCTCTTCGTCAGTCAGAGTCTCGTTCACGTCCACTCTTTGCTGCTGAAGTACATGAGAAGAATCAGAAATGTATTTACGAAGCATAGAAATGTAGAATACTAAATGGACTTGCAATATATCCGGAGGTAACGCTAATCTGTATGTCATGTTTCCAACTCTCTTTGTTATCTTGTAAAGTCCAATATATCTTAGAGACCATTTCTCTTTCTTTCCAAACTTTATCACATCTTCCTTGGAGATACCTTTAGAAATACAAAATCTCTTACTTGAAATTCCACCTCCAATAAGTGTGAATCCCAACTACCACTAAATTCCATCATGCACATCCTAAGCATGTCTTCTAAGATCTAAATCGTCCTCTTAGATTTTCCATCAGTTTGAGGATTGAATTTTTTGTTAAAATCTAATTTAGTGCCTGTTGCCTCCTATAATTTCCTCCATAGCTGAGATGTGAACTATGATCCTCGGTTAGAGACTATCAACATGAGCACCCCATGGAGACACCTTATCCATTTGATATATACCAAAGCGAGCTCAGACATTGAATAGGTGGTTTTTATGGGTAAGAAATAGACTGACTTCACCAACCTATCTACAATAACCTAAATTGAATCACTTTGAGTCCTTATTAAAGTAGGCCAACCATGAAATCCATTATGATGCTCAACTTTTACTTGTTATAAACCAAATGCCTAGAGAAATATTTAGCCACATCCTTTTTTCATATTGTCTTAATAATATATGTCTCTAATATTATGATACATCTTGGTAAGATCTAGATGTACATTGTATGTTATATAGCACACTGCCTTTAAAATCTCCTCCTTCTATTTCTCTATATCTAGAACACACAGTCTCCCATTCATCCTTAGCATACATCCCTTATTAATCTATGTTCAATAATATTGGTTGTACTTTAATGCTTGCCAATAGTACTTCTGAATTTGAAATTTAAAACTGAGTGCCTTAACCCATAAAATCATTTAACTCTTTATTCAAAGTTATCCTCTCTACTATGATATATGTCAAACCACCTGAGGACTTCCTACTTAGTGCATCTACTACAATATTTTCCTTTTCCAAAAAGATACTAAATCGTGCATTCATAATCTTTTAGTAGATCCATCGACCTTCTTTGCCTTAAATTTAATTTCTTCTGTTGAAATATATATATTAGAGTCTTATGATCTGTGTAAATTTCACATGTCTCACTATATAGATAATATCTCCAATTTTGTAAGTCAAAGATCACTACTGCCATAACTAAATCATGAGTAGGGCAATTTTTTCATGCCTTTTCAATTGTCTAGAAGTATTAGCAATCACCCTACCACTCTGCATCAACATGCAATCTAGGCCAACTCTGAAAGCATCACAGTAAAATTGAAATCATCTGCCTTCAGTTTTAAAAGAATACCAAATAGCACTTCATTTAAAGCTTGTGCATTGCAGTGTGAGGGTGAACAGTTTAGCCTAATCACGACTTGTATGTTGAGAGTTGTGGTCCCACTTGTAACACCCCCATACCCCTAGAAGGATATATGGACGCCACACAAAACAGTACAAACAAACCAAAGCAATCAAAATCTTCCATAAAACATTTCAGGTAAACATATATTAAATTACATTGAACTTAATACAAAAATTACATTGAACTTAATACAAACTTATTATTATCCCAATCCAAACTTAAGTTTAGTTATTACAAACATACAAACAAATTCAAAAGTCATATACATTAGATATAAGCAAAATTCAAACTCAAAAGTACATTATGATCAAAACAAAACTCAGACTCTTTTAACCATTGTAGTTAACTTGTCCCAGTCTTTACAAACTTCTCTCAGAACCTACACGGGGCAAATCCACCATGCTAAGTATATAGCTTAGTAAATAGTAACTAAACTATACATAAACTAATAATCAAATATACTGAATCAAGTTATAGCATAAGCAAACAATAAATTCCAGAATATATAACAGAACTGAGTATCAGAAGAAGGCATAATCCCTTCAGATCAAAATATAATTTTGTTTATAACAAATCCAACATATTTCAGAATACAAAACCAGATGACTACTAGTCTGGCAACAGAAGTGGATAACGAGACTTATACAGGAGATATCTTAATTGGTATCATAAAACAGGAGAGGCTTACGTCTCAATAATAGGAGACATCGAAGTATCAATAACAAATGACACCGAAGTGTCAGTGACAGGAGAAACCGAAGTGTCTCAAGAGCAGTTGCAGACCCTTCTAGGCATGCCTATTTACCCACAACTAGGACTTAACGGTTTCAAAAATAGAACAAATTCATACATTCAACAATTCAAACATTTTCAATTCAATACACTCATATAGCATAAGTCAAATGAATTTAATATCAAACAGCACAGATGAAGATGAGATTATCTTATATTACTCACAATAGATCCCTTTTGCTTATTGCCTTGAAGTCTCGGCAATATCTGGTATTGGTCGTTCAACGTGCTCGTCTATAACATTTAACACATACGCATATCACTATTGTGCACGATTATGAATTCATTTATGTGCATTAATATATACTGAATACATGCAATGCATATTTATAACAAATTCTGGGTTTCTTATCATTAATCTTGTCACATTATTCAATATACTGAATGTGATACTCAAAACTAAGTCACAATGTTAACTCAACTTCAGAACAGATTTTGGAATTCTAAAATTAGAATTATAATTTTACTTCTTCAGTACAATTGTAGCTTTATGTCTCCAGTTTAATTAAAATGAAGAATCATCTCATTTAAATACCTATTGATCAAAATATGGTCAAAATATCGAAGTATGTTCAGTGAAATCATCCTAGTTATCATATTCCAGTACTCCTCAACAAACCCAACAAATATTGAGTCACAGCTGTGCAATACTTGTGCACAGCCATGCACTCCATCTTAATAGAGTCACGGGTGTGCAACCATCATGCACGCCCATGCATACCAATCAAGAAAATCACGGTTGTACATCCTTAACACACTGCCGTGCACACCCATTCAGAACCAGTCCCAGTTTTGGCATTCAATCTCTCGCAAGTAATTTCAAATGGCTAAGATTTTTATGTAACTCAATACGTTTCGAGTCTATAGGTTCAAGAATCAAATCAATTGGATATCAGGTGAAGAAGTTATCACAAATTGAATGACATATGTTCAAAACTAATCTTTCTTTAGAAAACTCCAAACCCGCAACTTCATTTAGCATGATCACGACTAGCGACCCTTATCAGAAGAATCTACATGATCGTGCTTTATTCTCTTCTTCACGGAACAACAGCTTCTTCTTCTCTCCTTCTTTCTTTCATTATTTTTCCATATTAATATTATCACCTCAATTAACACGTAAGACATTTAAACCAACAATTCAGAAATCCAAGATTCACACTTAAACATCAAAATCCAATTCTTATACATGCAAATTCTATTTTCTGCATTTTGTTTCTCTTTCTACTTTCATCTTATGCATTTTTCACATTTCTACTCTTTCATTTTATCATAAATTTATCATTTTATTAACTCTATACCACAACCTCACCAAATCTTCATTTCATATTCGTTAAACTCATTTAAATCCATCTCTATAAACACTCCACAAATTCACATGTGAACAATAAAACAACCCATATTTGGTTTTCTCTAAACTAGAATAGAGTATATCAACTTACGTGGACTTTTGCATATCCAACCCAGAATCTATCGCATACTTATTTTGAACAATTCCTATTTCACAAATCCATCATCTAATTCATTAATCACCGAAACTACACTTCTCTAATTACTCATGATAAATTCATGTACAAAATCAACAACAATAAAACGTCATCAAAGTCACTTACTTGATTCAACAATAGTTCCAGCGATGAGACTAAATCAAATGTACAAAATATTTTATAAACAAGATAGTATTTTTGTAATGGTGTTTTCGGTGGAGAGACAGACAACAGAGGAATGAGCTACACCTAATCCTTACACTACGTGGTCATATTGCATGTCCTACATGTGTCACTATTCAATACTACCACATATCACAATTTTACTGGTTATATTTCTTAGTCCAAAATACCCCAATTTTTTCAGAAATTTCCTAAAATTCACCAGAAATTTTGAAATAAAAATAATAAGTTTCGAATATATTTTCAATACATAAAAACCTATAATTCTCATTTTAATTACATTTTAAACCAATTATACCTAGAAAATGTCAATGAATACATGTACAATTATTTGTATATGTCAAAAATACATAAGCACGTATAACTGAATACTTAAATATGCAAAGCATACTATGCACCACAAATTTCGCAATATTCCGACCCCTAACATGGGATGTTACACTACCTATGGCCATTAAAATAGGGGTTGCACAATATTAGAAGATGAATTATGATATCCTATTATTAGGCAGTCCCTGGTTAGATGCTAGTACTGGCCACATCTGTAGCAACCTCCTAGTGGTATATAGTATGGGTCTAGGTTTGTATACTATTGACAAATGAAGGATGTCGATCCTAAATTATTACATTTAGTTCTTTGTCTATTATTATTACCATATGCTCTAGGTATGAACCTAAATCTTCCCAAATGTCTACGACTAAATCTTACCTTGTCATATGTTCGAACATCCCTCTGTCAAGAGCTCTCACTTTAATTGTTCCATAGCAAAAAGTTTGATCATTACTGCTCCTGTTGCTAAAAACTAGAGGGTCTTAATGAATGCCTCATACTTTTCTCTTTAATAAACAAAGCATCATATTTCATGAGGATCCTTTCCAATTGCTTGACCATATCCAACAAAGTAGAAAACTTCTCTCGACAACTCATAAGCATGCTGATGAAAGGGGTTCCTAACCCTAGTACATATTAGTTGAAACTATCTTCGGGGCATATGACTTAGTTAAGTAGAGTTAATAGCATACTCATCCACCATCCTATCTTTCTAAAGTAGATTTAGGAACACTGACCTTAGTGCCTCTTGAATTGTAAGGAGAGGAAATAATCTATAAACATCTCCTTAAGCTACAACCAAGTCACTGTACCCAATTGTGGAAGGATGTGATCTCAGTACCAAACTTTGGCCACTTCGTACACCTTGAATGGCTACGGGGAGCTAAGATAACCAACAACCCAGCCATACACTTATACTTATATAGTCGTAAGGCTTTCTTAGTCTAAAGGGCGGGGAGCCAAATATCACCAATAGACCAGCCCTCACTTAATACGTCTAAAGTCACAATCACATCAATAATGTACATATCAAATGAAGAACAAAATTGGAAGCCATTCATCAACTAGGATCGGTCCATACCATGTCACAATCATCTCTCATAATTAAATCATTGTGCATCTAGTCTTAATATGTAACCATTAGGTGACATGTTTTACTAATATTTCCTCCTCCATAATCACAATAAAAACATCCACACACAATCAAAATATCAATAACTCAATTTCACAAAACAAACACTCAATCATATGAGGACCATCATAATGCATGCAATATGCCATATATACCCAAACCCATATGCATATAATTAGATAATGCAGTAATATTTGTATAAGCATCACAATGATGGCTACACAAATTACATATGTACATGTATATACTTGTAGGGAATATATATATAACCTACAAGTATATACGTGTGTGTGTGTGTATATATATATATATATATATATACATGCATTACCATATCCGTATGCATAAGGATAAGGTGCTTATCCTAGCTTAACACGTCATCATTCATATTAGTGTAGAACCATATTCAATAGTTGGTATGGATTCTGTATCAGTAATATGAACTTATCTTATTTATGTACTTATCTATCTGAACCTTAAAATATGAGTGTAACACTCTATTCCCGCATGACCCGAACCCGACATCGAAGATGATATCCGAGTCCGTGCCCTGCGAGGGTGGCGTGCTACATCACTTAGTCAAAAATTTAGTATTTTTGTTAGTGTACGCACAAATCAATAAACGCACATTTGGGCCCACTTTTATTCAGAAACAAAACATATTACACTTTGATCGATTTTTTTAATAAAACATTTTCCAATCGGAAAGTATACACAATAAATATATTCAAATACACAAAATACAATGATTTGCGAAAATACAATTTAATGCGAAAAGACAAAGACACAATGCAGATGCGAACTGATCCCGACCCCTTCTTTCTCTCACATGCAATAGATATACTCCCGTTGTCTAACGGGGTATTCTTCTGAG
>JANVCQ010000231.1:39178073-39192906 GCA_025531925.1 Erythroxylum plowmanianum
CCATTCATATACAAAAACTCTTATCAAATTTTCATTTTCATATTTCTAATTTCCACTAAAAGTTTGGGGTCCAACACTTACGAATAGCATTTCTTGTATTTGATTTCTCTTTATACCAAAAACCATTCCAACCTATTGATCTTTCGATTCTCTCTAACCCATGACTTTTGTTTCTTTCTTTCCACCATTAAAACCGAAAATCATTTTTCGGATATGCATAGAAAACAGAACAAAACCATTTAAAGCATTATTAAGAGCAAATATTGGTTTCCATTCTCATACAAAACCAACAAAATCATCGATAACGCTAGAACTCAAATCATGCTTTAACCATGCTTTATACAAAAACATACACGATAAACAATAATCATGCAACATCGTCATCGCAATTCATGATAGAAATACCGTAGATAACAAAACAGACATTATTATTCATCCTTTAATTTCCAGAAGCATACATGACCATTTTCATAGGACTCAATTAATAAATTACATGGGACATTAAATAATCTAACATTCAAAGCTCCAAGTGAGTTAGAGCTAATTACATATTCCTTAACTGTCATCTTAGAAGCTTTAAAAAGCATTTATTTTAGTATAAGATGCCTTTCAGCATCCTCTATTGTCTTGATGTTGTCATTATAATGTTGTCATTATAAGTTAACAACATTTTCATATTCTTGTAAATAACACTTTGCACTTGTTAGATAACTTATGAACTACTTTTTACAATTCACTTATCATGTTTTGCATATGTCCTTAAATGCTTTCGCTTGTTTGATCAGGTCTCTTCTTACACATGTCAAATTTGATAGTAAGCAACCTTATTTTAGTCACTAAGGTACCTCTAAAATGAGCACCCAAAATGGACCACATATTCTTAATAGTCTTGTGATTTTTGAATTCACATATAATATCATTGTCCATACTATTCAGGAACGTAATGCAAGTCAATGATTTCTTATTTTTTTTTCATATCTCATATGTATCATGGTCTCTTTTGTGTTAGGTTGTATTTCCATCCTAAAAAACATCTATGGCTACATCCAATTATTTTAGAGTCTCTTCGTGTTTCATCACATATTGAATTTTCATAATTGTCACTATTTAGCTTCTCACCTTTGTTGAGTTCAACAATAATGTTCTTTAGTATAGTAGCCATGTTTGAAACTTTAAGTCTCTACATTAAGAAAGAAAATATCATGCATGCATATTAATATCACATTATGCATATACATGTTGAATAATCAATTTTATACAAAAATCATAAAAAATCTTAATCATCATAAATACAAAAATTAAATACTAATTACAATACTTAAGTTTAATCTTATGTATAATATATGTAACACAAATAACAGGATGATCAAATATCGAGCTTGTGCATATATCATGCAACATAGTTCACATAATTCATTACATTATAGTTAACTATATAAACTATATACATAACAAACCCTATATGAAATATAGTTAACTAATTCATACAGTAAAGCCCTCGAGGCACAATATGTTATAGTTCTAATTATCTCAATAAAAAAGCCTATAGGGTATTAGGTGATCAACTCTGATTACCAATTTTCTCACAAAAATATCGTCATCAACCATTCATATGATCTTGTATTAGGCTATTTCAAATTCCAGAGCATGCTTAATAATTCACCTTTAAGATGTGGCAATGTTAAGAGTAAAATTTGTGTACTTCATTCCAACATTTTCGAAAGCCAAATAACATCCAAAATATAACTTTTGAATTAAATTATTGGCTAAAATAACTTATTGTATTGAATGGCCTCCAGTTTATGGAATAACTACATTAATATAATGATGACATGCCTCATCTATGTAGTGCATACAAATTTTAAATGTCCTCTTTATAGCGATCATTTTCCTAAAAAAACAAGTATTTCAAGAATAAAAATATTGTCATAAAACTCAAAAATCATATATTAAATAAAAATTTATTTGACTAATACGTTAATATATTCGTAAACATTATTATATAAAATTCGGGTCATTTACTTATAATAATAACTTTATTATTGAACTAATTAAATTAGTAATTATTATTTCAATTTAACTAAGGACCTATTTCTACTTTATTAATCTTGTTCTAATTAAGATAATTTTAGAATTGATGTACAATTTAACACTATCTTAAATTTTAATTTAGATAAGGGTATTTAAACTATAATTAATAAATTAGAATTTTATAGACTACTACAAATTGTATTAGTTATTTGAAATCACACATAATTAAATATGCATTATTGAGATCAAATCTCTATATTTTTTACCCACTAAAGAACTTGACTCTTACAGAATCTTCTCTCTTTGTTAACTTATTAATCCTTTAAGATTATATCTTATATATGAAAATTATAAAAATTAGTTGTCTTTGACAACTAGAAAGTTACCAATCGCGTGTGTGGGAGTAATTTGACAATTGCTTCAGAAACTTCCCACACACACCAACCAGAGCGTAGTCGCAGTCTTCGCAAACCTTCCACTGTAAGGTTCCATGATGATAATAATACTACGTCTACAAAAACCATTGTCGTTTTGAATTTCGTTGTGATGAAACGGCAACCGTGTGCGGTGGCGAGTCCCAAGAATCGGTTTAGCGTATTCGAATTCGGCGAGGAGGACGAGCGGGTGGAGAGAACCTCCGGGAATTTACTAGGAAGGTTGGGAAAATCTAGGAGGAGAAAGCACTCACGTTCTTCTCCTTCCAGGAAGTACAAGTCACTTGCATGCTGTGAGTTTTTTTGTACTCTTTTTCTCTCAAGTCTGTCGCTTTTATGAATTTTAAACGTTTGCATATTCTGTTTGGTTGGTGGGAATGTGCGGGAAAAATGAAAAGCGGACGACTTGAAACTTCTTTCTTGTCGAATACGTCAGCGTTTTTGTACATCACAACGATGGTCTAGTGCTGCTTTGTTGTTACGATCTTCATTGAACGATGTAAAGTTGGTTTTTGTAGGACGACGAATTCGGAGAAATGTAAATGTATGAAAAAATTTGGATTTTGATGATGTTTCTGTTTCGACTGATCATCGCTTAATCTCCATTGTTGTTGTTTTTGCTTTTCTCTCCTACAAATTCATTTCTTTTTGAAGTACTTTTATCTAAAAGCAGTAACAGGGGCTCTAAAAGAGAAAAATAGGAAAGGGACTGTTGATGTTGGCAATGCACCAGTTGAGATTAATATTGATGGTAAAGGTCATAAGCTCCCATATGTTTTTGGTTTCTTTTCATAGACCTTGTACTGGGTTTAAACTCTTTGTTTCTATTATTCACTTAGTTGTTAATTAGTCTTTGTTCTTTAACGACAGGTGGGTCCAAATTTCAGTCCGACAGCATTTGCAACAAGCTAGTGGACATTGATGGTGATAGTAGAGGAAATGGTGTCAAACATCCTACAAGATCTCTTATAAAAAGTAGTCCTTTTGAAGAGGATGCTGTTGGTGTTGGGATTTCTCAAGCGGATACCCTTGTGCTTTCAAACTCTTCATATTTTAAGGTTTGTCAGTGTTTAATTTAAGTTTTGTCGGACACTTGAATAAAAGTCTGACATGGAACATTACGTTTGTGCTGAACTTATCACAAGGGAATTACACGAGGAAGCAGATTAATATGTTGTTGGATGAAATTACCAACTTAAAATTTGTGCAGAGTGAGCAAGTTGGAAAGATTTCAGAGGATGATGGACAGATCAAACTCAATTTATTAACTTCTGTCTCAACTGCCCTAGTAAATAAAGGTCCTGCTTTTGGATTAAAAGAGTAGCTTTACTTTCTTCTGCTTTCATGAAGTTACTTAACTTTATTGTCTTTTCTCTTTTCAGTTAATTCACAACAAAAAGTTGTGGAGCATGGTTCCCTGAGATATGAACTTGTGAGTGCTATAAGAATCAGCATCGATCTTCTCGTTGTGTGATTAAAGATGCAATTTATGAGTGGAAGTGTTTTTCTACAAGTCATTTGCTGAGATCAAAAGGATTCTAAAATGGATATAAATCATCTGTATGGAAAAGAAAATGAAAATGTGTCAGGGTGAATTCAAACAGTTTATCACATTGGATTGAATTGAGCTAGACAATAAAGTCATTTTTCACTTAAATCAGTTTTGATGATTCATTTAGGTGATTGGACTCTTAACTATTTTGCACTAAGTTAAGTGTGGTCCTTTATCGTCCTTCCCTTTCCATTATCTACATCATCGGATTTTCTCTTTAGTTTTAATAATTAAAATGTATAACATTTGCTTTATTTGACAATTTTTCAGGATCCGTTGAACAAGGAAGTTTTTATATTCCCAGATTTTTTCTTATTTGGGGACTTGTATTGCACAGAGTCCCGCTTAATTTTTTCAGAGAGCTGCATCAGAGTTGAGGCTTCAACTGTAAATGGCACTAAGGGAAAATTTAATGCTAGGTGGCCTATTATTGATATTATTAAAGTTGAGTCTCAATGGTGTAGGAGGGTGAGATATGCTACTTTCTCTTTTCTTCTACATACACTGCTTTCATTTTTCTTTTACATACATGCTAGGATGGGTAGCTTAAGTTTCTTTGATTTCTGAATGTAGGTTGAGACTGCTATTGTTAATCTTCATCTTAAATCAAAGGTTTCTCAAGGAGTTGGATATGAAAATGAAACTTCAGGTTTGTAGTTCCATTAAATTCAAGGGTCTGTATATGTTGAATGTTATGATGAATTCAGCATTTTATGGACCAGCACTATGCCTTCTGATCCTATTCGTGAACTCTGGTGTAATCTTGCTGCACCTTGCTGTATGGAAACAATGCCAAATAATGCCTTAGTTTTGGATACGTGGCTAACATACTCTGTATGTATATTATCTTAACAAACAAATGGATTTAAGGTCTAATTTCCTGCCCTTAACTTTTGACATTCATTTCCCATTGCCTCCCAAGTGTTCTACCATCATACAAAGAGATCTCTTCATTATGAATTTATGATAAATATAATTTCAGAAATCAATTTGAAAAAATTTCAGATTGCATTGCCAATTTTCTGTAATAGGTTGTCTTTGTAAAATGTCCAAATTGATGATTCGTCTCCAGTACAACAGTTGTGAGAAAGAACATTGGTAAAATGGGTATTATTTAAATGTAAAAATCGATGTAGTGTTGAAAAACATGTTTATTTCTCCATTAATAATGGTGTTTCATCTTTCATCTGTATTATTGATCTTAAGATATTGCACTTTGCTCTTAATGTTTATTGTTTTGTTTGCTATATCTGGTTACTCTAAGCATCACTGTCTTTCTCTAATAAGGTTAAAATATCAAAAAGCTTGTTTGACCAATGTGAGGATGTATCCTACTTTGTCTATTGTAAATGAGTTACAGTTTTTTATTTTGTTAAATATCTTGTGCCAAAAATTAAAATCTTGGAATTTCTCATTGTCAGGGTTAACTTTTGATCACAACTCTACATGTATCAATAAGTTGCAGTTCTCGATTTGTGATCCTGATTGGTGTGAAAGACAAGAAGCAATCAAACTCGTAAGTTTCAGATACAGAGATATCTGGAGTGATACCTATGGGTGAGTATTTATTCTTCTTGCTGATTTTATAACTTGAGTAATAAAATCACTTTTTAATTGTTCCTGTTCATGGTAGCAGGAAGTCGTGACCCTATTTTGAAATAACTTAAATCTTGCATGTTTTTGTGCAATTCTTAGGCAATTTTGCCTTACTGCAGTTTCTCTTCAAGTAACTCCTTTCTATTAAACTCTTATCCATTCCAGTGCCTGTTGGGAGAATGATGAAAATCATGGGCAGAGTAATGTGGCCATCTCAAAACCTTATATATCTGGGTAAGTTCTTGATAATTGCGATTGAGAGTCTAGCATATTTTTGTCCATGTAGCAAGCTTTGGTGTAAGGGCTTGTATGTGTCATTCTGAATAAAGAGTTTTATATGTGCTTGTGCATATACCCTTGTGTGTCTGAGTACTCGAATCTGCTATATGCATGCAAGTTCTCAAGAAATGATTGGTACTATACAACTGAACGATGAATGTTATTGACTCTATATACTTTTTTCCAGTTACTCTAAAAGGTTTGAAGTAGAAGCTATTTTAAGAGAGTTGAAAAGTATCTACTACTATAGTATTATCAGACTTAGTTTGAGTTTAAAGAAAATGCATTTTAATGCATAATGTGGTAGATTTTGTTGATTTTTTTTCTTGTAATGTAATTTCACCACTCACCCCTGACATCATGTTTATCCTTGTTAACAAATTTTTCTTATAACCATGGATACTATTTCTTTTTCTGGAAAAATTTGTGAAAATGACATGATTGATATGTCATTGGTTTTGGTTTCTCGCATTGGAGTTTCCATATGATTAAAGTTTTGAAAGAATGTGTTCCAATTCTGTTTGAAACCTTTTCTTGGAAACCTTTCTGATACATGTTGCTGTTAATATTTGTTAACAAATTTTAACCTGCTGGATAATTTTCCTGGATCACAATCACACGTTTTTTCATCCATTACATGTGCCGATTCAGATTCTTTTGCTTCAGTCTCAATCAGACTTTTGAAGAAATTATTTTCCCAAAAGGAGACCCAGATGCTGTTTCAATTAGCAAGAGAGATGTTGAGCTTCTCAGCCCAGAGACATTCATCAACGACACAATAATTGACTTTTATATCAAGTAAATTTATTCCCTTATACTGATCCTTTTTCTTTTCCTTTTCCTTTCCGAAGCATGTTGATCTTTCTTCACATTCTTGGCTCCTAAACATTACTATTAGTGTTTACCAATGAATGCCGGTCATTTGTCAGTTGGACTTTTACTTTCACATTACAAAATAAAGTAAGTTTAGTCAAGTTGGTTATTGACAGGTATTTAAAGAGCAGACTTCTTCCTGAGAACCAACCCAGATTCCACTTTTTCAATAGTTTTTTCTTTCGGAAACTCGCTGATCTCGACAAAGATCCATTTAGTTCTCATGAAGGGAGAGAAGCATTTGAGCGGGTTCGTAAATGGACCAGGAAAGTGAATATTTTTGACAAAGACTATGTATTTATCCCTGTAAACTACAGGTGAGTCATTTTTGTGCACTTATTTCTTGTGGAAATGAGGGAAAAGTCCCTTATTGCCACTTTCTCATATCACATTGACTAATTTGGTGGCAGTCATCACTGGAGTTTGATTGTCATTTGCCACCCAGGTGAAGTGGCTCATTTCAGAGGTTTGTGCCCATGGTATCCTGCTTTGGTTGCAATTAATATGCTGGGACTTCTTTGCTCTAACCTTTTTGATAACCATAGTACAGATGAAGGATGTGAGAAGTTGCTTAGGGTACCATGTATCTTGCACATGGATTCAATGAAGGGAAGTCATCGGGGCCTCAAGAATCTTGTTCAAAGGTATTTGTATATTTGCCATTGGTAACTGTATGTCAGCTTCCAACTATCTTATTGTAGAAGTTGATGAGCAGGGACATAAACTTAAAAAAGGGAACTTCAAATTATAAGCAGCAATCAACTTGGTTATTCACGTTTTTCTCTTTGTAGTCAGATGATCTTTTTCAAGTTTACTACCCAGGGATTTGATACTGGGAAAATAAATCTTGTCTTGGATATGTTAATTAGCTTGACGTTTAAGTGGGACTATTTATACTGTCTGTTGATTGTATTCCTGGAAAAGATGTGGTACAAACTCTCAGCATGCAACTGGAGTCCTTCACAAAAATCTTTTGAAACATTCATGTGTAAACTTACTAAGTTAATGCCTGTTCCAAAATAAGTCCCATGCATAAAAAAAGAAATCCTAGTTTACTTCATACACCCATCAACTTTGAGAAAAGACACAACTCTTTATACAACAGCATAGTTAATATCTAATTTGACTATGGCGACTTGAAGTCTAAGTTTCCCGTTTGTAGTTTTGTAATGGAAAAGCTCACAAGTTACATTCATGTTGTGCATGCCATAAAATAGCAGCTATCTGTATGAAGAATGGAAAGCAAGGCATGAAGAGATGGAGGATGATGCATTGTTGAAGTTCTTACATTTACGGTTTAGTTCCCTTGAGGTATTACGTAAGTTTTCTAAGTAATTTGCTGTAGAAATATCATCGACAGTAACAATTCTTCTGAACAATCTTAATGTTCACTCAATTTACAGGACCTGTAGAACACTGGAAAAATCTTTCAGTTACACACATGTTTGTGAAGTTTTTCGTAAGATCTGTTATTAGGTTAACCACAAACCAGTTTCGTTTTGTTGTCCTCTTTCTTTCTCCCCATGTTTTATATCAGCATCATTGTCTTCTTAAAACCCTGATTACAATTTGTGAATCGACATTATCTTTGAAGATCTAATCTTTTGACAATTTTCTTAATTCAGACTAGGAGTTGATGCATCCTGCTACCCATTTTCCAAGTTTATCATATTGAATGTGGATTTTTTTTCAGGAATATATTTGTCTAGTTGTTTTAACTTTCTTTGACCTTTTCTTTTATCAGCTGCCACAGCAGCAAAATTCATATGACTGTGGCCTCTTCTTGCTTCATTATGTTGAACTTTTTCTCGAGGAAGCTCCAGTTAACTTCAGTCCTTTCAACATAACAAAGTTTTCGCACTTTGTAAGTCATGATCTCATTTCCTTGTAAAGAGTTCCGAAATGTGGAACATTATCTTTTCATTTTACATTTTGCATTCTATAGATATCACACACTAAGCTGAGACTTCTATCTAGAAAGTTGTAGCACATACTAACCTCGCCTTTGGGTTAACCTTTGTGTTAAACTTCAGAAGCTTTTTCATTACACCTGTTTTTGTTTTTTGAATTGAGTTTCTTTAGTCTATGTGTGAAAGTCTTTGGACATTTGGTCAAATTTAGATGCTTGATGAATATGTACAGAAATTTTTCTGGCATGTTAAGCGTATCTTCATTTTTAAGAGCCTTGAACATCCTGTTCATTATCCATGCTGCTTTTACTTGGAAGACAAAGAGCAACATCTATGTTCCAACAAGAAGTAGCACCATGTGGAAACTGAATTTCTAGGATAGCAGTTCATATTACTTGTTTTTTTAAAATTTGGCACAGGACTACTGACTTAATGAAGTGAAAGCTTTTATGTACTGAAAATATGTATCTTGGAGACCTTAAACAATGAGAATCAGTACACACGTCAAGTAATCGTTGACTTGCTTTTCTGTGGAATTTAAGCAAAATTATTCAATATGATGTCAATTTACATGATGGTATGACTAAGAACATTTCATCCTTCACAACTTAAGAACATTTCATCCTTCACAACTTAAGCCATTCTTCTGTTTCTCCTTAACTTTATTGGGACTGGGATATGATTGATGCCATTTATGCTAGAATGGAACTGGTCCAGATGACATGAAATACCTTTTTAACCTGAAACATGTTAATATTATTCTCAACATGTTATCAACCAACTAGATTGCTGGTATCTGTCTATATCATTGTGTAGTAAACATATATCTGAAATTGCTGAACAGCTTAACAGAAAGTGGTTTCCAGTGGAAGAGGCTTCATTTAAACGATCTTATATCCAGAAGTTAATCTATCAAATTTTAGAAGATCAGTGTCAAAAGGTTCCTCCATCAGAATCCAGTAATAGAAATAATTCCTTCCAATTTGCCGCTACCAGACAAGAACTTGAAACAGAAATTCTTGAGAAGAGAAGCAGGACACCAAATGCATGGAAAAGTTATTCCTTTAGTTCCAAAGCTGATATGAGAATTGGCACCTCACTGTCAGCCATTACCTCTCCGAGGGTTATACAGCAACAGTTTAGAGTAGGCAGTGCAAGACCATTTCCTGGTGGAATCCAGTGGCAAACGGGAGCTAGTCACTGGAGGAGTCTTTCGTCATCAATAGAGGTACTAAAATCCTGTCCCAATTATTCTGGAAACTTTACAGAACGATAAGGGCTTTATTTCTGATTCTTATCATTCTTGAATGTGATATCTTTATTATTTTTATTTGTTTGGAGAACCCTATTTGTAGCTAAATATATGTTGCTTGGGTTGGATGACGTGTCTGAAAGCCTTCTGTGAAACTCTAGTATTTGTTCAACTTCGGATATTATGTTAACCTTGTCAATAAAATTGAACATGCTAATTGAAATCTCCTACTTGGTTTGCTTCCCGAATCCCCGTCCTGGTTCAGTGTTGTTAGTTTACAGATGGTTCTTTGCTGTCTGTGAACCTTTTAAATGAAAAGTGTTGGCATTTAGTTATTTGTGAAGGTGTGTGGCTTTGCTAGTATTAGTTCCGTAACTGAATATATGCACTTTGCAAAATAATAGGAAGCTGAAGGGAACAGTCAACAAGTCACCAATTTATCCCCAGACAGGGAAGACATTTGGCAAATTCCTAGATTGTCAACTGAATGTTCTACAACTCCGCAGTTAGATAGTGGTTTTAATCATATAAAGAAATATCAGAATCAGATAAGTACGCAGATTGAAGAGAAACTAAATGAGAACTTGAGTTGTGAGACACGTACAGTTGAATCCCAGAAATCATCTAAGATAGGAGTAGAGGAGGATTATATGTTTGTAGAATGTGAAAGATTGCACAATCCCATCGTAACCGATAGACAGGAATGTTCTTCAACTTCAAGTGAGGTCCTCGCAACTTGTGTTGTCGCAGATTCTCAAGAAACAAATTGCACAGAGGATGCAAATCAGGGAAAAGATTCTTGCTCCTCCATTTTCAGAAAGGGAAATAACAAAAACAATCTTCCTGATTCATCTGTTTAAAGCTCTGAGAATTTCTTCGCACAAGGATGGAAATTACTCCCAAGAAGCCTATTTGAAGATCTGCAGGGACATTGATTTGTGTATATACATAATATGTGCTAGCAGCAAGGATTATTAAAAACTTCTTGGTAGGCTGTCAGGGAGATAATGTACAGAGCATTTTACACAGTTTATGTTCACTATGGATGAAGATAGTGTCACGCAAGATCTTAAAACAGAACTGTGCTATTAAATATTGGGTAAAAGATTAATCTCTCTTGTTGTTTAGTTACTTTTTCCAAAATCTTGTAAATTTAGAATGATATAGACATTTGTGGCTTAGCTAATTTGGGAAATTTAGGGCTTGAAACAAATGAATGAATGAAAAGAGAGAAAACACAGAGAAAGCAGTTACGGTTAGTCGCTACTCTCTTGTCTGACTCCAATGATTATATTAACGACTATAATAACCGTTGGTGGCAAGCCACTTACAACGAGACAAATGTGCCCTCTACACGACAACGTTTCACTAATTTATGTGTTATTTACAATGCTACGTTGTATACACCTACGTCTTCATCCACTAACTTTCGGTCCTATCATGTCTCTTCTTCTAATGAACCTTGTCCACAAGGTTTACCTATGTTGTTGAATATGTTACAGAAATTTCCAAGAAATGATCCACAAGGTTTGCCTATGTTGTTGAATATCTTACAGAAATTTCCAAGAAATGTCATTGTCCTTCGCAGAACACCATTGTACTAATATCTGCACAATTGGTCAATTATCTTGATTTACCTATCTTCGATCAAGAACAATGACTAGTATATGAAGCATGGAATACAGAGATTGAGGTAATACTGGTGATATGATTTCATAATCAGATACCCTACATTTCAGTTGTGAAACGTGAAAGATAGATAGGTGTTTTTTAACAATTTGTTGACGATAGGGTTGTAACTTCAGATAGACATAATCTTCCATAGCAAAATTTCTTTCCATGAGGCGTCGATTAGTAATTTGTTTCATTCTGTTTTGCACTCGATGGAAATGAAATCGTAGAATGCCTACCTTCCTTATGTATCAAAACTTGACCAACTGCTTAGACAGGAGAATCTCCTGCGAAGTATGGAGCGTAAATATGAGGCAAAAAACCATAGGCTACTTAGAAAGGAGTGACGTATATTAACAAAAGAATGTTGTGTTATACTACCAATCGGCTAAGGACAACCATTTACTTCAATTTGTTTGACAATCAGAAGTCAAACAATGTAGAAAAGTTTCAAATGTACAATTGAGAACTTCTATCTGTCCATCAGTTTGAGGATGATAAGCTTTCGAGAATTGTAGTTTTGCTCCTTGTAAACGAAATAATTCTCTCCAAAAATTAGTTGTGAAGACTGCATCTTTGTCACTAACGATTGTCTGTGGCATACCATGTAACTTAAAGATGTGATCCATACAAATCTTAACAACTTTTTCCACCGTATAAGGATGGCGAAGAGGAAGGAAATGAGCATACTTACTCATTCGATCAACAACTGAAAATATCACCGAATAACCTTCTAACAATGGCAAACCTTCAACAAAATCTATGCTAATATCATTTCATACCTGTTGAGGAATTGGTAAGGGCTAAAGTAAACCAAGAGAAGCAATAGTTTCATTTTTGTTCGGTTGATTACAAACTCTCTAGCGTCTCTCCATAATCTTTGTCAGGAAAAATGTGCACTTAACCTCTTATAAGTTCCCAACCACCTAGAATGTCCCCCATGAGCAGTAGCATGAGATAACTCAATTAATTTGAGTCGAAGAGGTGTCGGGTTTCCTACCACTAAATTCCCCTTTCACCGTAAAATATTATCTATCCATAAATAAATTGTTCCCTTATATTCTCCTTGTTGTATTTGCTAGATTAGTTTTGAGTAGCTAAATCTTATTGCCAACTGTCTTTGATTTTTGAGAGTAAACCTGTGTTTACTTACGAGATAAGCAAGGAGAAAAGCTCTAAACTAGACACCCTTGACAGAGAATTGAAAGTCCAAAAGGATGTACTTTCGCAAGTATCTTGTGATTCCTTAATTGCTTTGAACTACATCTGTCGATTGCTTAATGCAAAGCAACTATATCAGCAATTGTTAATATTCCCAAAAAAATGTAAACAGAAAAATTAAACACACAAAGAGCAAATCGGCAACTAAGATTTGGTAATGCAGTTTGACACACCTAGTATGCGTCTGTGAGACTTTCACCTAACTTAATCACTTTCAACAAAGTATAATACTTTTATACAAGATTTTACTGAGCTGACACCACTTACGTATTGACACTATCCGTTGGTAATCACACCCCGTGAATGTATTATAACACGATCACCTCGTGCTAACCTCAACAAAGAATTTTTTGCAACAACGAAAATTAATGAATACAAAAAATATAATCTCAAGTGATTAAAACAATAATAACATGAATAAGTCAAGATACACTCCCCTATATTTGCAACGACATCAAGGAGAAATCATGAGAAGTCTTTTGTCAAGAATTCTGTTGTGATCCATTGAATTAATCATTGAAGAGATCCATGCATAACAGCCACAAAAATCATCAAATGAATATATGTTTCATCACCGAAACATCACAAAAACACAACTGCATAATTAATCAAATTTACAGCACGTTTCTTCCTCACAAAAATGATAGATAAGTAATCCAATTATTCACCCACATATACATAAACACAGTTACCAAGAATATCTCAATAGAGCTTGTAATTGTTCACACAAAAACAAAAAAAACGTAGCTTCCTAATTAATTTTCTGTTAGTTTTTCCCTATCAAAAACAATAACTCAGTTATCCAAAATTCACTTGCATATAGAGAAACACAGTTGTCATGGATAACTCTAATCCTACAAAATCTACTTCCAAAGATAGCTACAATTACCAAAATACAGCTACCAAAGATAACTTTGAAAATCACCAAAAAATCTACACAGTATCTTTTATAAGATCGACATGGTGATTTTATTTCAAATAAATCCTATATTCTTTAAGATTGTATCCTTCATGCTATCTTATCTTCAAGAATCCCACACAAGGTAAATTTCTCATTATAATGATATTTCAAATATATCCAACTATGTCTAATTACAAATAATGCCCAAAATCAATTAATAAGATATCTCAACAAATATCTTAACAATCTCCTCACTTTTTGCATTATTTTTCATATATAAGAACTCTCTCTTAAGAAGATAATTGGACACTCCCCCTTAATCGAACATCAAGTTCTAGGTAACATTAAGTTCACATAAACGGAGAATATCCAGAAAATGCCTAAAGAAAAAATAACTCCAAATAAACAATTATCTAATTATCCAAATTTATCCCTCTTGGGATAAAAGGACTCCAAAAAGAAGAATGTCTTCAATGTGATCAATCTCAGCAAAAAGGAGCCATAAAAATCAACAATAGGTGTAGTGGAAGAATCATAAGCATGCCAAGATAATTCACCACTGGTCAATACACTTGCCAATATATCATTATTCACATCAAAATCATCCTCATACAACAAATCCCCAAACAAATTAATAAACTCCAAAAATTCATTTAGACGAATCATAATCAAATTTAATCAATCTCCTCCTCACATAAACCATATGAAAGCATATTGCCCAAACTTATATAGCCCATGATATAGAGAGAAACCAAGATAAAACTTGAAAAAACCTGAATCTTCCTACAAGTCTCTAACCAAGAATTAAAATTTTTTCGACATAACTCTATAAATTAAAACCCAAAATTAGAACTCTCAAATCATCAAGTTGAGCTTCATTTTCACATCAAATATATCGTTCAATAAGTAAGAAAAAGTTAGACACACACCAATCACCGAAACTTTAGAAAACCTATAAATCAAAAAAAGTCTGGATGTTAACTCCTTCGAACTCTCATTTTATATTTTTTTGTTTGTTTAATAAACAATATCAATATTGTTGGACCCCGAACTTTTCTCAGATTTGTGAATTTTAATTTGACATTAAACGAGAAATTGAGGTGACTTAGTCAT
>JANVCQ010000231.1:39193006-39224528 GCA_025531925.1 Erythroxylum plowmanianum
GTTTCCAACGCGATCATGTTTCTCTAAGATATTTGTTCACGGATGTCGGAAATCGGTTTCGATTATATTTGTATTCGATTCGTTGCTTCCACATTTTGTTATTGATTCGCCTTCGGATTCAATTTATCCAATTTGAATTCGCTTTGTTTCCTTCGTTTTCCAGTTGGGATCCGGTTTTCGGATCGAGTCCCAACAAATATACTTTAAAAATTTAAAGCACGTTGTCTCTATGCCCCTTGAAGAAATTCAAACTTGGCTTTATTCCTCATCATAACATCTCTATCATCAAATGCCTGATTGATTTCTCCCTCAGTAGTAACTAACTAGTCCCCTATCTGGTTGGTTTTTTTTCCAGTAATAACTAATTGTAGATCTGGACAGTTTCTGGTATTAACTCTCTTGCGTGTCTGTTCTAATGTGCGAGGGTGATTTTGAAGTTTTTTTTCAACTACTTTATCAATCATTTGGTGCCATAGAGTCATATTATCATATGTAATTGAATTGTAAGAAGTAATAGTCTGCAGCATATAGCAATTATCCGCCAATCTTTTTCCACTTACTAAGCACTCTCCTTGTTCTTTCAACATCTTGCATCCATCATTAGTAAATTTAATCAACAGCCCATCATCATAAAGTTGACTAGTACTTACCAAGTTAATTTTTAAACCATCCACATGAAACATGTTTTTAAAGTGAGGTAGTCCATTCACACGAAAAATTTCCTCTACCAATTACCTTTGCTTTCTTCCCATCACCAAATGTAACGTGACCATCCATATAACTTTGATAATCCATCAAGCAACTTCTTTCTCCTGTCATATGATGTGAATACCCATTATCAAAATACCACTCATTAAACCTAAAAGGTTTAAAATAAATGAAAGTTAAAAAAAAGTCTATCTTACTAAAACAAACCCAAAACATAAGTAGTGGGTTGTCCAAAGTTATGGTTCTAACTTAAAATAATTAATTAAACAAGAATAAAAGTCTTCTTGCACATTCTGCCTTAGTTGATTAGTTATGATGTCATTGACCGTTATTGTCTCTTGAGATTCTATGTCATCTACAATTTGTCCAATGTAGGATTGAAGTGCTTCTTTGAACTTCTTATATCTTGACCTTATTATTGATCCCTCCGGCATTACTAGCTCATCTTTGGTTCCATATCTCTTACAAAGTACCATGGTCATGCTTACATCATCTCCTACCTCTTCAAAAGGATTTGTCTTCGAATCTAAATTAAATTCAAAAGGAGATAAGTCAAAAACATTAAAAGTAGTACTAGCATTATACTCGCCTGATAAGTCTATCTTATATGCATTGTCATCGAAGCGTTCCAACAACTTGGATTGGTCCACCACCCCTTGTATCAAATTTGGACTTCCTTTACTATGGAAACCTTTTTTTTTTGTATATGCACCCAAACTTAATCACCTGATTCAAAGAGAACTTGCTTTTTGCTTTTATTTATTTTTTGTGAATATGTGCGATTATTTTTTTAATCTGTTCATGTGCTTTCTCATATATTGTTTTTGTACTATCCCATTTTTCTGGAATATGTTTAGGGTTTAGCCCTATATTAAATATTGCATATATATGCATAACAATAGCATTCATACACGAATTGATATTTGTGCACATTACAAGTTAGCATATGCGCTCAATTGACTTATTCTGGGGTATGAAAATGTTAAGTGATCATGATGTGAATTGTGTTTTGATATATCTTGAATTTCGGTATGATTGGATTTCAATTACAAACTTTGGAATTAAATGTTATAGATTGGAAATTTGATAGATTAAAATGTGCATTTGGACTAGGACAAATGCCAAGTGGTAGGATAAATTGATACATGAAAATTTTGGATGATTAAGCCTAAAATTGAGTGACATTTGACATAGTTAAATTGGTGACAAATGAAATAGTAATTAAATGACAATTGGACCAATCTTGAAGTGACATGGACTGATTAAAGGGTGATAAATGGCAACATAATGAGTGGATTAGTGGCAGCATAATTGTTGAACAAATGGCTAGGATGTTTTAAGACATATGTCTTTGTAAGTTATCGACACCTAACATGTTGATGTGGCAAATTCTAGCACTTAAGTTTCTGCTTCCTTTCTTGTTTCCTTCACTGAAATTGCTCCAGCTTTCTCCTCTGTATTTGGCCTGAACCCTAGTGAAATTGCTGCACCAAAACTAGCTTTTTTTTACCTTACACAAAATAACCAAGAAAACTAGCTGAAAGTTACCTTCATCTTGTAGTCCAAAATCAACTTGTTTTCTTTTAAGTTTGTGATGAATTTTGCTTGCGTGGAGACTTGATTTAATATGAAGTTTGAGCTGAATTGAAACCTAAAAAGTAGGTGACAATATGAGTTTTATGGCATGTCAAATGATATAAGAATGATGCTTGAATCGGAATGAAATGCATGTGTTATTGGTGAAGATATGTGATGGAAAATGTTGCATGAAATTGGAAGTGTTTATGTTTTGTTTTTGGTATATGAAAACCGTGGGATACAGATTGATTTATGAATGAATTAGGTCTGGATTTGAAGTATAATGAAGGTGGATTTATGCCAAAAAAAGATGTTAATTTGATGTTCTTGAATTGGGAAAGAACTATGATTGTATGCATAATAATGTCAAAGTTTCTAATTTTTAATAATTTGTGAGCTATTAATTGAATAATTTTGAATTGGAATAAGAGATGTTATTGATGAGAAATTGGAGTATGATTTAGACCTAATCGAGGTATAATTAATGAACTATAAAGAGGTTGTTTAATTTTTTATAAAGTGTAAGACAATCTGGAAAAAAATTGAAAGAAGAATTGCTATAATATGCTAGCTATAGTGTTTTCACTAAACATACATTGGTATTTTGGCCATAACTTGACCTATAGATATCCAAATGGGATTATTTTAAGTTTAAATTAAATTAGAGACATATTTCTATAATTTTTATAAAGGAATCGACTTTTAATTCTGTCTCTAAGTTGAGTTTTTGGCTTCTGTCACTGTTTGAGAATAGTTTATATAATTTTGGATATAACTTGTATAATAATAAATCAAATTGCATGAACTTTAGTTCATTAGAAACTTAAGACATATGGGAACATGTTTTTTAAAAAATGTACTTTCTAATTAGTTCATTTTCTATGTTATAATAGCCATACAAACTGACTCGAAACCTATCTTGAAAAATCTGGAAAACTAATGAAGGAATTGGATAGGACCTTTTGGATAACCCATCCCACGATTGTGGGAAGCCATATACAATTGTGGAAATTGCATGGAAGTAAAGCAAATGTTCTTTTTTGTGATTCTTAAAATAGTTAAGGATAAGGTATTTAACTATGATGCATTTGGACTTGATTAATGTTTTAAAAGAACATAATTTGATGTTGGAAAAATTGGTTAAATGTGTGATAAGTTTTGATTATTAATTGATGTTATACTTCAAGAAAAAGAATGTTAGATAATAATGCATATAAATTTGGATGAATGATTATTGAAGAAAGTAGGGTATTTCTGAATGAGAATTAAGGGAATGCATGAGCATATGTTGCTAGAAAATTTTTGATGAATGTATAGATTTAGCTTGCTAAAATTTCAGATGTAAGGTACCAATTGTGTGTGTATTATAAGAAGCCTTTTGATCATGGAAATGTTTAAGGATAAGTGTAATGTATGATTGATGAATTTAAAGGAAATCAAGCTATTTTAAAGGGATAAATCTGATTGCAAAATAGTAGCATACAAAGTATGATGTTGAATGGTTAAGAAAGTTGAATAAGGTTTCATATAGGGAAAAGACAAGTGAGTATGCATTGAACATGGCATATGTATATATGTGCACAAATGAATATGCATTTGATTGATCGACCTTGTAATGTGAATTATATATGAATTGTCTGATTTTAAATGCGCAAGTCTAACGCTAGTTAGACATTGTCAGATCATCCAAGCAATAACATAAATTGAAGCATACTGTGAGTCAACCTAGATGATATCACTAGGATTAATTTATTTATGTTTCTGTTTAATTCCTATATATTGAACTGGTAATGAATTGATTGTGATTTGATTATGAATTTCGGTCTTTAATAGTCCGAGGAGTTTGATATTCGGGAATGTATTGGAAATGTTATGTTTGCATCTAAATTTTAAATGATATTTGTATACTCAATGAAAGTTGAACGCCGGACTTATGTCCAATGAATATGAGATTCTGTCTGTGCATCGTAAATGAATTTTATACACAACATATTTTGTTATTTGATGCATTTCATAACATGCATATTCAGATAAAGGTGTTGTAATCAGAGTAGCCAGTTTGAAAGAGCTTTAAGCTCATAATTCTACACGTAGAGCTTTGCTTCGTGATTTCTATATCTGATTGAGTCCAAAGGGCCTGTATTTGTATGTGTATCTGAAAGGCACTCAGTCACAACAAATAATAATGAATATGGAGTCTCATATGCATTTACGTTTGTATATTTAAGATTATGAAATATATTATCATGAAATCTTTTCTGAAATTGTGATGATTAAGTGATATGCCATGATGATGTGATTGATTAGGTTATTCATGTTCTGAAAGAATGTTTGCGAAATTAGTTGATTATGTGATATTTATATATTTGACCTGAGTGAGATCATCAATGATGGTTCACTTATTGAGTTTGCAAAACTCATCAAAAATTGCAACATAGCTTTTTCAAGTACGAGACAGGAGACCTAGTTCCTAAGATTGCCTAAAGGAACATTTTGGCTTAAGTTATGACTCAAAGGTGTGTCAGTTGATATCAAAAGAGTTATAGTTTGTATTTGTAGTTTCTTGTCATATAGAACTTTTGTATAAGGATTGTAAATATTTGTTTCAATAAATGTAGTGTAAACTTTTGTCAATGAATGAAATGAAGTGTAAGTATTGTATATTCTTTATAATTCCATTTAGATTATGTTTGCTCTAATATACCATCGTCATAGGATATGTACTTGAATGTTCTCTTGATGCTCAAGTATATATTCTATGGAAGTGGGATGTTACAGTTTTAGCCAAGTCTCTTCTTGCCATCTAAACTAGCAATCTCAGTTAAAGGTAAAGACATCAAATCCAATACATTTAATGGATTAAAATCATACACAATTTCAAATGGAGAATAACTCATAGAATAACACAATTTCAAATATATTATCATGAAATCTTTTCTGAAATTGTGATGATTAAGTGATATGCCATGATGATGTGATTGATTAGGTTATTCATGTTCTGAAAGAATGTTTGCGAAATTAGTTGATTATGTGATATTTATATATTTGACCTGAGTGAGATCATCAATGATGGTTCACTTATTGAGTTTGCAAAACTCATCAAAAATTGCAACATAGCTTTTTCAAGTACGAGACAGGAGACCTAGTTCCTAAGATTGCCTAAAGGAACATTTTGGCTTAAGTTATGACTCAAAGGTGTGTCAGTTGATATCAAAAGAGTTATAGTTTGTATTTGTAGTTTCTTGTCATATAGAACTTTTGTATAAGGATTGTAAATATTTGTTTCAATAAATGTAGTGTAAACTTTTGTCAATGAATGAAATGAAGTGTAAGTATTGTATATTCTTTATAATTCCATTTAGATTATGTTTGCTCTAATATACCATCGTCATAGGATATGTACTTGAATGTTCTCTTGATGCTCAAGTATATATTCTATGGAAGTGGGATGTTACAGTTTTAGCCAAGTCTCTTCTTGCCATCTAAACTAGCAATCTCAGTTAAAGGTAAAGACATCAAATCCAATACATTTAATGGATTAAAATCATACACAATTTCAAATGGAGAATAACTCATAGAAGAATGTGTGGAACGATTATATGCAAACTCAATGAATGACAAACAATCTTCCATGTTTTCAATTTCTTCCCATAATTGCACGCAATATGGTTCCTAAAGTCTTATTAACTACTTCATTTTGTCCATCAGTTTGTGGATGCCATGTAGTAGAAAATAAAAGTTTTGTAGCTAACTTTCTCCAAAAAACTCTTTAAAAGTGACTTAGGAACTTAACATCGCTATCTAAAACAATGGTTCTTGGCACACTATGAAGCTGAACCACTTCCCTAAAGAAAGAATCAACAATGTTTATTATATCATCTATTTTTTGGCAAGCAATGAAATGAGCAATTTTTACTTAATCTTCCCATAATGACAAATATGTCATCTATAGCTTTCCTAATACTAGGTAAACCCAATACAAAGTCTACAGATATATTAGCCTAAGGTTCACTAGGTACCGGAAAAGGTATATACAAACCATAAGGCATAGACCTAGACTTAGCTTATTTACGTGCAATACACATGGCATAAACCCGTTTCATATATCTTCTCATATTTGGCCAATAAAACTATTCTCTAAGCATATCTAAGGTATTTTGCAAACCAAAATGTCCCATTAAATCTCCACTATGTGATTGTTTAACAAGCAACTCTCTAATGGAACATATAGGAATGCAAAGTTGTTTACCCCTGAAAAGATATCCTTCATGTCTATAGAACTTATCAAATGCAACATGATCACAAGCTTAATATACATTAGCAAAATCAACATCATCCATGTACAACTCTTTCAAATGCTCAAATCTAAATAACTTAGAAGTAAGCATAGAAATCAAAGCGTGCCTTCTTGATAATACATCAACCACAACATTTTCATTGTCTTGCTTGTATTTAATCATATACAAAAATGTTTTAAGATACTCCACCCAACTTGCATTCCTTTTGTTAAATTTCCTTTATCCCTTCAAGTACTTGAGAGATTGATGATCATTATGTATCACAAATCTTTAGACAGCAAGTAATGTTCCTAAACTTCAAGAGCCCTCACCAAGGTACAAAACTCCATATCATAAGTGGAGTAATTGAAAATTGGTCCACTCAACTTCTCACTGAAATATGCTATGAGACGATTCTCCTACATCAAAATAGCCCCTATACCAATTGCAGAAGCATCACATCCGATTTCAAAAGTTTTGGAAAAATTAGCAAATGCAAAATGGGTGTAGTACATAGCTTTTCTTTTAAGTATTAAATGCATTTTCCTGGCTTTTCTTTTAAGTATTAAATTCATTTTCCTGTTCTTTCTCCCATCTAAAACCAACATTCTTCTTAACGATTTCATTCAATAGAGCGTTAATAGTAGAAAAATCTCTAACAAATTGCCTATAAAAACCTGCTAAGCCATAGAAACTCCTAACCTCACTAACTGACTTAGGCGTCTACAATTTTTGGATAGCTTTCACCTTTTTAGAGTCAACCTCAATTCCCTTAGAACTCACTACAAATCCTAAGAAGACAACTTTATCCATTCAAAATAAACACTTCTTAAGGTTTACTTACAATTTCTCTTTCCTAAGCACATCTAAAACAATTGTAACATGTATGACATATTCATTTAAGTTCTTACTGTAAATCAATATGTCATCAAAGTAAACAACCATAAATTTACTAAGGAATTCACATAAAAACATGATTCATTAAGTGCATAAAAGTACCAAGTACATTAGATAAGCCAAAAGGCATAACCAACCACTCATATAATTCATATTTAGTCTTCAATGAAATTTTCCATTCATCACCTTCTTTCATCCTAATATGATGATAGCTACTTCTTAAATCAATTTTGATGAATATGCAAGTACTATGCAACTCATCTAACATATCATGTAATATAGGAATAAGATGATGATACTTTACAGTGAGCTTGTTAACCACTCTATAGTCCACACATATCCTCCAACCTTCATCTTTCTTTGGCAATAAAAAAACTTGCATAACACAAGGACTCATGGCCTCCCTCACATACCCCTTTTTAAGCAATTCATTTACTTGCCTTTGTAATTCCTTTGTCTCCTTTGGATTGCTTCGATAAGCTGGACGATTAAGAATTTGAGCTCCTGGTCTAGTGCTCAATCCCTCTCAAAGGTGGTAATCCATAGGTACCTCTTCAAGAAAACATCATCATAATCCTACAACAAGGCCACCAACATACTAAGCAAATTTGGGTCAAGGGCAATGTTAGTAAACAAAGTTTCCTCAAACTAAATCAAGATTAAAGCCATCTTGCCTAAGTATGCATTCTTTAACTCTCTCTCTTTTGCATAAAAATATGGTTGTCTTAACTTTTTCACTCCTTTCAATTTCTCTTTGCTCATTTTTGACATTCTTTTCTTTATTTTCACTCGCTAACTTCTTCTCTCCTTCACATCCCACTTTCTTTTTCTCATTTGTGCAGTCACTCACCATAAGGCCATTAATTTTATTCTTTTCTCTCATGGACTCTTTTCTCTCTTATTTCTTTTTCACTACCTGAATCTTTGCTTGATGATTGTTGAATTTTCAGTTGTTTAAGATATGCTTTTTTGGGTGATAAAGGAGCAAGGGTAACTTTCTACCCATCATATATAAAAGAATAACTATTAATAAACCCATCAACACGCCTATCAAATTTTCATGATCTACCCAATAATATATGACCAGCTTGTATAAGCACGACATCACACATAACTTCAGCCGTATATCTACCAATAGAGAATGCGAGGACTACTTGCTTAGTAACTTTGACTTTGCCACTATCATTCAACCATTGTAGTCTATATAGATTAGGGTGTTTACCATATTTCAATCTCAACTTCTGGACTAAAATAATATTAGCTACATTAGTGCAACTGTCCCCATCTATAATCATGCTACAAACTTTCCCACCTACAAAATATCTAGTGTGAAATATGTTCTTTGCTCTCGGCCATCTACCTTCACATTTAAGCTTAATGCAAGTCTAGCAACTAAAGATTTACCAGTAACGACATACTAAATATTCTCATCAACATCAAAACAATCTTCCAAAGGTGGCATACTTAAATCACTACCACTCAGACTCGTTACCATCATCAGACTTAGAAACAATATCACTACCCGGCCGTAATAAACATAGTCTTCCTATTAGGACATTCAGATGCATAATGACTAAGCCCTTGACATTTAAAGCACTTAATATCCCTATATTTAGAAGCTTTAGAGGATGGATTAATAGTATCTTTTCGACTTGAAGTACTCTTATCCTTGCCTTTGTTTGGCCCATTGCCTTTCTCCTTGGAATCCTAATAATGCTCCCTCTGCTTATCTTCATTTTTGCTCCATTTTGGATTCCATTTATTGTTGGAATTTGAGAAAGACTTAGCTGCCCTTTTTTGTTTTTGTTTCTTCTCTACCTTCATGGCAATGTTCACTAGGTCCTCCATCTCTACATAATGTTGCAACCTAACCACATCAATAATTTTGCTATTCAATCCACCCATGAATAGCGTCATTGTCGCTTCTTCCTTCCCTTTTAGCTTTAATCAATAGCATCTTCATCTCCTTATGGTAATCTTCTATTGATCTAGTTCCTTGTGTGAGTCTATGGAATTTTTGGTACAACTTTCTATAGTAATGAGGTAGCACAAACCTCTTCTTCATCACTCTTTTCATCTCTCCCAAGTGGATATAGGTGGTGTAATATCTTAGTTTGATTATAGTTTTGTGTAATGTGTTGTACATGCATTTTATAGAGTATGCTCTATTTATGATGTACTATAGTAATTTAAGGGTTTAAATGTATTATTGAGGTTATAAAGGAGAACTTGGATAGACCAAAGAAGATTCTGGACTCGACCAAAAATTTCTAAAAAATTTCTAAAAAGTTTAAAAAGCTATAGAATGAGTTCGAACAAGCTTTAAAAGCCCCGAAATGTGCTTTGAAGATTTAGGTAATACTTTCAAATGAAATCCAGATGATTTCAGTGATAGTGATTTTTGGATTCAATCCAAAAATTCTTTCGGGCAACTGAAAAGTTACCAAATAATTTCAACATACGATGAAAAGTTTCCAAATTAGGATTGAAGTCTATAGAAATTGAAATGGGTCAAAACGGAGGTTGTTTGAATAGAATTTGAGTAATCTAAAATTATTGGACTAAAATGCCCTTTATGAAAAATTATGGGTATTGATGATTTTAAACCCATCCAAAATTTTTAAAAGCATTCAATCAATAAATATTGACCTTAGTTAAACTATTTCATGGTCAACTTGAAAATAATAAGGTTGTGGAATGTTTTTGGGATTTAATTCGATTAGTCGGTCAGTTAAAGGCATTAAAGGACAATTTGGTCTTTTTTTACTAATTAAAGGCAATTTGGTCTTTTTACATGATATTAGTAGATTGATGAGTCATTAGCGATGACCATTGAGATGATGACATGGGTTTGATGAGTCATTAGTGATGACAAATAGGAAAGTTACATGTGTAATCTATTAAATGAGTATAAAAAGAAAAACTTAAGACATTTTCTTTCTTTCACCATAAACGTGAGAGTGATGAGATACTAACATGAGAGACAAAAAAAAAAGAAAGGGAAAAGAAGAGAAACCAAGGGTAAACATCGACCAAAGAGAGAGGAAGAAGAGTGTAGTCATTTTTAATGGAATTTGATGGTGATTTGGAGAAATCTTTAAGTATTCATCAAATAATCAAAAGATTAGAAGAAAAAGTGGTAAGTTTCCTATCTTAAATTCTAAATTTAATGGGTTTTCTTGAGTGAGATGGATGTGTTTAAGATCAATGTTATCTTGGTATTATTTTAATGTTTCTTTGTATAGAATTAGTTGAATATGACAAGAGAGGAATATGTAGTGGGATTCTGTCTTAGGTTAACTTAAACAGTCTCAATGTTTTAGCCATAATTCAGCCTACATACTTTTAAATTGCGTGATTAAAATTGGAGCTAAAACCTAAGACATAGTGCTAATAATCTCTAGAAGAGACCTAGACCTAACTTTGGACAAATGATATTGAAATTTGAGATCAAAAGTGGTAACCTGATATTGTCCCTGTGTTGAAACAACTTGTGAAATTTGGTACATGTTTCATGATTTAGAAGTTAAAATGGCTTGATTTGTAATGATATAGAAACTAGAGACATAAGGGAACAAATGTCTGGAAGACCTTAAAATCTAATTTGAACGTTTACTATGTAAAAATTAAGGAACAAGTGGAGGTATGGATTCTGGACATGGTTCATAACTGTGACTCATCATGATGGTAAATTAAATTGGGTGAGATTGTGTTTTGAAGGAATTGGTAAGTTAGAATGGATAAAAGATGGTACTTAAGTGACTTTTGAAGTTAGATTTGGAAACGATGACTAATAGGTTAGCTTATGGAAATAAATAGAAATATGATTAGCATACATGTTACATGATTAAATACAAATCTCGAATTCAGTTAAACCGAATATATAGTTTTAATGCCTTATTTCCTAATTTGGAAATAAATGCCTAAGTGAAATGCATTTTGTATAGGTAAAGGAGACATACCGAACGTGTGAGTATGCTTGACGATAAGTTTGCAAAACAGTGAGTGTATTTTATTTGTTTTATATGACTAAATTCTTTAGAAAAGAAATGATGACATATGAGTGTATTTTAACTGTTTTATATGACTTAATTCTTTGTAAAAGAATTGATGACATGTGAGTGTTCTTTAAATTAAGTTTATGCAAATGGTTTTCATTTGATCGCTTTATACTGAGTTTTGTGCAAATAATATTTTGCAAGTAAATATTGCTAGCATAAGTGTATGCTTTGGAAATATAAGAGTTTTAACTTGAAAGTTAACTTTTATATAATTGGGAGTTGCTTTTGCTTATAGTACACCACTGGGCTTTATGCATGTTATTATACGGATATATTTATAATGGTTAACCTATTACAGGTAAGCGATGTATAATCAGCTCCGTGGCTTGTTACAGGTAAGCAATGCAGAACTAGCTCTGTAAATACCAGTTTAGAGCGGTTAACCTGTTATGGGTAAGAGATGCAGAACTAACTTTGTAAATAGTGGTTAATAAGTGACATGTAAGCGATGCAGAATCAGCTTCGTGACTTTATGCCTAGTGTACCGTATGGTAAAGAAACTTGTGGTGGGCTATGATGAGTAAGGAAAAATATGAAAATAGTAAGGCCACCGCTATTTATGTTAAAAGTGATTTGAGAGATACCGTATGATACCAATGCTAGTGGTTACCTTATTTTTCAATATTAAAGTTTTCAAAAAACTTATTGCCACAACTTTTTATTGATTAAGGAAAATGGGAAATGAAAACTTTTACATAATGAGTTTAATTTCAAAAATATTTTTTCAAAAAATTGAAATTGAGATTTTCAAAATGTTATGTTATTACCGGATTTGATGATGCGCGAATCAATTGTTATGAAAAATGTTTTAACATAAGCTTTATGATTTTATGGAATATTGTAGTTATATTGTTATGAAAAGTTTAATTTTCTTGTAAATTGATTACACTCACTGAACTCATTTAGCTCACCCTTATTTTTATATTTTTAAATAACCCACTCTATGAATCTGTGTAGTTCTACAATAATTGGGACTTCGCCTCAAGATTAGTTATATTGTCAGGTGCTGCGATGCTTATACCATTTTGATATGTACATTTGTGTAAAGAATTGACGTTTATAAAAGCTTTTAAATAAAATGCATGAATATGTTCTAGCTTTTAAAAGTTTATTGTAGTGATTGTTATTATTTGTTGGGGTTGCTCGTGAGTAGATTTGAAGTCCATAATTTGTAGTTAAGAAATTGATGTGAATATAGAAGTGTTTTAAAATATGTTATACAGGTTTTTGAAATTTGGAAATCTTAGAAAAGCAGTCGTTATGCTACTGAAGTTTTTAATAAAATGTTTTTAAAAAATTCTCATTATTTTCCACACTTGTAAAAGTTAAAGTATAAAAGGTTTTTTAATAGTTGAATGGCTAGGCTTTGTAGGAACCCTTCAGTTGAGTTAGATATCGATTGGAAGGCTACTTCGAGTCGTTAGGAGGGCTCCACTCAAGTTTTGGAAGGGGAACTCTGGGATGGGTCCTTTCAGGTGGTTCTGTATTCCTCCTATTCTTTACTAATTCATCCCACCAAACCAACGCATAATCAGATAATTACACTGTTGTCAATCTCACTTTCTTATCTTCAAAATAGTTATGAAAAACAAAAGTTATCTTCACCTTTTTTTTTTTCCCATTCTAAGTACACTTCAGCATCATTCATACCTTTGAAAGGTGGAATTTTCATCTTGATGGCATTAATGTTGCTATCTTTTCTCTTTACTCTTTCTTCCCTCGTTAGTCTACCTCTCACATATTGCACTTCATCTTCATACTCATCATACATTCTTTCCAATTCTTCCTCCCTATTCTTATGACTGCCAATTGATCTAATATGGTTTTTAGATTCTACTGATTTCATTAATTCTCTCATCCATCTCATCCATCCTAGTAGATAACTTATTAAATTCATTTATGAATGCCTTATACATCACTTTCAAATCAGGCACATTTTCATCCTCCTCATGTAATCTTTCCTTTCCATCTATTTTATTGGCCATTCTTATAAAATGTTTTGCAATAATTCACTTCCTTTCGTGTTTCACTCAAAAAATGGCACTCCACTCATGTTTCACTCAAAATGTGGCTTTTACCCTCGTTTAAGCTACACACTCAAGCCCTTTTACGCTCAAGCTTGTTGTCCTCAATTACACTTTCGAATTCAGTTTCCAGACAAGGTAATTCACAAACAACATATTTAAATTTAGAAGTGCGATTGAAGCATCTAAGAAAGACGATGGGGCCAAAACTAGAAGCAAGTATACCGAAACGAATAAAACAAAATTGGCACACAAGAGGAAATAAAAAACACTAGAAAAAGATGAACCTTAATTTTGAATTCTAATGAAAAAAATAGTGGTAGTTGTAGTACTAATAATAATAGCAAATAAACACAAGATAAACAAGAATTTATCTCGATCCAAGCTTTAATATCAAATGATGCAGAACCCAAGGCTAAAAAACTCGAAACTCCTTAAACTCACACTTTGGATAGAACATGAACAAGAAGAAATCCTCAACTCTAATGAACCTCCAATCAATTATATGAATAGAAATGCATATAATGAGTATATTAATTCTTTTTGTTTAATGTAATAGTATGTTAAATCTTTTTCTTAAAATTTATTTATAATTTATTTTTCTATAAATAATGAATAGTAATTTTATTGATATTTTATTGCTAATAATTAAATAATATAAAAATTATGAATAACTCAATTTATAATTTATGTAATTATTTAGCATTAATTATGAATAATTTAAGTTATATAATTAATTAATTTAAATATTAATTTTAAAATTAAATAATTCTAATTGAATAATTTTTAATAAATATAATTTAAAAGTTAAAATATCTTCAAAATATATAAATTTGAATCAAATTTTTTTTAAATAATTAAAAATACTTTTAATATATATTATTTTATTTAATAAATTACAATAATATTTATTGATAATTTACCATTAAAATAAATAAATTTATCTTATTTATTTATAAAAATAAATTGTTTATAAGAATTATGTGATAGGTAATTATTGAAATTAACAATTGAATAATTTTTATTTTATTTTAAAAATGTAAATTAAAAATAAATAAAAAAACTGAAAATATAACAGAACCTTATTACTCTGTATCAACCCAGTTTATGAGAAGAAAGACACTAAAGAAGCCTAGCAAAGGCCCTTTTTCCAAACCCAAAGGCCTGGCTGTGACCGAAATTGGTTAAGAATGCTCAATCCTTCCATGGTGGAAACAGCCTGAACAGCCCTCTACCTTCCCGCTCGCCTGCTTTCTTTTCCCTCTTTTACTGGGCGAGGTACGAAGGCAAGAAGCAAAGTAATTTGACCTTCATTTGAATTTGTTCCACCTTCTCATTAATTTGCATTTAGACGAAAATGGAGCGATTCACTTATAACATATACATCATCAAATCTCTTTATGTCAATAACTAACTTTTAATTAATCTTTATTTAAAAGGAAAACTTATAATATCATATTAATTTTTATTCAAGAGGAAGATAAGTGATTCATATATAAAATTAGTTTAAATCATTTAAATATTATATAAATCCTCCTTAATAATTGATGTACATTAAAAATACATGTTTGACTTTAATCTTAAATTATCTTATTTTACTCAATTTTTTTCCTTTTTAAGTTAATGATATTATTCAAAAATTAGAGGTCATTTTATTTAAAAATATAAAAATTACAATTATCAATTGAATACACTTTAACCCACAATTGTATGATAGCTCATACTCATAGTCTATATTAATCAACTGCAATAAATAATACCGTATATAAGACTGTGTGCAAATTAGAGGAGAAAATATGTTCATTTAAATTAATTGAATCATAGAATCAAAAGTACTAATCTAAATATAATTATTTAATTAAAATCTCTTTTAATAAATTATCCAATCCTTTATTTTTAATTATTGTCAAAAGTTTATTTTTAGTTTATATTTTATCATATAAAATTCATAAAAGTCAACTTTTATTATTTATTCTTAAGTAACGTGACGGTATTAAATTTGTTTAATTTAATATGAATATTGTTGTAGTTTCTCTATAAACAACAATATTCACGCATACAAACATATATATATTATGAATATTATTGTAGTTCATTTCCTTCAGTTTCCTTAAAAATTGGATAGCTGCTGTAAATTTTGATGATATCTCCCGCTCTTTTACGAATCGATCCTTATAGGTGCGTACTGCTTGAATAAATCTAACAGGAAATTTTGAGAGTATGGATAAATTAGTGAGATAGATGGTGTCAATTAATCCACTTTGAAAGAATAGATAGGTGGATAATGGATCTGCTCTAGGAAAAATGATTACTTTGGGTCCAAATCGGCCTCTGTTCTGTGGATAATACTGGAATACTTTCATTTCTTCATTCCAATTGTTCAAAGCTTGAAAACATTCGATGAACATTTCTGAAGTTAGTTTTCGGGTTTCTTGCTGATGAAGAAGATAAACCAAGTACTAGTGGAACAAAAGAACCAACAAGTGGAAAAAAAAAGTAAAAAACATCAACAAACCACTTATAATTAGACACCTGATAATTCTACAGATTTGGTCTTCTAGTTTGTTAATGTTGTTATTCATTTGTTTCAGATTATTATGAAGTGTTTGTATTAAAGTGGTGATCTTGTCATCAAATTGTTTTTGTTGATTTATTAATTCCTGTAATTGTTGAGATACACTCATAATATTTTCTGAATATAATCAGTTAACTGAGTAAGTTATTGTTCAATTTTTTCTAACTTTTTATTATTTTGATGTTCTTCAAATGATTTGATAGGTTCAGTAATTCTAACTGATTGGGTTCTTATTTCAAGGTCAGTAAGTCTAAAAGGTCTATTGAAAGATTTTGATATGATTAATGGAGGTATATTAGAAGTATTGGGTATATCTGAAAAAGATTTTATGGTAAAATGACTAAAGTAAAGTATGATAGGACTAAAAGAAAAAGAAAGATTCTAAAGCTAAAAGTGAAAACATTATTTTACATATTGAGGGGTATTTTTAATGTAGTTTCATTCTGTTAAAAATGTTTGTACAACTCCTGAAGTTTTATAAGTAATAAAATTCCATAATTGATCTTTGTTTATAGTTGTTCCAAACGGTCTTTCTATATATAATAAAAGTTGGAGTTTATTTGACCAATCGAAAATTACTTATTCTGCACCTAGAAAAGACTATGTCATTAATAAACTAAAAGGACACCAATGGTTTATAACATTAGATGCAAAATCAGGATATTGGCAACTTAGACTGCATGATAACACTAAAGAATTAATTGCATTTTCTTGTCTACCTCAAAAACATTATCAATGGAATGTACTCCCATTTGGCTTAAAGCAAGCACCTAGTATTTATCAGCGATTTATGGATAATAATTGAGAAGGATTAGAACATTTTACCTTTGTATATATTGATGATATTATTGTCTATTCAAACAAGGATAAATTAGATCATTTAAAGAAAGTTAAAAGCGTATTAGAACGTTGTCAAGAAAAAGGATTAATTTTAAGTTAAAAGAAAAGCAAAATTAGCTCAACAAAATCAAGAATAGCTTATCTACAGATTGGAAACAGCAACGGGATATATCCACCAATTGATTCACCAATACAATATGACTTCCATTAGGATACCATTAATCAATTCAACCTACACTGTTTTGAAGAAACTCATTCAAACAATCGAAGCCAGAAACTATTGGTTGGACGAACTTAAAATCAAGTATATTGCAAGAAATAAGAAAGCCCAAGAGACACAAGACTACAATATTATGCAAGATACAGCAAGACTTATCGAATTAGTTGAGGAATATAAGATAGATCTCAAACAGTAGAAAAGTTTTATAGGAAAAGATATAATACTACATCAACAAGAAACTATAGCTCAGAATCGTATACAAGCATTATGGCATTTAAACAACATGAGAATTTGTGGCCTATGTTATATTGAAAACTTTATCTGTGAATTCAAAACATATTATTATAAATTAACTCGATCAAAACAAGAAATGTATATCCATATTTTTATACAAAAATTACGTTACCCTTTGAATCAAAAGGTAAAAGCACGATTTAAGGAAAAACGAGATAATAATCAAGTTGCCTATAATTTAGGAGGAGCAATACTAACTACACAAGAATTATTAGCAGAACAATGTTTTGAAACAAAATTAAGAAAAACTTTAAAACATAAAGAACTTCAATTATGTTGTGACAAAAATGCAAAAGTATCACAACAATACGGATGTGAACAAAGTAGCTACCGAAAAGTCAGAAAACATTATAAGTATAAACCATATAAATGGAAATGTTATTCATTTAAAAAACAAAGGTATAATTCAAATCCGTATTTTTATAAAAAGAAATTTAGGCATAGAGGTTATAGAAAATTTTGACCTAGACCTTTTAAACCAAAACAAACAGATTGTCCTCAAAAGAAGAAATCCTGTAAATGTTGGATTTGTAAGGAAGAAGGACATTATGTAAATAATTGTCCACAAAAACAAAAACCCAAATATCAAACTAAAGTAAATATCCTACATTCTGCTATTCAACATCAATTAGAATCAAATTGAATCCGAATATGATACTGATTCTACCATTTCTTCATTATATTATTATGAATCAAAAATTGAGTCATCAGAATCATCAGCTGAATCCCAACACAACATTTATTCAAGTAGTAATACAGAATAAAAAAGTAAATGCATATATAGACACAGGAGCAACAATCTGTATTTGCTACCCAAAACTCGAGTTGAAGGTAGGGCGGAATCAAACCTTTTATACCCACCACGCATCCGCTAGAAACGACGTCTCTGTGACGTCATTTCTAAGTGCTAGAGAGGTTCACACTGAGCAAATCCAATCTAGGATTCGAACTCGCGACGTGGGGGCAGCCCAGTCCCATACTTGGACGCTTTGATACCACTTTGCTACCCAAAACTTGAGTTGAAGGTAGGGTGGAATCAAACTTGAAATATATAAAGAATTTATAGGAAAAGATATAATCCTACATCAACAAGAAACTATAGCTCAAAACTGTATACATGCTTGCTTTGGATTTGAATTTGCTTAATTTGGTCTTCTAGTTTGTTAATGTTGTTATTCATTTGTTTCATATTATTATGAAGTGTTTGTATTAAAGTGGTGATCTTGTCTTCAAATTGTTTTTGTTGATTTATTAATTCCTGTAATTGTTAAGATACACTCATAATGTTTTCTGAATATAATCAGTTAATTGAGTAAGTTGTTGTTCAATTTTTTTAACTTTTTATTATTTTGATGTTCTTTAAATGATCTGATAGGTTCAGTAATTCTAACTAATTGGGTTCTTATTTCAGGTTCAGTAAGTTTAAAAGGTCTACTGAAAGATTTTGATCTGATTAATGGAGGTATATTAGAAGTACTGGGTATATCTGAAAAAGATTTTCTGGTAGGTATTATTGGGTATTGAATTGCAGGTAAAGGTCTAATTTTTGTTCTATAATTGGTTCCTACTTTAGCAACATCATTAAATAATTGATCTAAATATATGCGATCTGTGTTTTTAAATTCAATACTAAGATGAGAATTAGTTAAAACTAATTTGATAGGTTATTGAAAAGGGATATTGTCCTTGAGTCATTAAATCTTCTCTGTAAAATTTATAGGTAATAGTGATATTATCATCCAGATTAGGTGATTTTAAAGGAATACCTAATTTTAATCGAGTGTTGAATTTTATTTTTCCAAATGCTAAATTTTCATTCATCATTTCTATTACTTGATCATTTAAGTTTTGCATTCGTTCATCAATAATTGTCATTCTAATGGGTGAGTCTATTCCTTCTTGAAATGTTGATTTTAATAGAATTTGAATAGTAGATAAGTGTATATAGCCAATTTTATGTCTTTTAGATTCAGGAATTTTCTGTAATTGTTTTGTAATTTGAGCTTGATCTATTAAGCTAATTCTTATATGTCCGTTACATTGATCCATTCTTATAGGAGTTTCGTGTATCATTTTACCAAAATAAATAATATTTTGTCAATTGAAAATATGTTGTAATAGTGACGATTGAACATCTTGTCCAGGTTTTAGATTTAATTGAGTTTTAGCTATTTACTTTTGTTTTTCCTGAGTTAATAAAGTATTAATATGAAAAGTTCCTTGTGATTCTTCTAAATCTAGAGTATCTACATCCAAAATTTCAGAATCTTTTTCTGTCATAATAAATTATGTGATGTAAGACGATGTCTTTGTAATGTTCTTATAAGATAACCTACTTCATTTGAATAAAAGTGATAAGCTTGTCGTATTATATTTAAATCTATTTGTAAATCTTCAAGATCTGTAAAATCTAATGTTTCAGAGGGATTATTTTCAATGAATTGAATAAGTCTATTAGTAGCTTCAATTGTTTGTTGTCTATATGATGCTAAGGAATCTTGAGCTTCTATAATATATTGTTCTAATTGTAAACAAATAGAACAACTAGTGTTCATTGATCGAAATTAATAAAGTATTTCATACTCATATATTTTATATTGGTATATAAACCATTCGAGAAATTCATCTCGAAAGATTAAACACTGCTTATATACAAAGCGTAACAACTGATTATATAAATGATTTCTATATTGGTAACTAATAGCTGGAAATAATATATTGAAGAGAGTATTTAAAATAAAAGAACATAATTCAATGAAGATAGCTTGAAATATTAACATAAATGAAACTGGATTTAAATCAAAGGCTTATAATTCAATAAGAATAGATAAAACTGACATAAATAAATGAGAACAAAATAAAAGGAAGAAAAATAAAAATGAACAACTTATTGAAATTAGGTTAAAAGATCCACTCAGGAGATTAATATTAAAAATAATATTCCATATATCCAGCAAGATGTACAAGAATTTATTAATGAATGCTCAGAATTATTAGAAAAACAATTAATATCTCCTAGCCATAGTAAATATTCTTCACCCGCTTTTTATGTCAATAATGCATCCGAAAAATTAAGAAAAACTTTAAAACATAAAGAACTTCAATTATGTTGTGACAAAAATGCAAAAGTACCACAACAATACGGATGTGAACAAAGTAGCTACCGAAAAGTCAGAAAACATTATAAGTATAAACCATATAAATGGAAATGTTATTCATTTAAAAAACAAAGGTATAATTCAAATCCGTATTTTTATAAAAAGAAATTTAGGCATAGAGGTTATAGAAAATTTTGACCTAGACCTTTTAAACCAAAACAAACAGATTGTCCTCAAAAGAAGAAATCCTGTAAATGTTGGATTTGTAAGGAAGAAGAACAGTATGTAAATAATTGTCCACAAAAACAAAAACCCAAATATCAAACTAAAGTAAATATCTTACATTATGCTATTTAACATAAATTAGAACCAATTGAATCCGAATATGATATTGATTCTACCATTTCTTCATTATATTATTATGAATCAAAAACTGAGTCATCAGAATCATCAGCTGAATTCCAACACAACATTAATTCAAGTAGTGATACAGAATAAAAAAGTAATTGCATATATAGACACAGGAGCAACAATCTATATTGCTTCTAAACACTTACTCACTACTTGGAAAAAAATTAGAAAAATCTTTACAAATACGTATAGCAGATGGAAGCTTTAAATATATTTGGTATGTAAGTTATTATAATAACATTATTATCGAAAAATATACTTTTACAGTATCCTCTATTTATCAACAAGAATCAGGATTACCATTTATTATTGGAATTAACTTTCTCAAGTTATATAATCCATTTTGTCAATATTTACATTACATTACTCTTAAAACTTCCTATATTAAGACATTAAATCAAAAATCTATTATTTTAAAAATTCCTATTTATCATACTTCTTATTTACAGAAATTATATGTGCTCACTACAAAACTAGATTCCCTTCAATTCTACTTACTTAATAAAACAACTTTACAACAAGAAATTGAAACTTTGCTAGATCAAGTATGTAGTGAAAATCGGTTAAATCCCATTAAAAATAAAATTCAACAACTTATTAAAATTAGGTTAAAAGATCCCACTCAGGAGATTAATATTAAAAATATTATTCCATATACCCAGCAAGATGTATAAGAATTTATTAATGAATACTTAGAATTATTAGAAAAACAATTAATATCTCCTAGCCATAGTAAACATTCTGCACCCGCTTTTTATATCAATAATGCATCCGCACAAAAATGAGGTAAAAGACGTATGATTATAAATTATAAAAAATTAAATGAAGCTACTATAGGTGATGCATATAAATTACCTAGAAAAGACTATGTCATTAATAAACTAAAAGGACACCAGTGGTTTACAACATTAGATGCAAAATCAAGATATTGGCAACTTAAACTGCATGATAACACTAAAGAATTAACTGCATTTTCTTGTCCACCTCAAAAACATTATCAATGGAATGTACTCCCATTTAGCTTAAAGCAAGCACCTAGTATTTATCAGCGATTTATGGATAATAATTTAGAAGGATTAGAACAATTTACCTTTGTATATATTGATGATATTATTGTCTATTCAAACCAAGATAAATTAGATCATTTAAAGAAAGATAGAATCGTGTTAGAACGTCGTCAAGAAAAAGGATTAATTTTAAGTAAAAGAAAAGCAAAATTAGCTCAACAAAATATTGAATACTTAGGAATTGAATTTAATAATGGATATTTAAAATTACAACCTAATATTTTACATAGACTTCACCAATTTCCAGACCAACTTATTAATAAAACATACGTACAACAATTTCTTGGACTTCTCAATTACATATCTGATTAAGGTTTTCTCAAAGATTTAGCAAAAGAACGAAAGATATTACAATTAAAGTGTAGTACAAAACATCAGTGGCATTGAACTGATAAGGACACTTTAGCTGTTCAAAAATTAAAGCAATTATGCAAAGATTCACCACTATTATATAATTATCTTCCGAATGATTCATTTTGGTGCAAATTGACGCAAGTATAAATATATGGGTTGGCTGCCTTTTGGCACAACCACCCAACACTAAAAAGTATTTACTCTGCAAGTATATAAATGGGACATTCAATCCCGTTGAATTGAAGTATCCAATACATGAAAAGGAAACACTTGCCTGTCTCAAAACATTGAGAAAATGGCGTATAGATTTATTACCAGTTGCATTTACAATCCAGACGGAGTCAAAATATTTATGTGGATTTAATAGATACATGATTCAGACCAATTATAATCAAGGACGATTAGTCCGTTGGCAATTGGAACTAAGTCAATACCAATACACTATTAAATATATCAATTCTTCTGACAATTTTTTTGCAGATATTTTAACACGAGAATGGAAACAGCTTTGAGCAGTATGGAAAAAGCATTACAAGATAAAGAAAAGGAATATACCGAGTTACAATAACAGATTCAGAAACTACAAGAACAAGTACAAAAAACTACCCATGAGATGACTCACCTACGAAATACCATTGATTTCTTCAAAAAACAAATCCAGCCACATACACCTAGTTCTTCCAATACTAAAGCACCAGAACCACCACTCATACCACAACTTGATTCTATTCCTTTAGTCACTCCACAACAATTTTCATCACCTACCTCACAAAAGAAACAAGACAATGCATACTCCAAAGTCTATGTCATTTATAATGGACCCATGTCAGGCATTTATGACAAATGGCATAAGGCAACACTACATATTATAGGAAAGAAAGGAATCGTACACAAAAGTTTCTCAAATAGAGCTGAAGCAGAAAAAGTACTCAGTGAGTTTCGTAACCCACCTCTTAGACCTCAATATAGCCAGGTTCTTCAAACCACTTCACCTATTCCATCGCATATGAAGAATCTCGAAAAATCCATTATCCTTGAAAGAATTAATCTCCTTCCAACCAAAAGTATTCAGCAAGAAGCCTGAAAACTAACTTTAGACATGTTCATTGAATGTTTTCAAGCTTTGAACCATTGAAATGAAGAAATGAAAGTATTCCAGTATCATCCACAGAACAGAAGCTGATTTGGACCTAAAGCAATCATTTTTCCTGGAGCAGATCCATTATCCACCTACCTATTCTTTCAAAATGGATTAATTGACACCATCTATCTCACTAATTTATCCATACTCTCAGAATTTTCTGTTGGATTTATTCAAGCAGTACGCACCTACAAGGATCGATTGGCAAAAGAGCTGGAGATATTCATCAAAATTTACAGCAGCTATCCAATTTTTAAGGAAACTGAAGGAAATGAATCTATCACCGATGTAGAAATTAAGTTATCAAGAATAGCTTATCTACAGATTGGAATCAGCAACGGGATATATCCACCAATTGATTCACCAACACAATATGACTTCCATTGGGATACCATTAATCAATTCAACCTACACTATTTAGAAGGAGTTTTCAACCAATACAATCGAATTACAAATGATTCAATGCTCAAGATCAACTACAAAGGACCAAACATGATTATAGTTTCAGCCTACAAGAATCTAATCACAGCAGATGCAATACAAATAATCCAGCAATTCACTCAACTATTTGGATACATGGATGGACCATTTGAAACATTATCAAATGCATGGAAATTAGCAATTTGCAAACAATTAAGAGACTATCCTAAGCATACATATCCTTGTTGTAAAAATCCAGAGCAAAATCAAGACAAAGAAGACGAATATAGAGTATTCAGCTATAGAGCAAAGATGAATATAGAGTATAAGTTCATGTTCGGGTAATGTGATGATAGCAATAAGTAAAAAGAATGTAATGAGATAGATGATATGCATAAAAGGAATGATAGATTGAATACATATGTTGATGAAACAAAGCATCAATTCATCCATACCTTCTTCTATGGTCACTTGAAACGCCAACCCAGGCTTGAGATGCGAAGAGAGAAGTGGTAAGAGATGAAGAGAGTATTTTATTTCATGTTAAACTAAGTAGAAGAGGTTACATTATATAGACGAGGAAAGGAAAAAAGGCCAAAGGATAGGTGGCCGACAAACGAAAATGGGACGGAAAGTAAAGCTATGAACTGACCTAAAGAAAAGAAGAAAATGACTAAAGTAAAATATAATAGGACTAAAAGAAAAAGAAAGATTCTAAAGCTAAAAGTAAAAATATTATTTACAAAGTTTTGTCGGTTTGTACCGACACTTGTCTACATCACTCTTGTTTCTTTGTGTGTCCAACTCAGTCAATTATCTTCAATAATTATGACATCTGATTCGGCGTTGTCTGCTTTGTCTTGATTTTGCTCTGGATTTTTACTGAGGACATGTATGCTCAGGATAGTCTCTTATTTGTTTGCAGATTGCTAATTTCCATGCATCTGATAATGTTTCAAATGGTCCATCCATGTATCCAAATGGTTGAGTGAATTGCTGGATTATTTGTACTGCATCTGTTGTGATTGGATTCTTATAGGCTGAAACCATAACCATGTTTGGCCCTTTGTAGTTGATCTTGAGCATTGAATCATTTGTAATTCGATTGCATTGGTTGAAAACTCCTTCTAAATAGCGTAGCTTGAATTGATTAATGGTATCCCAATGGAAGTCATATTGTGTTGGTGAATCAATTGGTGGATATATCCCGTTGTTGATTCCAATCTATAGATAAGCTATTCTTGATAACTTAATTTCTGCATCGGTGATAGATTCATTTCCTTCAGTTTCCTTAAAATTTGGATAGTTGCCGTAAATTTTGATGAATATCTCCCGCTCTTTTGTGAATCCATCCTTGTAGGTGCGTATTGCTTGAATAAATCCAACAGGAAATTCTGAGAGTATGGATAAATTAGTGAGATAGATGGTGTCACTAATCCATTTTGAAAGAATAGGTAGGTGGATAATGGATCTGCTTCAGAAAAAATGATTGATTTGGGTCCAAATTAGCCTCTGTTCTGTGGATGATACTGGAATACTTTCATTTCTTCATTCCAATGGTTCAAAGCTTGAAAACATTCAATGAACATTTCTGAAGTTAGTTTTTGGGCTTCTTGCTAAATACTTTTGGCTAGAAGGAGATTAATTCTTTCAAGGTTAATGGCTTTTCCGAGATTCTTCATATGTGATGGAATAGGTGAAGTGGTTTGAAGAACCTAGCTCTATTGAGGTCTAAGAGGTGGGTTATGAAACTCACTGAGTGATTTTTCTGCTTCAGCTCTATTTGAGAAAATTTTGTGTACGATTCCTTTCTTTCCTGTAATATGTAGTGCTACCTTATGCCATTCGTCATAAATGCCTGGCATGGGTCCATTGTAAATGACATAGACTTTGGAGTCTGCATTGTCTTGTTTCTTTTGTGAGGTAGGTGATGAAAATTGTTGTGGAGTGACTAAAGGAATAGAATCAGGTTGTGATATGACTAGTGGTTCTGGTGCTTTAGTATTGGAAGAACTACGTGTATGTGGCTGGATTTGTTTTTTTGAAGAAATCAATGGTATTTCGTAGGTGAGTCATCAAATGGGTAGTTTTTTGTACTTGTTCTTGTAGTTTCTGAATCTGTTCTTATAACTCGGTATATTCCTTTTCTTTATCTTGTAATGCTTTTTCCATGCTGCTTAAAGTTGTTTCCATTCTTGTGTTAAAATATCTGTAAGAAAATTGTCAGAAGAATTGATATATTTAATAGTGTATTGGTATTGACTTAGTTCCAATTGCCAACGGACTAATCGTCCTTGATTATAATTGGCCCGAATCATGTATCTATTAAATCCACATAAATATTTTGAATCCGTCTGGAATGTAAATGCAATTGGTAATAAATCTATACGTCATTTTCTCAATGTTTTGAGACAGGCAAGTGTTTCCTTTTCATGTATTGGATACTTCAATTCAGCGGGATTGAATGTCCCGTTTATATACTTGTAGAGTAAATACTTTTTAGTGTTGGGTAGTTGTGCCAAAAGGCAGCCAGCCCATATATCTATACTTGCGTCGATTTGCACCAACAATGAATCATTCAGAAGATAATTATATAATAGTGGTAAATCTTTGCATAATTGCTTTAATTTTTGAACAGCTAAAGTGTCCTTATCAGTCCAATGCCACTGATGTTTTGTACTACACTTTAATTGTAATATCTTTCGTTCTTTTGCTAAATCTTTAAGAAAACCTTGATCAGATATGTAATTGAGAAATCCAAGAAATTGTTGTACTTGTGTTTTATTAATAAGTTGATCTGGAAATTGGTGAAGTCTATGTAAAATATTAGGTTGTAATTTTAAATATCCATTAATAAATTCAATTTCTAAGTATTCAATATTTTGTTGAGCTAATTTTGCTTTTCTTTTACTTAAAATTAATCCTTTTTCTTGACAACATTCTAAAACGATTTTAACTTTCTTTAAATGATCTAATTTATCCTGATTTGAATAGACAATAATATCATCAATATATACAAAGGTAAATTGTTCTAATCCTTCTAAATTATTATCCATAAATCGCTGATAAATACTAGGTGCTTGCTTTAAGCTAAATGGGAGTACATTCCATTGATAATGTTTTTAAGGTGGACAAGAAAATGCAGTTAATTCTTTAGTGTTATCATGCAGTCTAAGTTGCCAATATCCTGATTTTGCATCTAATGTTGTAAACTACTAGTGTCCTTTTAGTTTATTAATGACATAGTCTTTTCTAGGTAATTTATATGAATCACCTATAGTAACTTCATTTAATTTTTTATAATTTATAACCATACGTCTTTTACCTCGTTTTTGTTCGGATGCATTATTGACATAAAAAACGGGTGCAGAATGTTTACTATGGCTAGTAGATATTAATTGTTTTTCTAATAATTCCGAGCATTCATTAATAAATTCTTGTACATCTTGCTGGGTATATGGAATAATATTTTTAATATTAATCTCCTGAGTGGGATCTTTTAACCTAATTTCAATAAGTTGTTGATTTTTATTTTTAATGGGATCTAACGGATTTTCAATATATACTTGATCTAGCAAAGTTTCAATTTCTTGTTGTAAAGTTGTATTATTAAGTAAGTAGAATTGAAGGGAATCTAGTTTAGAAGTGAGCACATATAATTTCTGTAAATAAGAAGTATGATAAATAGGAATTTTTAAAATAATAGATTTTTGATTTAATGTCTTGATATAGGGAGTTTTAAGAGTAATGTAATGTAAATATTGACAAAATGAATTATATAATTTGAGAAAGTTATTTCCAATAATAAATGGTAATCCTGATTCTTGTTGATAAATAGAGGGTACTACAAAAGTATATTTTTTGATAATAATGTTATTGTAATAACTTACATTCCAAATATATTTAAAGCTTCCATCTGCTATACATATTTGTAAAGGTTTTTCTAATTTTTTTCCAGGTAGTGAGTAAGTGTTTAGAAGCAATACAGATTGTTGCTCCTATGTCTATATATGCATTTACTTTTTTATTCTGTATCACTACTTGAATAAATGTTGTGTTGGGATTCAGCTGATGATTCTGATGACTCAGTTTTTGATTCATAATAATATAATGAAGAAATGGTAGAATCAGTATCATATTCGGATTAAGATATTTACTTTATTTTGATATTTGGGCTTTTGTTTTTGTGGACAATTATTTGCATAATGTCCTTCTTCCTTACAAATCCAACATTTACAGGATTTCTTCTTTTGAGAACAATCTATTTGTTTTGGTTTAAAAGGTCTAGGTCGAAATTTTGTATAACCTATATCTTAAATTTCTTTTTATAAAAATACGGGTTTGAATTATACCTTTGTTTTTTTAAATGAATAACGTTTCCATTTATATGGTTTATACTTATAATGTTTTTTGACTTTTCGGTAGTTACTTTGTTCACATTCGTATTGTTGTGGTACTTTTGCATTTTTGTCATAACATAATTGAAGTTCTTTATGTTTTAAAATTTTTCTTAATTTTGTTTCAAAACATTGTTCTGTTAATAATTCTTGTGTAGTTAGTATTGCTCCGCCTAAATTATAGGCAACTTAATTCTTATCTCGTTTTGCATTTTTGTCACAACATAGTTGAAGTTCTTTATGTTTTAAAGTTTTTCTTAATTTTGTTTCAAAACATTGTTCTGCTAATAATTCTTGAGTAGTTAGTATTGCTCCTCCTAAATTATAGGCAACTTGATTCTTATCTCGTTTTTCCTGAAATCGTGCTTCTACCTTTTGATTCAAAGGATAAGGTAATTTTTGTATAAAAATATGAATATACATTTCTTGTCCTGATCGAGTTAATTTATAATAATATGATTTGAATTCACAGATAAAGTTTTCAATATAACATAGGTCATAAATTCTCATGTTGTTCAAATGCCATAATGATTGATCTTTGTTTATAGTTGTTCCAAATGGTCTTTCTATATATAATAAAATTTGGAGTTTATTTGACTAATCGAAAATTACTTGTTCTGCATTAATTACACAATCTAGGTTTAGAGTACCATATGGTCCTCATGATATATGTTTTGGGGTATATTCTATTGGATATTTTCGAACCTTGGATCCTTTTTGATAATATCATTGTTTATCTAAAAATTCTGTAGAATTATCAGGTGTCCAATTATAAGTGGTTTGTTGATGTTTTTTACGTTTTTCACCACTTGTTGGTTTTTTTCTTCCACTAGTACTTGGTTTATCTTCTTCAGCAAATACATCCTGATCCGATTCATAACCATAAATGACTTCATCTTTATCGATAATCTGATAAGTTTTTTCACTAGTTATAGGGGGAGGTGAGTGTAGAGTTAATCAGTTTGCTAATTGTATAATATCATTTAATTGAACTTGAATAGTTTTTTCAACATTTTCTAATGTTTCTTCATATCCTATTAATTCTAATGGTATGTCTTCTAACCGGTCTAAATTCTCCATGGTTTAGCTATAAATTCAAATGGTTTGGTGGATGGCTCTGATACCACTTGGGGTGCGGAATTCCTTCCAGCCAAAAGTATTCAGCAAGAAGCCTGAAAACTAACTTCAAAAATGTTCATCGAATGCTTTCAAGCTTTGAACCATTGGAATGAAGAAATGAAAGTATTCCAGTATTATTCACAGAACAGAGGCCGATTTGGACACAAAGCAATCATTTTTCCTGGAGCAGATCCATTATCCACCTACCTATTCTTTCAAAGTGGATTAATTGACATCATCTATCTCACTAATTTATCCATACTCTCAGAATTTCTTGTTGGATTTATTCAAGCAGTACGCACCTACAAGGATCGATTCGCAAAAGAGCGGGAGATATATTTACAGCAGCTATCTAATTTTTAAGGAAACTGAAGGAAATGAATCTATCACCGATGCAGAAATTAAGTTATTAAGAATAACTTATCTACATATTGGAATCAGCAACGGGATATATCCACCAATTGATTCACCAACACAATATGACTTCCATTGGGATACCATTAATCAATTCAACCTACACTGTTTAGAAGGAGTTTTCAACCAATGCAATCGAATTACAAATGATTCAATGCTCAAGATTAACTACAAAGGACCAAACATGATTATGGTTTTGGCCAACAAGAATCCAATCACAATAGATGCAGTACAAATAATCCAGCAATTCACCTAACCATTTGGATACATGGATGGATCATTTGAAACATTATCAGATGCATGGAAATTAGCAATCTGCAAACAATTAAGAGACTACCCTGAGCATACATGTCCTCGTTGTAAAAATCTAGAGCAAAATTAAGACAAAGCAGACGACGCCGGATCAGATAACGTAATTATTGAAGATAATTGATTGAGTTTGACGCACAAAGAAACGAGAGTGATGTAGACAAGTGTCGGTACAAACCGACAAAACTTTGTAAATAATGTTTTTATTTTTAGCTTTAGAATCTTTCTTTTTCTTTTAGTCCTATCATACTTTACTTTAGTCATTTTCATATTTTCTTTCGGTCAGTTCATAGCTTTACTTTTCGTCCCATTTTCGTTTGTCGGCCACCTATCCTTTGGCCTTTTTTCCTTTCCTCGACTATATAATGTAACCTCTTCTCCTTAGTTTAACATGAAATAAAATACTCTCTTCATCTCTTACCACTTCTCTCTTTGCATCTCAAGTTTGGGTTGGCGTTTCAAGCGACCATAGAAGAAGGTATGGATGAATTGATGCTTTGTTTCATCAACATATGTATTCAATCCATCATTCCTTTTATGCATATCATCTATCTCATTACATTCTTTTTACTTATTGCTATCATCACATTACCCGAACATGAACTTATACTCTATATTCATCTTTGCTCTATAGCTTAAATGTCAGATTTAATGTTTCAATATTTATTTGATAAATTTTGCATTAAGTTTCACTTACCACATATGTTTCTTTTTTAACCATTATTCAGCAATTATGGAAATGGAACGAGAAATTACCTCTTATTTTGAACGCAAAAGATTACTGAAGAAACTCATTCAAACAATCGAAGCCAGAAACGATTGGTTGGACGAACTTAAAATCAAGTATATTATAAGAAATAAGAAAGCTCATGCGACACAAGACTACAATATTATGCAAGATACAGCAAGACTTATCGAATTAGTTGAGGAATATAAGATAGATCTCAAACGACAGAAAAGTGTTTATTTAAATCTAATGAAACCTTTAATTTCCTAATTTGTCTTACTCTTTTTGTAACTACTAGTTTTCATAATAATAAAATCATGTATTTTGATAATTTAAGATTATTAAAGAAATCAATACGAATTTCTCAAGAAAGTAATCAAGAATATAAAACCCAATTAAGCAACCTTACTCACACTTTAGAACTGGCTGAACAATAGAATAATTACCAATTGGAATTAGAAATTAATCAGTTAATTGCTACGGCTAACTGATAACTCTTCGAGTTATTACATATTTTCACGTAATCCCGAGTCGTGTTGTGTTTTTTTATTTTGTTTATTTTCTCGTAATTACTTAATTTCAACAATTTTA
>JANVCQ010000231.1:39233892-39246293 GCA_025531925.1 Erythroxylum plowmanianum
GACGGTCTCTTTTGGTCGTTATGGTTTGACTTCATTATATAGACACATGGATCCTGGCTTTCGGGAAGGTCCCGGAACAAAAAATTTTTGTTTTCCTCACCGTGTGCATGTGATGCACACACCGGGATTTTCCTACAATAAATACATCATAAATGCATTCAAATATAAGATCTTAAATAATACTTGGTGGCATCTCAAGATACTAAAACACATGCCACATGTATAATACGAACTTTATACTAGCAATCACGTATTCAAGTATCCCAACTCTATATACAAGTCTAACCCTCATATTGCAGCAAAACAAGCTTAGATACGTATTCAGGACGCATTGTTTGTAGACAATAACATGATCACAGAGCAAAACAAATTAGGTCTGGGCATAGGAGATCTCCAGAACGTTAAGTTTGTCATTTGGATTTCCTATTAATACCTTTTTTTTTTGTCGATCTTTTGATTTCAAAAACAACGGATAAAAAATAAGAGCAGACTGAAGCTAATGACGAGCCATGACCTGAATGCATGAACTCCTTTTCCAAATCAAGTGTTGGTATGATTCAGGCGTTGGGAGATAAAAGCTAGAAGAAATATATACAAGTATACATATCAAATATTTCACTCTATTCTCATTTCCCAAATCATGAGAAAAGGATGTCATCGATGGATCCAAAAACAGGGAAGTCAAATAACCGTTGGTTTTTGACTTCGACTTCTTAACTGTTAACTGGAAATTTTTCATGTGCAGTAAAGTAGGCGTTTCCTAATTTACAACTGTTAACTGTCAAAGCATATTTAGCAACAAAACAACGCAGCTTTGTCGGTACAATAACTCATTTCAAACCTACGAATTTATCAAATGTCCTTTAAGCTAGTTTCTTTGTTTTTCTTTGAATTTAAAAGGTAAACAGTAATCACTGAACTTGAAAATTTTTAAGTTAACAACAAAAGCTCAACGAGTACGGAAGACATGTTTATACTAAAGTAGAATCAGCTGTATACGACCTGAAGTTTCACAGATCCCATCTAATTTCATAGAGAATCACTTATCAACACAGAAACTTCCAACTAGATGTTGTTTGATTCCAAAAAACCAGGGGCGGCAAGAAAGAGCATGTATGTACTAAAGCAGGTACCTCTGGAGAAATTCCAGATCCTTGGAAGAGAAGAGTAATTAGTAAAGCAGATGTAAGGAGAGGGTGCTAGAATTAAACTGAAACAAAGAGGAGAGAAGACAGATCTTACCCATTGTGCGCCTTCTAACTCTTTCTCCCCTCGTTGACTTCGAAAAACAGGCCAAAGTCTAGGCTACTAACCCTTATTTTCGTTTATATGACGTGGAAAAGTAAGAGGGCATACATTGGATTTGGATTGGTCACTTAGGCATCTTCACATCTCTCTATCTACATGCCTTGAAGGCCATTAAAAACATCAACTATTTGAAAAAATTAAATTAAAATAAGTTAAATCCAGACGACAACATCAAATTATAATGATCAGTTTCTCTGTCTGCCTACGTAATTCCTTCATCAACGTGTCAGCCTACGAATGCTTTGTTGTCCAAAACCACTTTTACGCGCTAGCGCAGAAACTCACTTGTCCATTCTAAAAGAAAACAAAAACAATAAATGAACCGAACAAGTATGAATATCTGATTGGTATGTCCAAATCTCCCACTCTGCCAACATTGAATTATCACCTATTGAAACACTCCCCTACTGTTCAATTCCTTGCCCGTGTTCTGTAGCAAGTTTCGTTTTCGGTCAGTTAAGAAATGTGGCGCTTTTGGCGGGTCGGACAGCAGCAGATTGCTGCGGACGACGGTAAGAAACCTCAACAACTTAACACCACCTTCTTCATTGCTAACATCGTTAACTGATTTAGCAATTCGCCACTGGCTCCCGCACCGCCGTCACAACACAAAGACTAGCTCTTTTGTCTTATTTACCCTTCCTCACCACCATCGGCGCCGTCCACAACCATCTTTTTGTACTTTTTATGTCGTCCTGCCCCAACCTCCTTATAGTACCTCTTAGGATTGTTTCTGTTCCACCATTGCCGGTGATCGGCGCACTTGCCTCCAGGGCCTTTCAGCTTGCACCGGAGCCATAGTCGCCGATGAGGCACTAAAATTTTCCGGCGAGGTCGAGGCCACAGTGGTTCTATCCCCATATCATAGTACCTTCTCAGCATCTTTGTCGATTATGACCACAATGTCTCACTCACCATTACCATCAAATTCAAACTATATACATCTCGAATCATCTTCACATCACTCACGATGTTGTACTTATAAGATCTTACAGTATTCGATTGCATTGATTGGATGGTTCTTAGATTATGCTTATTGTTATCAGGGATAATTCTTTAGTTTCTAAGACTTATAGAACGGCTTCTTTTATCTGCTGAACTAGTTTAATTTTTGTTTGTAGGTTCTGGAATTATATTTTCTTTTACTCCTGGGGAACTGAATCAATATACGGATGAGTTTGAAGCGAAGAACTTTCTTGGATACGGAGGATTTGGCAGTGTTTATGGTGGCACCATCCATGGAAGGGAGGAGAAGAAGGCCAATGGCCTGCAAGTAGCCGTTAAGGTCTCTCGCAATGGCGAGACCAAAATGAGGACTCAATGGGAAGTAAGCAAAAGAAGATTTTTAATTCTTGCATTGTAGTTTTTGCATTCTAGCCACACTTTAGGCCTAACAGTTGGACTAAATAAGGTTGTAGGATAGATCCCTTCAAAATGAGGGTACAGGACAAACAGCCCTGTTAAAACTCTAAAGGGAATCCCATGAAAGCAGGCCCTTCATTGTCTAAAAATGGTTCGAGCTCTCTCATCTCTTCTGTTTTTGAAACAGTTAATGACAATACAATGCGATGGTAACCCATCAAGCGATTACAATCAAATATTTGCTTCCGTAACAAACCCAGGTTTTGGGCCACTCTGCCTTGTCCTCTGTTTTACATATGAGTGTCTGTTTTGACTATTTATGATTGTTCTTATTATTCTCTCTTTTTCATTATACTTCTCTGCCATATTCGTAATGAAAACGTTGTATTTGTATTTCACTTGGGAAATTTCAGAAACAGAACTTAGTTCCAGAACCTGCATGTACTCTGTATTACTAATTATACCAATCTTGAAACCTGTCCTTTTCAGGCTGAAAGAAGGTACCTGAGTGTAAAGCATCCAAATATCATTAAACTGGTTGGCCATTGCGAAACAGAAGACAAGTATTACGTTGTCTATCCACTAATGGAAAATGGAAATGTCCTGAGTAAATTACAAGGTAATGCCTAATTTCATACAAGTTCTGTTTTGCACTATTACTCATTTCCACTTGACATGTAAGCATGATGACCTTTGAAGTATAGTTTCACTCATTTCCCTATCTTATTATTGGATTAGCTTCACCGTATGCTCATCATAGACTAAATTAACTTTACTATCTACTTGGCAAAAGGTTACAGTAGTGACTTTTACGTATATTGGATCTGTTTCCACTCCATGATATTGACTTTCCAACAAATAATAATGCTAATTAGGAGTTATATTTTCTTTGAGCTCTTGTCAGCCGTAATCTCAAAATACTGGGCCCTTATTTGACCATAAAGAGAAAGTTAACTTCACTAATCAGAATGTTTGTCTTAAGTGAAAACAAACATTTTGTAAATCTAATCAATTCATTAGATTATAATGACAATTACTGTTCAAAATAGATCTTGACTGGGGAAGAACACTTAAGATCATCATTGGGGCAGCACGTGCAGTGGAGGAGCTACATAGTCAATCTCCTCCACTCATCTACCGTGATCTCAAGCCTGAAAATCTACTCTTGGATAAGGTCCAAAGCACACATTTCTTTTGCTAAGACTTAAGATGTCCGTCAATTCTTTTGCTAAAATCCTTTTGATACTGAGCCAGGAGTTTGTTCCAAAACTATCTGATTTCGGGACTGTCACAGCAGAAGGAGAATATTTGAGACTTGGCACTCCTGGATACACTGACCCGCTCATTCTGACCAATGGTAAGTTTCAAATTAAACCATTCTCATGATTCTTATAGCCATCAATTAATGAACGTTTGCTCAACCCACAGGAGAAGCTGGAACCAAACCAAATGCTATCTACAGCTTTGGTGTGGTTGTACTTCAACTGATTATGAAGAAGACAAAAGTAAGAATTGCGGGATGCACTATGCCTGTGCACATCAGTGACTGGGCACGGAGTGACTGCAGCATCAAAGGACATGCAGTACACGAGAAACTGAAGAGAACGGGATGCTCTATCAGCTCTGCCACGGCCATAACAAAGCTTGGACTCGACTGTGTCAGCGACAACACATTGGAGCGACCCACCATTGTTGAAGTTCTTGAGAGTCTTGCTAAGTTAGAGGAAGAATTCAACAATGAGAGGTCCATAATAAGGTTTGCAAAAGGGTTCATCAAGATATGATATCCACAAGTGTCCATAAGCTTCTCTTGGTAGTATCTTATGATATAGTTTTATTACAGCTTACAAACAATTATATTATATGATTAGTTTCCACAACTCTACATGGAAAACCGATTGGGTTATTATCTGGTGACTCACCAATCGACAATGAGATATATTGAAGTCTTCGTTATTTGGGTCCTTTAAGTTTTGACAGCTATATTACTTGTTTTTTTTTTCTTATTCTAAATCTAGAAGTACAACACATCCGGAATAAGTGTTGTATTCTTCCAAAAGAAGTGTATAAAGACAGAATTTGAGCAATTCAGTTGCATGCTTATGTTATATTATGTCCTGTTTGGTTTATGCGAAAAAGACCCACAGAGTTTTACCGCCGTCCTGAGTTACCCATTTGAGACCGTAAAGCTAATAGAATAAACGATGTGTCCGACAATAATATAATTATGAACACTGTTTTCTCAACAATGCTTAACTCCTTTGTTAAAGCTTTATAAAAAAAAATTGCAATACACAGAGAGAATGTCAAAGGAAAATGTTCAACATATCCATTTTTATCTATACTATTAGTTACTTCCATCTCATAAGCTGAATTCGAGCACATGTGCTCAAGAGTTTGACCCAACAACTATCCGTATCCTCCAAGATGTATTAATTTTGAAAAAACAAATAATCTCCAAATTATTTCTATTTTTTATATAGCACTTCTTAATGTATATAACATTCATAATTAGTTATATAGTGTGGTTCAAAAATATTAGTTATTTGATTTGTTGAATTTACGGTGTTTCAAAATAGTTGGATAATATTATAAGGTATATTTTTATTAACCGTGTGAATAATCCTTCAAGAGCACTATTATATCACTTTTGTAGTCGGAGGGCCCTATATTGGACTCCACAGAATGCATGCCTAAGTTTAAAAAATTATTAGAAAATTGTTTGATAATTTTTACTGAAATAAAGATAATGAAATTTCTTATCTGGTGGAAAAAAGTGCTTGGTTTTATGGACTTCTCCATCTTTGTTGTGGAATCCTTCTAATTTTCTTTGTCAATATCCAGGAAGCTAACAAGCGTAATAACATCTGGCACCGCCTCCATAGGCAATGGTTGCATTGTTGGTGCTGGATTCAATGAGTTCATGACTCTTCTAAGGTCGACACCGTAAATAGCATTATGGAATCAATATTCTTCATCGCAAAGTTTATGATGCCTCCTTTGCGAATCGATTTTTTATTTTTTAATGACAGAAATCCTTTCTACCTTTTTGTCATCTTCGTATGTTTTCTGCTCGTTAAAGCCTTGTGGGTGCAGTTAGACATTTCGGCTGAATTCCGCAATGGCACTGTGAGTGTTAGTTATCTTTTTTGTGGTGTAGGTCTATATCTCCTATGGAAATGATAGATAGTTCAAGAATAATTATCTTTTGCTAGAATCTTAATTCTGCCCATCAAATTGTTATATACGCAAGGCAATAAGTTTTTTGTGAAATCGTTTCAGCCTTTTACCTAATGCTATGATCATAGGATTGGATTCTGTTTCAATGCTATTAAGAGTTTGTTTCTTTTGTTGTTTAGTTTGTACTAGCTATATTTGCAGTTAGTAATTTTTGTCCATTCCGTACAAAGTAATGATTTAGAATTCTGATTTTCCAGTCTTAACTTTTTGCAATTGCCTGGCCTTATTTCATTATCTTCGAAAGTCCTTCCTACTGTTATGAACATTCTCAAACGACTAGCTGAAGAGGGGCAGAAAGCTGCAACTAATGATCCCCAGGGAAATGCTCCTATCTCGTCAAACAGTTTCCAGAATGGTGCTGGCACTAGCACCAATTTGTCATCAAGTGCATCATCTGGTGTAACTTCATCAGGAAATGAATCTAAATACTCAAGTGCCGCAAAAGAAGAGTAAATGAAATCACTATCTGGTTGGAAGCTTTGTTTTTAACAGTATGAGGATGTCAGTGATTCTGCTCAGCCTATAGTAGATTGCTGCATGTGTATGGTATGTGATTATCCACTCCTACTACTCTGCAAGGGGTAATAGATTCTGAAGGCATTCCTTTTCTATCCAGGTGCCAAATAGCGGGGGCTAGTTGGCTTTTTAAGAAATGCCCATTAAAGAGTATCTATCAGTCTAGGTGTAGATTCTGTTTGTTGGATAATGTAAAAGGCTCCTTTTATGTACTGCTAGTCGATCAGGGAGTTGGAATTGAAATTTTGTGAGGATCATACTACTGAGTTAATGGTTATGTTGTGCTTTTGTTTTGGTCAAAAAAGGGTGTCTTATTATGAACGAGTGAATGAAAATAGCCTTTTACTTTTTAGTCTCTGACTTGACTGTTTGCTTTTGTAATGTAAAAGTCATATTCTTTATCACCATTTGGATTTCCTATCTTGGGATGGAGAAGTTTTGGTTTTCTGCATAATAACATTATGGGAAACAATTTTTAGATGGTTTGAAATAGTATTAGAGATTGTTTCACGTATGTCGATTGATCTCATAAAATTAAAAGATCCAACTTTTAGATAAATTCTAAGCAAAATAAAAGATGATAGAAAATATTGACCTTATTTTAAAGACTGCATTAGAGCAATTGATGGAACACGTAATAACGAGATGAATGATGCAAGGAAACATATTGTAAATCTTCTTGTATTACAATAAAATACATTATGTATTTAACTATTTACCCAACTTGAATATTTATTTTGAGATTATAATATTATTTAGTTTTTATATGTTTTAATATTTATTCTTGATATTAGTTTTATTTCCTAAAAGAAAAATGAGACATCTCTTTAAATAATTTCTTATAAGATGGAAGTGAATTTGTCAAACAATTGTAAAGTAAATAAAAACCCATTGTTTAATATACTTTAAATATTATTGATATGCATAAATAATTTTTATTACAAAATAAAGTATAGTTAAAATTAATAAAAGTGCTTTTTATTTTTATGTTACCAAACAGTATACTGTATAAAGCTCTTTTTAAAAAGTTACTTTTTTTAATTAACAGCCAAACAGTCAACTGACTTCTTAGAAAAATTCTTTTCAAAAAGGCTTTACTGCTAAAAGCTCTACTAGCGAAAGCTCTGCTGATATAAGCTCATCCAAATAAGCACTTGCATATTTGGATAGGCTTTTGGGAAGCCAATAAGTACTTTTCTCCATCACAAAAGCTTTTTTTAAGAAAAATGAGTGTTTGACTGTAAAATAAAAATCACTTTTTTAATAGATACGGCTTTTTTGCCAACCAAAATATAATTTTTTTAAGAAGCTAAAATTTGAAGCTTCTCAAAAAATACTTTTTCATGTAGATTTTTCATATCAATTAATGAACTTTATTTTAGCTCGTTTTGTCTTTATGTTTATACATAATTCCTACAATACCCACAAACTCATCTTCATGTTTATTATGTATTTAACTATTTACTCAACTTGGATATTTATTTTGAGATTTATATAATATTATTTGGCATTTTATATGTTTTAATATTTATTTTCGATATTAGTTTACTTATGTTATAATCTATATAAAAGATCAGATTAGATATATTTTCATTTATATTTCATATGGTTTAAATTTATATAATAACTAATATATTGTACTTTGCATATTATTTAATATACTTTAAATAATTTTTATATGCATAAATAATTTTTATTAAAAAATAAAATATAATTAAAATTAAAAGTATTTTTTATATTTATGTTGTCAAACAGTCTACTGTATGAAGATATTTCAAAAAAGCTCTTTTTAAATGACAGTCAAATAGTCAATTAATTTCTTAGAAAAGTTCTTCTCAGAAAAGCTCTATAGAAAAAACCTCTACTGACAAAAGCTTTACTAATATAAGCCTAACCAAACAGAGGCTTAGTGATGGAAGCTTGATACCATAGAGATACATCTAACCTAATAACGGTTAAATAAGTGAAAAAAGGTAAAATGAACAACTACAACCTTTTCCAAATTGGTTGGAAGAAAATTATGGCAAGTCTTTAAACCAAAGTCCATAAAGAGTACATTAATTTTCAATCAAGAATAAGTATAATGGGTTAAAAGCCATATTGAAGAATTTGAAGAATGTATTCAAAGAAACATAAATCTGATTACAACTCCTTCATTAGTGAAGTTAATGCTATAGATGAATGTTAGAAAAATCTATTTAAGGTAAAAATATTTCTTTGTTAATTAATATATCATATTATATAATTTTTATCATGTTTTCTTTTCACCATTATAGGTGCATAAAATGACTGATAGATTAAAAAAAATGATGCAACAAGTTTTCTAACTTGTGTCATATTTTTTGAGATACTAGTAAAATTGGTTTGCATGCACATAGATTAACTAAATCTCTATTGAATAGTTTATAAGAGGAATATAGAAATGACGATAATGAAGATTGCTCAATTAATGAAAAAGGAGATCAAGTTGTAAGTTCTTCAAAGAAAAATAAATGTTCTAAGAATGAAAAGGCAAAGAACATGCACTATAACATTTTATAAGAGTTCTTGATTATAATTGGTATACAATCAAAAAGAAAAAACGATTTGCTTGAGAAAAATTTGTCTCAACATCATCCATTACAAAAAAAATAGATTTAGAGCCTTATAAATTAATCAAGAGACTCATATAATGATGGAATTCTTGAATTCTTTAAATGAATTAGGTATTAAAAGTGTGCAGTATGGGAAAGCAGTGAAAGCTTTACTTGATTTTCGATTTTATAGGAAGATTTTTAGAAAGATGGCATATGCAAGGAAGCTGGATTGATTTATGTCTCTTTAGTTATATTTTCATGTTATTGCATATTGAAGTCTTATTGGTTTTGACACTTTTATATTAAAAACTATTCCATAATTCAAATATTTTAAGTCTATATGTTGTATAATTATTAGATATGAACCTTTTGATTGAACAATTTTATTAATTATTTGATGCTAGTATTCTAGATATATAAATTCCTTATCAAAGTTTGAATAAGATTCTGATGAAGAGATTTATTATTTCTTTTTCTAAAGAAGAGAACTAATATTTTTATTACATAAGAAACTATGCAAAACTTTTATTTGGTTATCATTGGATATTAAAACTTTTGAATGAGAATTCTACAAGGATTTATAATAATTTAAGAATGAGCAACACAGTCTTCTTAAGCTTATGTAATGAGTTAAAGAATTTAGGAGGCGTAAAAACAACAAATAATTTAACAGTAGAGGAACACGTAGTAATTTTATTGATGACTATAGGACATAAAGAGACAAATGGAGTTGATATAGAACAGTTTCAATCTTTGACTTAGACAATCTTGAAGTACTTAGCAAAGTCTTATATGCAGTTAATCGTCTTATAAAAAAAGTCATTACTCCATCTTCCTTTATCAATACACCTCCTGATATTCAACATATTTTTTCATATTTTCAGGTACATTAATATGTTTAATTACTATTTTCATTATGTTCTTACAATTAATAATTATTTTAATAGTATAATTTTGCATTTTAGGATTGCATAAGAGCAATAAATGATAAACATATTGATGCATAAATTCCACCTGTTGAACAAATACCATATAAGGGTAAAAGAACCAATATAACTTAAAATTTTATGTTTTATTGCTTATTTAACATACGTTTCGTATATATAATGACTGGATGGGAAGGTACTTTAAATGTCTGTCAAATTCTTTTAAAAGTAACAACAAATTCAGTGAACCAGTTTCTTATGCCTCTATAAGGTATTACATCATTTTAAAGAAACTTTGTAATTACGATTAATTTTTAATATCCTTTTATTAATATTATGTTCTTTATATGTTAGGTAAGTTATATTTAGTTCATTCAGACTACACCTACATGTCTGGATTTCTTTCATTATATTAAAGTGAGAGATGTTATTTACAAGATTACAGAGGAAGAGGAAGATCTCAAAGTTTACAGGAATTATTTAACTACATGAATTCTTCATTAAGTAATATTATTAGAAAATGTTTTGGCGTTCTAAAAGCAATATTTCCTATAATTTTAAACATATCGAGTTATGATATGAAAAGACATAAATGCATCTTTATTGTTTGTTATTTTATACACAATTATATTATAATGGATGGACAAGTAGATGAATTGTTGGATAGTTGTGTTAAAAATGAAGAGCAAATTAGGGAAATTGTAAATGAAGTTGTAAGTTTTCAATTAAAGTATAATTTCATTTCAACACAACTTTGAAGTATATTTTAAATATGGGATAAAATTGTTAGACAAATGTAAATTTATTATATTAGTTCTAATCAATTTATGTATGCTTTTGTACATGATACTGCTATTATGTTTTAAAGCATTATTCTTTATTAGAATGACTTAATGTAATTTTTATAGTTTATATAATTTTATTATATACAATTAGTGTGTTATTTCTTTAGCTATACAAATATTCATAAATTTTATTTCTAACTATAATGATAATTAATTAATTTAAGAATATAATTTGATATATTAAAATAATTGAATTAAAATTTAATATTAACATCTAAAAATATAATTAAAAGAATAAAAATAGGATGATAAAATAAATATATTTTTACTTTTAATTTTTATTACAAATCTCATTCAAATATGTTTTTATTTTAATATTTTTTGTAAATCTCAACTACACAGGTTTTTTAATAAGAAAATTAAAAAAAAATCACAACAAAAAAACAGAAGTATAACAAACGGGCCGTAGGAAATGGTTGTGTAACTAGTGTATTTATTTTGAGTTTTTAGATTTGTTTATATTTTTACTTTTTTTTTCAATTGATTGAAGCTATTTCTAAACTGAATGAAGCTGTTATGTTAATAAAAATTGTCAAATTTTTTAATTGGTGTAAGGCATATTTGAATTAAAGCGATTCATGTTATTTTTAATTTATTTTTATATAATTTTTGCACTTTTCTAATAAATTTTAAATTTGGCAATATAATCTATAAAACGCATATATTTCATGATATTTTTAACAATTATCCCAAATAAAATTATTATATTGTTCAAATTCTTTCATGTAAATTATCTAGCATTTTCAAACTTTTTCACTTAAATCAAAATTGATGATTAGAGAAGTCCTTAATTAGGGAATATTACTTTCATAAATATCAAATATTGATTTAAAATATGATGTAAAATGATATCTACAAAAGGACAATGAAAAGGAAAGTGGAAAACAAGAATATAATTATATTTTTAAATTATATTTGACATTTTTAATTATATATGATATTTTAATACTAAAGGCAAAATCTTTGAATAATTATTGTGAAATTAAAATTATGATTATATCATATATTCAATTTATATATGTGTATTATATTTATGGTAGCTGTACTTGGATATACTAATTAGAGAGATGTTCCAATGTTATTCATTTGTAGTGATTCAAGAAATTCTATAGCCAGATAATTTCTTAAGTCACTCCTGATCAAGAATATTTTTTAAATATTAATAATTAATTAATTAGCAAGAATAAACATAATTAAAATTTTATAAAATAGACATCATATCTATATTATATATCTAATTGGAACATTAGATGACGAAATGATTAAATTATGCATCAAAATTCTATCATAGATAGATTGAGTCAAACCACTTTGACATTCTTAATATTTAGATAGTCATAACATATTGTTAAAATTATTTAATTAGATAATTAAAAATAAATTAAAAGAAGTTTAGTTTATCTAATTATAATTTATAATCATTACTAATATATTATGAACTTAATGAGCACACATAAAAGATAAGTTGAAACAGAAAAATAATTAATTAATTACAATAAAATTAATAAATAATTTATTTAATAAATAAATAATATTAGATTTGAATATTCTATTTTCTATTTTCTACTTTGAATTCTATATATTCTATATATTTTATCCTTGTATTTTTCTTTCTACTAATTTTTATT
>JANVCQ010000231.1:39267829-39322461 GCA_025531925.1 Erythroxylum plowmanianum
GTACCTATGAATAAATGCATATGCAATAAGCCTGTTCCTCTATAATTAGAGGCCAGTAACATGCTCAGTCAATGAATGCAGTACAATCCTATCAGTCTGTCCCAATTTACCAAAATACCCTTTATAACAGTAACGGGATGTTACATGTAATGCCAAAAATAAGCGACCAGTCATGTCCAAGGACATGTTGGTGTTTCTGGAGATTGGTAGTGAGCCAAGCTGGGGTAGACATAGTGAAAAATCGGGAGAGAGGAGGTGGGGAGGGAAGGCTTGCCACACGTGTCTGGATCGGTCACAGTCTCGCATTACATGAAGCGAGGATTCAAGTAAGTGACAATGGGGACAGCTATCGTCTGGAGTGAGATGCTTGCGAACACGCTACTGATTAGTAAGTAAACGATCGTGTGCAAAAAACCATAGGAAGGAACGGATGCATTGTGGGCCGTCCTACTTCCAGATGACCTGCCAAAGAGCAAAGAGGAAGTCTCTTCATGGCCCATAATCAAAGAATAAGTGGAATTAACAGTGAAAAGGACATTAGTAGAAGGACCTCATATCAACTTATCCGGTCCAAGGAAGGCTTTAGGGGGAAACACTCCGACTATGGCCCGAACAATTGACAATGGTAGGTAATGTTAAAAAGCAGCCCAATCCCAATTCCCGTCGCTGGTTACAAAATGCTGCACCTGCAGGTTGTGCATGCTAGTCGGGAGAGGGGGCGTGATATGGGATAAAATTGGGCCAACGCCTGGAATCCAAGGGTCAATCCAGAAACGAGTGCTGGCACCATCTTCAATCATCCATTGTATGCCTTGCATAACTATGTGCCACGTCGCCTTGATGCTCCGCCAAACCATGAAACCCCCTTTTGTTTCCAACGAGGTGGGGAGGTGGTTGATGTTAAAGTGATACTTTGCTTAGAGAACCTTAACCCAAAGAGTGTGTGGTTTGGCTATAAAGGTCCACCCCAATTTTGCTAAAAATGCATCGTTAGTCTCCCGAATTTTTCGAATGCTAAGCCCCCCAAACTTTTCGGTTTACACACATCCTCCCAAGAGACTAGATGGATACGATCCTGTCCATTCGACAAGCCCCATAGGAATTGTCCAATTAGTTTCTCCAACTTGTCATAGAGTCTGCGAGGAAGACGGATAGTCTGCATGGTATAGTTGGGAAGGGCCGCGATGATAGATTGGGCCAGCGTGACACGGCCAGCAAAAGACAACAGGTTGGTTGTCCAGCCAGATAATCTCTGGTGAGTTTTATCCAAGATGTACTGATAGGTACGTTTGTTGACTCGGTCATGCAGAAGCGACGCCCCAAGATAACGACCAAGATTAGTCGTCTGTTTGAATCCCAGAGAGTGGCTTAAGGATCGAGAAAGTAAGGGAGGAGTATTTTTGGAGAAGTAGCATCGGGATTTCTCTTGACTAATTCGTTGGCCAGAAGCAATGCAAAAGGTGTCGAGAATATCCCAAATAACTGAAACTTGAGCGGGAGAGGCTTTAGAGAACAAGATAAGGTCATCCGCAAAGAATAAATGGGAGAGAGGCGATCCATGACGGCCTAACTTCACAGGTTGCCATCGTCGTTGTGCCACTACATGGTTAATGGAATTCCCTAGGCGTTCTATACATAGGACAAAAAGGTAAGGTGAGATGAGGTCACCCTGGCGAATACCCCTGGAAGGCCTAAATGCCTCTCCCAGTTCACCATTCCAAGCAATTTGAAAGGAGACTGTAGTAATGCACTTCATTATGAGATTGATCAGATACTTAGGAAGCCCGATAGTAAATAAGGTGTCGTGGATAAAGTGCCATAAGAGCGTATTGTATGCTTTCTCGAGGTCCACTTTCAGGGCCATGATGCCTTTTCGAATCGTTTTCCTGTGCATAGTATGGATGACTTCTTGAGTGACGATAATGTTATCTGTAATTAATCGCCCGGGAACAAAGCTGCATTGGTTAGGGGCGACCAGATCGTCCAGGAAGGGTTTAAGCTTATTAACGATGATCTTGGTGATGGCTTTATAAAGAATAGTGCACAAAGCAATAGGCCGGAACTGTTGAATCGACCGTGGAGATGACGTCTTGGGTATAAAGACCACAATGTTTCGATTCAGGTCAGATTCCCAAGTTTCTTGCCGAAAGATACGCTGCAAGAAAGCAGTTAGAGAAGGGCCAACGAGGTCCCATTGGGATTGGTAGAACAGAGCTGTGAACCCATCATACTCAGGGGCCTTATTTGGGGCTATGGAGAAGAAAGCCATCTTGATTTCCTCAGGACTGAGGGGACTAGCCAGGTCCTCCTTTGCACGTGGAGGAAAGGTACCGGCCTGGCCTGGGAACTACCAGGCTGGGGGAGGTTGGCTTTCAGCCATGTATAATTGCTCAAAGTAGCTTTGTGCTAGATTCCGATCCTTCTCAGGATCAGCGACCAAAACACCATTATCATCATACAAGGCATGAATTCGGGCTTGGTAGTGTTTGACCTTAGTGATAGCATGCTAAAACTTGGTATTCCTGTCTCCCTAGCTTATCCACTAGCTACGAAAACGTTGATGCCAAAATAGTTCCTCTTGGAAAAGGACCTACTCTAAATTGGATCGTAGGTACTCCTCAAGCTCTCGGAGAGAAGGCGAGTCAATGTCCTCAAGATGTTTCTGGATGCCTTCGAGTCATGCCATGAGTCGCTTCTTACGGTGGAAAATGTTGCCAAACGTCGAGGAGTTCCAATCTTGTAATCTGTCCGAGAACTTAGTCAACACTCCACTAAAATCCAAATGGGAAGGTTTCCAATTCTCTGCTACAAAGGGCTCAAAGCCAGGATGAGTAAGCCAAACCGATTGGAATTTGAAGGATCGACTGGTTAGAGGAGTAGGCACGTGATTCAGGAAGGAGATAAGAAGAGGACGATGTTCAGATTTTAGGAAGGGAAGATGGTAGACCGTGGTGTTGGGGAATGTTGTCTGCCATGAATTAGAACAGAGGGCCCAGTCTAGCCTAGCTAGGACCTGTCCTCTGCTCCAAATAAAACGTGGCCCAGTAAACCCTAGATCCTGAAGTTGACAATAGTGCAAACAATCCCGAAATTTAGAGTTGACTATAGGTTGAAGGCGAGAGCCTCTACGTTTATCCTGGGTCTCTAATTTAGTGTTTAAGTCTCTTCCTAGTAGCCAAGGAGTAGAGGTGTGCCGAGCAAGAAATTCCAGATGTGGCCATAGGTACTTTTGGAGCGAATACATTGGGCTGGCATAAATAGTTGTAAAAGCAAATGAAATCTGATCCCAAGTGATACTGGCATGCACAAATTGACGATGAGCGAACAAAATCTGAACTACGATATCAGTTTTCCACAGAAGCCATATACCGCCCGAGTATCCTTCAGCTTCTACCCGGAAGGAGTGATCAAATCCCAATTTTTGAATAACCGTGAGTGCATGGACCCCACTTATACATGGTTCCAATAAAATAACCAGGCTCGGTTTGTGAATTTTGAGATAGTTTTTAATGATGGGTTTGAAGGTCCTTCCTCCAACCCCTTGACAATTCCAAATTAGTATCGACATGGAAAGGATCAAGAGGAAGCGATTGCTTGAACTGCATAACTAGTCTACTCGGGATGTTGGACCTCCATAGGTTCCTGTGATGTCTCCGCTATCTGAGTATCTAAGTTACTGTTGGATGGAGACATTTTCGGGCATTCCTGAATAGGATCCGGGGGTCGTAGTGGGTGAACTATGGAAATACTATGGGTGGAAGGCAACAGGTTAGGCAAGCCTGTTACAGCAGGATCTTCCTCCATGTCCTTGCTAACCATTATTGCAATTGTGGCCAGGGAAAAATTCAGATCCGGGATGATTATGATGTTATAGGAAGGGATCGTTAGGGCCATATGGGTCGATTGTGGACTGGGGGAGTCTGAGGTTGCAGGCTGGGCTGGGGTAAGGGAGGTATCGGGTTGGCTTTGGGGCAAAAGGCCATATTGCTGGGTTGGGGCATGTGGCTGAAGGGGAGGAGTGGCTTGATGGGCCTTGGCCTTCTGCTGATTGGGAGGAGATGACATCGGGTTGGTGCTGGAGGATGAGGCTCGAAGCTATGCCTGATACGATGGAGTCTGATGTCGCTTCCCTTTAGAGGACTCTGCCATTAGGGATTGATCCCTCGTCTGCTGCAGAGGCGACGTCTTTGAGGGGACGTTTGGGGGCTGAGTTTTAGCTATTGAGGAATGGTCCGGACAGGGCTCCAACAGGTCGATGGCAAACAAGGCCGAGAATCGCGATCCTTATTGTTCCACGGCAGTTGTGTTAGGTTGACTGGTGGTGTGGGTAGTCGGAAGGGTGGAGGAAGGGAGTCATTGTCGCCGCTGAACTTGTATCCAAGGGTCGAAGCCCGCTTGTGGGTGGGCGTCCGTAGGAGTAACGTTGCGGGGGATGGGGGAAGTGCCGGATTGAGAGCCAACGGCAGAGTCCATGGTGTCAAGTTGATCGCGGGGAAGGGTGGGGCAGCAGTTTTGCAATCCATGGCCGACTAAGCCACATTTGAAACAGAACTGTGGTAGGCCTTCGTATGCCACCTTGATCGGCTCACCATCTAACTCGACGATGGACCAGAGAGGAGAGCTGAGGTCGAGGTTAATCGCCACTCGAACAAATTTTTCACAGTAAGCTTTTTGGGTATCGCTATCGATTTTGATCGTGCGACCCATGAGATTTCCCAAGGCAGTAAGGATTGAAGGATGGTAGTATGCTATCGGTAAGTCAAGGAACCTAATCCTGGCAACCACGTTGGTGATTTTGCCATTAGAAGGACGAAAGGCGGGGAACCAAGGCTGAATAGAAAGGACATGCCCATAAATAATCCAAGGCCCCTGGGTGAGGATCTGCTCGTAGTCCTCCACATCCACAAAATTCACAAGGTAAAAATCATTAGCTAGATTGACTATTTTCTGGATCCGCCCCTGGTTATAGACGGTTGCTGCTTACTTTTTAACTTTTTTCTGCATGAAGTACATTCTCGCACACTCGAAGGGTGTCAAGCCGTGAGGGTTTTGTAGTCCAAACGCAAATTTACAACCTAACCCCGGGACCGCTTGTCGAAAAGGAACTAAAACATTCGATTCTGATTGGCTCTTCCTACCGACCAAACGAAAATTTGACTGGCTCTTTTTCTTGTCTGCTATCTTCCCCTCCACGTAGACCGATTACTATTATATACTGGAAACTCCCCAGCAGTTTTACCCTGCCCATTTCCCCCACGACTGTTGACAATCGATCACACCTCTATCGATCTTCCCAATTTCTTTCTTGCCTGTTTTAGTATTCATCTTCCATCAAGTTAAGAAATGTGGGGATTTAGGCGGGTCAATGTCGCTCAGTCTATTCTCACGGGGGACGGTAAGAAAGCTCTTCGTTTCGCCAACTTCTTCACAGCTAACAAAGTTAAATTCTTTAGCAATTCGCCACCTTCTCCGGCTATAGAAAGTCCAGTTCTTTTGTATTATTTACCCTGCCGTCACCACCACCTTTTTAAAGTTCCCCTGTATATCAAACTCCTTTCGTACCTGGATTTTTTCTGTTCCACCGTTGTCGTCACTACCTCCGGCACTTTTCAACATGAACTCAACGAGTTACATCTCGCAGCAGCCGCATTTCTCCGGTGAGACACAAGAATTTTGCTGCGAGTCATCATCATCACAGTTCCTTCTCAAAACCTCAAAACCTTTTCTGTTGTAGGCCTTTTGACATGTTTTTCGACAATAACCAATCCACCAGAGTCTCTTACTCATCCCCATCGCCATCTTTTTGTGTTTTTACTTTTTCATTCACATATATTTCGATCACCGTCAGAACACTATCATCACCGATGCACTCAGTCACGTAACGGCTGATGTAACGCCTTGTGGTATTCGATAATATTTTTAGCAATTCTTGGTGACAATCTGGGTGGTTCTTAAATTATGAATATTGTCGTCAAGGATACTTCTTTTGTCTCAAATTAGCATTGTAGATGTTTAACAATTTAGGATGATGGTAAATTAAGACACTGATGGATTTCTTTAACTGAATTGAAGAAAATTTCTTCTCCCTACAAATTAAAAGTAGTAATCCCATTTAGCTTGTAGAGGTTAGTCTTCTATTGTCAAATAAAGTAACTCAAATTCTTGTTGGTAGGTTCTGCAAATATAATTTCTTTTACTCCTGGGGAACTGAACGAATATACGGATGGGTTTGATGAGAAAAATTTTCTTGGGCGTGGAGGCTTTGGCGGTGTTTATGGTGGCATCATCCACGGAAGGGAGGAGAAGAATGTGAATGGCCAGCAAGTAGCTGTTAAGGTGTCTGGCAATTCCAACATCAAAACAAGGATTCAGTGGGAAGTAAGCAAAAAGAAGATTTTTTTAAAATATATATATATTTTTAAAAAAATATATATATATTTCTGTAAAGGGCCTTTCACTGTCTTCACAAAATCCAACTTTTGAGGAGAGCTCTACTTTTTCTTCGATCATTAAATTCCGGGCTGTTCTTTTTTTTTAGTTTTCATTTTACTTTTTACGGTCTTAAGAACAAAATTTAATTTCAGAATCTGTAGTCTATACTTCAAATAACATTAATCTTCTTCCCAATTTTGTCAGGCAGAAATAAGGCACCTGAATGTAATTGCCCATCCAAATATCATTAAACTGGTCGGCCATTGTGAAACAACAGACAAGTTTTATCTTGTCTATCCACTAATGCCAAGGGGAAGTGTTTTGAGGAAATTACAAGGTAATGTCTAACATCATGCAAGATACTGAATAGATTAGCTTTCAAGTAAAATAGCCTTCTTTGCCTTGTTCGTTGTTCTTATGTTCTGTTTTGTTACTTGGATTGACTTCACTGTACTTAGCTGACGTTGGAAGACACTCATCTCAAGACCAGATTTGTGATGAATCTCTTTTCCTCTGCTAATTAAGAACTGCCACACCACTTTTGTTAACATTTCCTACAAACAGTCATGTTAATTAGGATTTAGATTTTCTCTTCGTAATAAAAGTTGGCCCCTGACTTGAACTGAAAGAAAAAGTGTACATATATTGAAAGTATCAAGTTAGCTTTGCTTAATCAGAATGTTTGTCTTCAGTGAAAGTCATATTCTAAATCTATCCCATTTATTAGCTTATGATGACAATTAATGCTGTCTACCAATTGCACCGTAGATCTTGACTGGCGCACCACACTTAAAATCATCACTGGGGTAGCACGTGCGATGGAGGAGCTACATGGACAATCACCTCCACTTGTCTACCGTGACCTAAAGCCTCAAAATATTCTCTTGGATAAGGTCAAACACACATAGAGATAGAAGACATAATTTAGATCATTAATTCAATATCTCCATCAACCCCTGCTTTACTGACTGCATTTTCTCTTGATATTGAATCAGGTTTTAGTGCCAAAGTTGTCTGATTTCGGGACTGTTACTCCAGAAGGAGAATATTTGAAGCTGGGTACTCCTGGATACACTGACCCGCTCATTTTAATCAATGGTAAGTTTCAAATTAGATCTTTCATGATACTTACAGCCTTGGATTAGTAAACTTTTCCTTAAAACCTCCAGGACAAGCTGGAACCAAACCAAATGATATCTACAGCTTTGGTGTGGTTATACTGCAAATGATTATGAAGAAGATGCAAGTAAGACTTGCCGGATGCACTATGCCTGTTCACATCAGTGACTGGGTAAGGAGCGACTGCAGCATCAAAGGACATGCAGTACATGAAAAGCTGAAGAGAACGGGATGCTCTATGAGGGCTGCCAAGGCCATAACAAAGCTTGGACTCGACTGTGTCAGCGACAACACAGTGGAGCGACCTACCATTGATCAAGCTCTTGAGAGGCTTGTCAAGTTAGATGACCATTAAATCAACAAAAATCAGAGACTCAAAATAATCACTCGACTGTGTGAGTGTCCATAAGCTTGCTACAGTTATACCTTTTTATGCACAGGTTAAGTTAATGCTTACAAAATACAAACAACTATATCCTTTAAACATAGGTAGCGTAGTAATTTGGGATATTACCTCATCATTGGCCGACTTGAGCAAATATATATTAAAATCTACGTGTTGGGTTGGGTCCTTAAAAAATGAAGCGTATAATGACAAAATTAGACAAGGATGCATTTCATCTCATCTTAAGCGTAATTCTTCGTGAGATGCATTTAAATATATATCATTGGACCAGCAATTTACTTGGAAAACTAATCCAACTACCCCTATCCATTCAGCCAGTGTTAGTCACCAACTATAAATAATAATCTGTAACTTTCCTTCCAAGTACAAGTACAATTCCTAATTTATTTCATCTTTAAAATAATTAGGTAACATTATTAGGTACCGCAATTCATAGTCAGCCTTTAGTACGTAACGTAACATGGACAGCTTTCAGAAAAAGTCTGCTTTTGATTTGGGTTTGGCAAGCTTAGACATTGTCTTATGATTGCGTGGAAAGGCAATTAGCTTCGACAGACTTATGACTCAGCCCAATCTCTGTTAAACTTTTCAATGTGGATATATATTATTGAAACAAATAATTAGAAGCTGCTTATGATATTTGCTTTGTTTGTTTTATGGTTTGACTTAAAGCCCCAAATTTAACTAATTTTCATTCACAAAAGGTGGGTGTTCCTAATTTTCTACTGATATGCATTTCATCAGAGAAACCAAACCTCAATATCTCAGCTAGTTTAACAAAACCAAACCTCAAAGCTAACTGCGAACCAATTGTCTTTTCACTGTGCCACTTTTTTCTTTGTTCTAGATTAGAAAAACAGAAATCACTCGCTCAGAAATCACTCGCTCTGTTAATAGATCTCATCCATCATTCTATCATCTAATAGTCAATTAATGTTATGATCGTGTAAATAGATTGCATTAATGGTGGAATGAAAACTTATTGGAAAACTATAACTCATTTATATCTTTAATTTGCCTATTAGCTTAGCTCTTGTTTAATACAAACTATATTAATGGGAGGACATGATACAAAAAAATTTGAAAAAGAGCAGGATGAAGCTAATGATGAGTTCTTACCAACATACCTGGACTCTGAGCTTGTTTCTAATAGATTTAAACTCCTGAATAAATTCAAACGAAGAAAGAGCAAACATAATTATTAATTAATTGTCTTACTTCTCCCCATTGCAGGGTGACTTGTCCACGTACCTGGTATATTCAAGAGACAAAACATAATTATAATATCACGTAAAATCGAAAGACGCAAACACCTACTAATTAATTCGCAAAATTACAAATAATATATTTATAAAATTATGGTAAGTTCAACGTCATGTGGACGATCATGTCTACCTTGTTTCTTATTCAGACATGTCCATTGTGTGCACACGCTAATCATATAAAATTAAAGGGTGTCCCTAATGATTAAATTAGTTCAACATTTAAACAAAAGAGTATAGTTGAGTACTTATTAAATGAAGATAATTCTAATCAATGTTTTGAATTAATAACAATTAATATAAATATAGATGAAGAAATTATTTAATATAAATTAAGAAAATAATTAAACAATAATTTATGAGGATAGAAAAAGAGAATGTAAACCGAGTAATAATGGTTTAACAAATAACTTTGCTTGGAATTACACTATAATTCTTCTTTTTAAGGCAAAAATCAACCTTTGCAGAATATTTTTTGACAACACGAAACCCTTTACAATCTTCTTTCAAAGTGAATAAGAACCTCAATTTCACTTGATCTTCTCCAAGTACAATAATATACTACTCCAACTAAATATTACAACTCAAAATATTTTACTTTATTACTTAATAACTCTAAAGAGACTCACCCACATGAATTTGAGATGTGTAAATTACATCTAAAATCAATGAGAAAATACTTTATACTGTTTTGAGTTCCTAACTGCTAGAGTCAAGAATTAGCCGTTACAATAACAACTTACAAAGCATTGGTCGACTTGTATTCATTAAATGCACTATATTTACTAGTCGTTAAGGCACGGGTGAACTAAGAGAAATATTAGTCGACCAATTTGTTCTTGTTGTTTCTTTAGGTTCTAATGCCAACGAAGTATATGAGCTTGACAATGGGATGGCTTGGATTGGAATGCCTAGGCCTAAGCACGGCCCAAAGCCCTCGTTCTAATTTTTAAAAATTAAAATAGAAAATAATTCTCATTTTCATAAAACATTGAAGTTTTAGGATGCGTCAGACAATCTGAATTCGAGCTCGACTCACAACTTGTCAAATTTATTAACTTCAGATCAAGTTAGGCCACATTGAGCTTGAATTAAACTATCACCTCTAAAAATATGTAAATTAACTTTGAAATTAATAAAAAATTAAAACTTTATACAATAATAAGATATTATCTCTATTTATATTTGAAAGATAAGATGAGATGGTTAAAATTTAAAATACCATTCAATTGATTGGCTATTGAAAAGTTTCTGAAACATAGTTTGCTGTTGTAGTAACAATAAATCTTTGTAGTGAATTGAACAAAACTGGCAAAAGATTATGAAGGGACCTTGGAGGACAAATATATAAATTATATATTATTTAATGTAGTAATTATTAATAAGGATTATAAATAATTATAAATAATTTTATATTTAATTATTTAATACTAATTTTAAATAAAATTATGAATGATTTAAGTTTTAAATATTAATTTTAAAATAAACTAATTTTAATTTTACAATTATTAATAAATATAATTTCAAAATTAAATATCTTTAAAATATATAAATTTGAATCAAAAATTTTCTTTAATACTTAAAAACATAAATTAAAATGACTTTTAAATACTTAAATGGCTGTGACCGAACTGGGTCAATAATCCTCAATCCTTCGATGGTGGAAGCAACATGAACACGCCTCCACTTTCCAGCTCGCCTGCTATCTTTTTTCTTCTGTACTGGACAAGTTATGAAGGGAAGAAGCGAAGTAACTTGACCTTTAATTCATTTGAGTCCTCATTAATTTTCATTTAGAAGAAAGTGGAGTGATTCAGTTATAACATGTCCATCATCAAATCTCTTCATGCCAATTATTAATTTTTTTTACTAATGTTAAAACAGAGATAAGTGATTCATATATAAAAATAGTTTAAATCATTAAGTTATTATTACATAAATCCTCCTTATATAAATTTAATAATTGATGTACATTAAAAATACATGTTTGACTTTAATCTTAAATTATCTTATTTTACTCAATTTTTATTTCTTTTTAAGTTAATGTGATATTTTAACCTCAAAATGATATTTTTCAAAAATTAAATGTCATTTAAATTAAAATTATTAAAAATTACAATTCTTAATTGAATACACAATTGTATGCTAGCTCGTATTCTATATTAATCAAGTGCAATAAATAATACAGTCTAAGTCATGATTGTATATAAGATTGAGTGGAGGAGAAAAATATATTTAATTTAAGTTAATGGAATCATAGAATCAAAATCACTAATCAAAATATAATTATTTAATTAAAATTTCTTTTAATAAATTATGCAATTGTTGATTTTTTAATTATTGTCAAAGCTTATTTTTAGTTTATTATTTTATTATTTAAAATTCATAAAAGTGAACTTTTATTATTTATTATTAATTAAGAATAGATAAATGATAAATTTAAAATGGAGAAAGCTTCAACAATATTTACTCGTACAAGCACTCCACCAAAAAGGCAACAACCCATATCTAGTCCTTTAGTCCTTTGATGCTCCATGTTGAGTTGCAATGATTGCCTCCAGATGGTTGTCCATTGCCATAAGTGAGTAAACAAAAACACAATCAAGGTTGGAAATTGTACCGTTTAAATTGTTCCACGTAAATATACGAGCATGTGAAAAAGCATCTGTTGCCAAGTTAGATGGCTACTCCTGTATCAATTTCTGGAATGGACCAAAGAAACTTGATATGAGTTTAGACGCAATCCGAGAAGGAGGCCTAAACAACGTCACTTCTTATAGATAAGACATAATACAGGCCTAACCGTAGACAAGACGTCATGTGGCGCAAGGACAATATGTCAGGTTCTGGGAGGGGCTAGATTTGCCAGTTTTATCAAATCGAGTTCCGCTTTATCAATTCACCTCAACGTGCCATACAAAAAGTATCAAATAAAAATAAAAAGGCATGCCAATTACTGTTTTACATAGGAGATTTGACAACTTTATCTGTCTTCGGCAACTTGAAGCTCCACCTAGCCAATGTTGTTTTATTCAAAGCGATATTGTTTTCATAATTATCATTATATGGTATACAAATTCACAATATTCAAAAAAATAACCTCCTTAAAAAAAAAAAAACCAAAATTTTTATAAATATCTTAAAAGGTTCAATTATTCTGGAAAATACCCACATCGCAAATATAACTAAATATATGATATTATTAATAATTAAAAGAAATCTCAATACAACTAATTAAATCAACTTTAACTAAAATGATCTATAATATAAATCTTTTCTCACTTTTTATTCTATTTATTCACACTCAAGTATGTAATTAAATATTATATATTAAATTAAAAAATTCCCAATTATTATTATATATAAAAAACTATATTCGACGCTACAATTTATGTAGTACCTTTTAATAAAAGGATAATTTCATCCCTCAAAAAAAAAAAGGATAATTTCATATATATTCTAAAATGAACCATATATATCCAAAAGTATTAACTATCGCACACAATTATTCTTTATCAGTACTCAATGGGACAGTGCTTCTATCATTTCATATCGGATGTTGACTAATAGCCTTTAACCAATCATCTCTCACCACCTCAAATCCTACACAACCACATTTAATGATGTCATAGATTCTCAATACGCATAAAATGACACAAAATGATCACCACCGTATGCCAAACACACATGAAATAACTACAATACGAATGCATTCACAAATAAGATCTTAAGTAGCCATTGGCCCATTGGTGGAAGTCTGACATACTAAAATGTACGTCACATGTATAATAGGAACTTTATATCAACAATTATACAAAAATCAAACTTAAATAAATAATGATTAAATCTCTAAAATTGTCAATTAAACAAAACTATAAACTCACCATAATCTTTATATGTAGTTTCCACAATTTTAACAAAAAAAATATGTAAGTTAAGGCATGCCCACAATGGCTAATCACACAAGAGAACAATGAAATATATATTTCACAAAATATCAATTTAATTGTAGTTGGAGCATACTACATGCTATTTTACGAAATTTTCCTTCTTGACACAAAGTGCTATCAAAATTCTATTTGAAAATTGTTAAAATTAAGGAAGTCTACTATATTCACTATTTTTCTCTTAGAAATTATTATCTTTGAGATCCTTTCGCCACTCCTTTGTTCTTCCTTTCTCTCGTCAACTAACTTCATAAAATTTATTGAAAAAAGTTGAAAAAAGTTGAGATTTTTCATTCTTTAAAAATGAAATACTACAAGAATAAAGTGAAATGATGTAAAGTAATAATACTCATTGGTTGGTCAGTGACACCTATTTCATCAACTAATATCACCTTAAAATGTGATGATTCTTTTCATTTGCTAAAAAATCACTCTAAAATTAATTTAGAAGCTCAAAGTTACATTTACTTAATAAAAAACTTAAAACGAAACAAAATTTTGTAGCTTAAACACAAGAAACAATAATTAGACTATATGATATACTTGAAGTGTAAATTTAAGAGTCTTAACCATATTAGTGTATGCCCTATCTAATTTTGGATAATATGCTCCAAGAAACGAGGTAGTACATTTATCATTTTTCTCGACTTATTTGATGCAAACAACATATCAATATATGCTTTAATATGACATTTGCCAAGTCTCCAACCAATCACCTCTCACCATCCTAAATCACACACAAACACATTTAATATGCTCGTAGGGTCTTAATTCTCATAAATTGATTGCCATAATATTTCAAACATACATATGAAACAGTAAATAACTATATCATAATTGCCTTCACATATAAGATCTTAAATAATGCTTGGTGGCATCTCGACATACTAAAACACATGCTTTGTTGGTACAATAACACATTTCAAACTTATGAATTTATCAAATGTCTTTTTCTTGTATGTAGTTAGTTGCTTAGTTCTTTTTAGTTTTTCTTTTGAAATAATAAAACCGCTTATCTCAAATAGGTTAAGTCAAACCTCAAATATTCCCCTACTGATCCTATCTATTTTCAAAGAAAATCAACTATCAACATAGAAACATCCAACTAGATGTTGGATACATTTTTATAGAAGATCATTGAACCTGGAGAGGCAATTCGAAAGCATGGAGAGTGGTTTGATCTATTTAACAAATTCAAGGCTTGACATTGCATTTTCTATTGGATTCATATCTAGATTTATGCATAATACAACCAAACATCATCTTGGAGCAGCAAAGAGGATCATGCGACATATAGTTGTAACAATCAACTTTGGTATATGGTATAGAAAGACATCATATTTTAGGTTGTATGGATTTACTGATAGTGACTGGGTAAGTTGTGTTAAAGATAGAAAAAGCACTTCAGGATTCACTTCCAGCCTTGGATCAGTAGTCATAATATGGAGCTAAAAAAAAGGCAACCACAATCTTGAAAATTGTTAAGACTTACCAAGATAGCGACTGTGCTATTTGCTTTCTCAAAGATCTGAATGATTCTTATTCCATAGTTAGGTCACAAATTATGTTGATAGAACCCTTACCTGACATCAAAAAGGTGTTCTCTATGGTGGCCCAACATGAATGACAGTTGCATTCCTCTAGTTTAACTGCACCACAATCAACCACTTATGAATCTTAAGCATTCCTTGCAAGGTCAGACTCTAGGAAACCTTTTCAATCAAACAAGAAACCATTATGTACTTACTGTGGTTATAAAGGGCACAATGAAGACGAATGCTATAGGAAGCATAGGTTTCCACCCAACTTCTCATTAAACAACAACAAATCAAGTTCTCATCAGTCAAGAGATGGCTTTAAATCAAAATTTAAATATGACAACCAGATTGAGACTCACCTTAAACCCACCATGGAGACTAGCCATACCCTCAAGTCATGCACAAATTTTTCCTAATTTTTTGAATTTAGGAAAAATTCATATGTAGAATTAACATTTGAGTTTTTGATCACTTTAGAATTAGCTCGTGAAACTAATAATAGGGACATTACGTTAATTCTTAAATTTTGATTAATGAATGCATATTATCTTGTCACTTTAGAAGCACTTAATGCAATTTTTGCTTTCCAAATGCTAATTTCTATGAATATCCTGATAATTTTGTAGCTATCGACTTTTGGTCACAATTGACCAATTCTAAGAAAGCGTTTGCCCCATTCAATCTAAATTATCTACTATCGTGGACCCTGCCTTTTGCTATCTCCATCGATTTTTAACTTTTACATTATTCGATAGAGGAGATAGCAATGGGCTTGTTTTTAAAACTGAATTATTTATTTTGTAGTGTATGGTACACATCAGGCCCTTAATGCTGGTAGTTCGTTAATACTGCATTTACATAAAATGGCTCAATCTAGTGCAAGTAAAATAGTTGTTGGGGCATTTGTGACCCAAATTGTAGAACATTTAGCTTGCTATTCGAGAGAACACCTATACTGATCCAACTAGTTTCAAGAAACTTGACTCTCTACTTAAAATCTTTGGTGTTGATGAAGGTTATCAAGTGGCATGGTGATCACTATGTTCTTATCCATGATGACATAGGGAAGCTTCAAGCAGTAAATGATCTTGAGTTGCAAAAATGGAAGCTTCAGAAGAAGATGATGTTCCACCTCCCTAACCCCAACCCCAACCCCAACCCCAATATATGCATCAGACATCTTCATATAGTTTCGTGGAGTATCAATCACTGGCAAGTCAATTGATAACATTTGAACGACAAACAAATGACAGGCTCCACAACATTAAAGCTAGTGTAGCGGAGATCCGAACCTTCATGGCCAATTTGAATGCTCCCTTCGGATAGCCTCCACCCCCATCTTAGTATCGTGTTTCTAACATTTCCCTTTTTATTGGTTGTCGTTTTAATTTCTTTTTGTTTTCATCTTTGTCCTTGCTTTCGTTCTTTTGCCTTATAGATCACCCTTTCATTTTCTTATCACATTAAGGATAAAGTGATGTTCAAGTGCTACTTAAGTAATAGTTTAGAACAAAAGAAAAAAAAGGAAATTTGTGTCTTGTGTGTTTGTTTTCCCATTTAGTAGTTAGAGATGCATGATTATTAAATAAACTCAATCTGGATTAGAAATGCATAATATGAGTGAATGACTATACTTGTATGCTTATACTAATTTACTTGGATTTTAGTTAAAAGGACATTGGCCTGTTGTGATAGATGAATGATACCTTTCATTTGGTAAGATTTTGAGCCTTTTTGAAATATTAAATACCAAATTCTATAATTCTTTATCGAGAGTGTCTTTTATGATTAAGGAACTCTAGAATTTGCTTGCAAATACTAGTTCAGATCACATAATCTTATGTAAATATTGAAATGATGAAGGCAATTAGGATTTAGCCCTTTTGCTTAAAAGTCCACCATGATTTTACCTCTAGTAAACTCCCTTTGAGTTTAACGTGACACATTTTGTTTCTTTAAACCCAAATACGAGCCTTGAACTTGATTATTTATCGTCTTCATTGTACCTATCATAAAGCAAGTTGAGCATTTGAATGAATATAATTGGATTTACGGAATAAGTGTGGGGAATGATAACGTATAGTTCTCTATTATATTAGGAATGGGTATGGTTATGGAGATTTTCACTTCTCCTTTATATTCCTTTTCTCTTGATCTTCTTGTTTGATAATCATAAATACAAAAAATGAAAAATATAGTTAAAGAAAAAGAAAAAATGGAAAAAAAAGAGAAAAAGAAAGGGAAGGAAGAGAAGATGAGCAGAAAATGAAAAGAAGAGGATAGAAAAGAAAAAAAGGAAAGTATTAATTTTACTAAGTGAGAGAAAAAATTGAGTGTTTAATGTTCATTCTTTTGTATATGTTTAAATGCTCAATTTATGTTGTGGTTTTAACCTACAATTTTCTTTTTTCCTACCCTTAGCTCAACTCCATTATAACCTAAATAAAGACCTTCAGATTGATGTTTGTGTTTGATATGAGTGGTGCAGATTGGATTGATAAGCAAGCTTATGATAGATGCCTTGAATAAAATGAATGATAAGTGAATACATATCCTACCTTTAAATGCTTGAGAGGATGAAAAGTTGAGTGAGTATCTATTATACTTGTTTGATGGTTCTTTTAATTGAATTGCTTGTTGATTTTGGCTAAATATGCAAATAATAACTTGTTCATAGAGTATTATGACTTTTAAATTCTTAGGTTGTGTTTATTGAAATGATCGCTGATATCTTTTACTATTAGTTGGGAAAATTGTTGTCTATTGTCTAGTATTGTTTGTTTTGCTTAAGTAAAATTAAGGAAAATGTTGGGAAAATTGTTATTTACATTATTTATTTTTATATTCTAGTATTGTTTGTTTTGTTTGAATAAAAGCGGGAAAGTGTTGTACTGAATTTAGTTTGATTGTACTCCAATTCATATGATGAAATTGGTTGTCATTTGAATAAATATGAATTGAGTGAAATCAGGTCAAAGTTGTATTAATATTGATTAGATTAATTTGTAAAAAGGGTAGATTCATTTGCGAATACGACGTTAAGTTAAACCATATCAAAACCTAATTGCATGGCCGTGCAATTCAACAACCTTAATTGATGCACGATCATGCAAGTTAACTCATGCACAGTAGTGCAAGTTAATTCATGGCTGTGACTTAACACATTTAAGTTCCAAAATCCCATAATTACAATCCCAGAATTACTTATTGTTTTCTTAACAATTTTGTACTAAATGAATTACATTGCATTAACATATAAGAACATGTTTTCTTAACATTTTGCAGTAAATGAATGAACTTCAGTTTGCTAAGAGTAAGATTTGGGTTTACGCTAAATTTGCATCAGACTCTTCTTTTACAAATACAAAACTTTTCAACATGAAGACAACAACCACATTCCTCGTTGGAAATACCTAAATTGTTTGCTTCTCTTAAATTTTCAAAACTAAATGTTTGTTGTACCTATCAATTAAAATGCATCTTAATTAATTAATACAATTATAAACATGAAATATAATTATTAATGAAAATTGAAATCAAGACAAAAACTTTCTTCAAATTACCATAAGTAAATTAGTCATACGAATTAAAGGTGGGATAATAGCACTAATACTTTGTTTACTTGTTTCTATATCAATGACCTAACATGATAAATCATTCGAAGATTAATAATAGATTACAAAATGAAAATTTTACAAATAATATAAAAAGGAAATATTACAGATAATACATAAGAATTTGTTCTAGAATGATGATGAGTGTAAGGCATAGTTGTATTATCCATACAAACACCAATTGGCTACATTTTTTATTTGTCATAATCAATTGGTTCATAAATACAAAATTGCAATCACTAAACGATTATGCCCAAAAGAGAATATTAGAAATAGAACATGAGAATGTGGTCTACAGTCTCCATGAAACCATACTTTTAAAATCCATTGAAACAAAAAGTGGCTGCATCCACTATTTGTCATAACAAAAAAGGAAAATTTGTTCTAAACAAGTAAAACAACACATACGACATTATTAATTACCGAAAGCTAACTTGATCTTGATAGAATATGGGATGTTGTACGCTGAAGACAATATAGGTATGTTGGGAATTATCTTTAGAATCTTGAATGGAGTAATTAAAGTAAAAATTACGTAAAATTATCATAATATAAATTATATGCATTAAAGGTTTGAAAACATAAAATCAGCAAAATATAACCTGAGTATTGGAAAGGGGATGGGTGTCAAATCTACCATATTTGTTGAAGTCTTGCATTTTTTACATTCTTTCTTTTCCTCGAACTTTTCTCTAATCCACCCTTCAATCTCTTACTTGATGTAGGTTTTGTCTTTATTTTAACACCTCTTATGTTATTCCTTTGATCAAAATTAATGTCAGGTTCATTGATCAGATTCATTTTAGTATTTGACCATTGGGTTAACTCTTCATCTTGTGATATTAGGTTCTCTTTATCAACTATTTCTTTACCTTGCAATATCTCATCAACCATCTTCAACATGTTGAGAAGCTGATCTTTCATTAGTTTACAAGTATCTCTCTGTTGCTCTTGTAATCAATCGCATGCTTGATGCACACAATTCTTTGTACCTTATACTTGACAACATGTTAGGATCCATTTCACTTTCATTAATAGTGGAGTTTTTACTATCAAGGTACCACAATTTTGCTTTCCATGTCCATCTTTTCAAATATATACTTACTTGGTATTCTCAAAATATTTTCAAGTTAACAACCTTCAACATATGAGAACAAAAAATGCCAGCAAACTCAAACTTCCAACAACTACAATGAACTTCATCATTTGATGAATCATAAGTGACCATATTAGAGTAGCTCTTCCCTACAAGAGTGATATCATATTTTGCAACTGTACCATCTTCACCGTAAAGAAGAAAACTAGAATCATGAGAATGATTCCATTGATCTTGAAAATATTTAAACACTTCTGGTGTGTAGGTAGTAACTGTATGCTTTAAAATTTGAATAGATGCTGACAATGTTGGAGTGCTTACAGTACTTCTAAAATAAGCTTTTAATTCATCAAATTGACGATCATCAATAAGCCTCTGGAAGTGATTAAAAAATTGTAAAAAGTTATGCTAATAACTCATGTACCGTTTTACAAGGCTATTCATGCTCTCACTTGGTTGGTGGTGGTCATGTCTACACAAAACATTTGGCGTCCATAAACCAAAGCTCATTTTTCCTTTATATGAAACATACATTTCAACCAATAATTATCTTCAAGTTCATATTTTTGCAGCATCTTATTCTATGCATTGGAAAAATCTTCTTCTTCTTTATAGTCATATATGCATGAGCTGAAATCTCATGAAAAATCTTTAAATTGAGAAAAAAAACCACTCAAATAGATTGAAACATTTTGATAAGTGTGCAAGATACAAAGTCGATGATGAGTTTCGAGCCATTTTGAAGCTAATGCCATCGCCATCACCGCCTCCTGATCAGTAAGAATAGTTGTAGGTTTTTTCTCATATATGGCTCTAGCAAATATGTCGAACAACCACTCAAATATAAGAGCAATCTCATCATATAGGAATGCAACACCAAATTTTTTTTTTGCTTATGATGGTTCACACTGACAAACAAAGTAAGTGGATAACCCTCACCATTCTTCTTGTAAGTAGTATCGAAGCAAACAACATCATCAAAGTCTAAGTAGTCATTCATCATCTTGCATTTGACCAAAATATGTTAGTTATCAAATAATCTTCATCCACTTGAATGGCATACAAAAAATTAGGATATTCAACATGTATTTTATACAAATATTCTCACACCACCTGCATCTCCCTTTTTCATATCTCTTGTTCTTTTAGATCTTAAACAATTCTTGCAATCATCCGGAATAAAGCCAAGATTATTTATTCCACCTGTTTGTCTCAACATAAGATCATGGGATGCTTTTGGTGGAATTCCCACATCATTAGCCATTTCAATTTGCATTGTTGTAGCTAAAGATATCGTTCTTGCTTCTATGCAAATGTGTTTTGTTAGCACTTGAGAGGTAGTGATTGTGATCCTTGACAAATTAAATCACTTAAAATTTTCATTTTTCACACTATTAATTTTCATTCTTGCCTCACAACCAAATCTTGTTTCTGAATATGGAGTTCTTACATACAAATCTCTTTTATCTGAAATCCTTTTACTTTTAACACTACAAAAAAAAAAACCTCCAAATCAATTTACTAGATTTATCTTTGTGACTTTTGCTTCTTCTTATTCCAAAGCTGACATGTTTGGCATAAATTAAATAAAATTGATAAGCTTCTTCTTCCGTTTCAAACTTTATGCCAAATTTCGATATTAACTCTCTTGGAACAGATGAGTGAAATTTGTTCAAATTCTCCTCAGAATTTGAATTCACCAAATCAGTTGAATTCATATTACGAGTCTTATTGAGAGCCAAATTAGTTGAATTCATATTTCGAGTCTCATTGCCAACCAAATCAGTTGAATTCATATTACTATTCTCATTGCCAATGCCAATATCATTCTTATGCTGCTCCTTCTCAATTTCATAATCTAATCGACGATACGGAGTAAATCTATCTTCCATTTCTACACCTGTCAAATTCACAAACGAAGTACCATTATTGCTTTGTTTTTAGATAAAATTATTAACACAACGAAAAAGGAGTGTTAACAAAATACTGGGAGGTATTTTAATTTGCCATGCATACCTTATTTAATTCCTATAATAGAAAAAGTGAGAAGAGAATTAAAGGTTTCATAGTAAATTCTTCCCATAAAATGAATAATATGTTTTAAAAGATCTTAACTAGAAGTCAATATTAAGCAACTCAACCTTTACAATACACATTAATTATCACTCACGTATATATATAAACAGAAACTATAAATAGAAACAAAAAAGTTAGATAAGAATGAATTCCAAATATCTTCAAAACTTACTGTGAGGAAAAAAATAAATAACAAATTCAGTTTAACAACCACTTGAGGCATCCACTAAAGTAACTTATATCTTTCCACGTTAAATTTAATAATAAAAGTAAATTTACAAAATGATGTACTCTTGGCAACAGAGTCATATTATAAAGAATTCAAAAAAGGTAGACGTCAAATGGCGCAATTCACGAAAAGTTGGGTCTACTGAGCCATTTCTTGAGAACTGCTTAGAGATAGAAATACAAAGAGAGAAAATGGTAATAAAAATAAGTAAGCTCAAGAATTGCTTCAAGATAGAGATACAGAGAGAGGGAATGATAATAAAAACAAGTAAGAAAAACAGACAAAATTCATTTGAGAAGATACTTGAAATTTGTCAAAATATTATCTTTCTTCCCCTACTATGATCTTCTACTTCTTTACCATCAAAGTTAATTTGCTTTGTGAGAAGGAAAAAAAAAAGTTTCAAAGATATGAAAATTGGATAACAAACAAGCGTAAAAACAAACAAGTTAAATGGCGGGAAATCTTAGTTAAACATTGCTTTAGAAATGACACACAATTATCGATTATAATCATCATTATGGTACTCTTATTTGCAATGAATAATTAATATTGTATTTTTGTAATTTTTCAATTTTCATTTTAATTCGTTAATGTACAAAATAAATAAATATAAAAAATTTATCTCTAGTTTCCACTCTTTTTTACATTTATTTCTTAATTTCAATTATTACATTTTATGTTAATGTTATATTAGTAGTATAATTGTATCAATTAATTCAAAATAGTAATGGTTGTATAAATTTAGTCTTTGTCATTCCTGCTCCATCTTTGTTCCAGAAAGAAATCGTCCTAAATGTCGCATAATTTGATGTGGTTCAAATTAGGCGATCTGAGTTGAGTTTTACAAGGTGTTAGGAAGGGGGATGAAGAGACTCGTAGTGAGACAGTAAGAGGGCGACTTCTGTAGTGTTAGAAAAAAAAAGACAGAGTATGTCAGCACTGTCAATGCTTCATCGTTATTCATGCTCCATCTTTCTCCCTAATTATGTGATACATTTACAAGGGTGGAAAGGAGACGAAGAGAATAGAGGGGGACTTGATACGAAGAAGATGATATGAAGAAGATGATACGAAGAAGATGACAGAGGACATTAGCTAACTCGACTTGGCTCATAAGCCACACATTTTGGGAAGAGTAATGTAGTGTTTAAAATTTAAGAATAACGATGACATTTTTCAGTTAGACAGAATAAGACATGATTATATTAGATAAAGGATCTGGACTCAGAAAACTTTGCCACATAACATTGGGTTCGGGAAGAAGCCGAAAAAATGTATTACTTGAACGTGAATTAAACGACAATTAAATTGTATTAACATATTAGACGGAAATACTCATTTCATTACATTGCTGCTGGAAACATAGGAAATTAAAGAATCCCAATGCTACATATGTTACTGTAACCCTTACATATATTGCAGCAATCCCCCTCCAGTTGGTAAGGAGAGTGGTTATGAACAAATGCCGCTGTCTGAAAGAATTTAACATTACCTGGCAACCTGGTTGATTTAATATTCCTTAGCTCCTATTATACCTGAAGCAGCAAGCAAGCTGGTCCTTCCTTAACCAAACTGTGATTGTTTCAGAAATAGAACAAAAACTATGTTTTGTGATTGTTTCAGAAATAGAACAAAAACTGTCCCGTGCACATAACGAACGGGAACTCTATTTCTGACCATACTCAGATTGAGGCCTTTTTCCCATCTCCTTTTTGGTAAAGCCAGAGAAAATCTCCTACTCTCTAGTTCCTTTCCAATATTATCATAAAACCATCAACTTTACTTCCACTGATGACATGGCCCAACCAACCTTTCTCTGAACATGATGTCAAAAGTCCCTTTTCACTTTTAACTCTTTTCGTCCAGCACATCCTTCATTTTGTAATCAGACAGTTAGCTCCAAAGCAAAATCTCTTCTCCTATTCTCTGTTACCATGAACCGAGCTCTGTTAATTTTACAGTTTGCTGGATAACAATGGAAAATTCGATATACTTCTTCCTGTGTTAAATTTAAAGAAGAGCTTTAGCTCAAGATTTACACAAGCTAATAAACAAAAGAATTAAAATAACCGTGAATCCTCAAAAGGGACGGTCATCACTGAACTCGACATATCTATATATTGGTTAACAATTAAAGCTCAAACTGGAAACAAGTGAAAATCAAGACAGAAGCAGCCATACATATCTGAAATTTTGCAGATCCCATATAACAGGGAAGAAGCAACACCGCATCCATATTAAAATAGAAACTTCTAACTAAAAATTGGTTAATTAAAACTAATAGTGGGGAAAAATAAGAGACCAAAGCAGCTTTTAATAAATTTCCAGAACAGTAGTACAAATGGCTATTGGGGATGTTGAAGAAAGGAAAGAAAAGAACAGATCCATGTAAGAAAGAACTAAACCAGATCTAGGAAGAATGTGTTAAAAAGTTAAACTGAAACAAAGAAAGAAGAAGAGGATAAGTATGGTAGATCTTACATCTGATTGAGCCATCAGTGCCTTCTAACTATTGTTCCTTGCTTTTTCTGGACCCTCATTGACTTCGCCAAACACGCGAAAGTCCTAACCCTCATCATTCCTTTTGTTTATATGTGTAGAAAAAGAAGAGGGCATACGTACATTAGATTGGTCACTTTCGCAACTTCATATCTTTGTATCCTAAAATTCCGTAAAAGCCATTGAAAACATCAAAACCCCACGACATCTAAGGGAAGAGAGGATGGCTAGTGTTGGACATGTAATCTTATGTCTTACTAGTAAACAAAGTAAGACTACCGTTCCCATTACCGTGTCACCATAGCTCAATGATCAAGAAGCCAACCCCACATAGAATTAGTTACCTTTAAAGAACTCCAAACGCCAATCCAACCCCACGTAAAATCATCTAAAGACAACATTATAAAAAAAGCCAACCCCACATAAGATTATCTTCTAAAACACCAAAAACATCACTCGCGCTGACCAGACGCAAATTTAGGACCCAGTGACCAGTTGTCGAAAAGTTAAAAAGAGATACTAATTCTGATTGGCTCTCAAGTATTTGCTCTTCGCACGTACAGAAAGAAATTTCCCCGCTTTCTCCCCCTCACCTCGACGTAGAACTACTGTATTACAAACTGTTTTACTCTGCGCACTTCACTTGTCGATATAGATCACATCTTGCCAATTTCGTTGTTGCGTGTTTTAGTATTTGTTCTACTCATTCATCTTCCATCAAGTTAAGACATGTGGGCCTTTATGCGGGTCAGCCGATTCTCACGGAGGACGGTAAGAAATCACTCCATTTCGCCACCTTCTTCATAGCTAACAACTTTAAATTCTTTAGCAATTCGCCACCTGCTACGGCTGTAGAAAGTCCAGTTCTTTTGTATTATTACCCTGCCGTCACTACGACCTTTTTAAAGTTCCCATGTATGAAACTCCTTTTATGTTAAATCGCCTTCTTTGCCTTGTTCGTTGTTCTGTTCGTTTTGTTCACATTTCCAACAAACAGCCATGTTAATTAGGATTTAGATTTTCTCTTCGTAAGTTTGACCCCTTAATTAGGATTTATATTTCTTTTCTGTATCCACCTGTGTGTGTCTTTCAAGTATATGTAGCAATGCCATACGTATCTCCTTCTCCTGTTGTCACCTTGCACCCAGGGGCACTTCTGTTATTTATATTTATTAGTAACTGTATAGCATATTAGAAACATATAGGCAATATCTCAACTAAGTTAACAAAACCAAAACTCAAAGATAACGGCGCAACAATTGTCTTTTTACTTGTGCTACTTTTTTCTTTTTTCTAGATAAGAAAACAGAAGTCACTCCCTCATATATATATAAATGTTCTTTCTGGTGAACAGATAAAGCTGAAACTCCGGATTGGAAACATGTAAACACTTTAACATGTAAACATGTAAAAATGAAGTATACTACATCGGAGGAGTATAGTGCCAAAATCAATAATTAAAAAATTAATCTTAAAAATATTAAATTAACAAATTTTTTGGTTTAGTTTCAGCTTTTTAATTTAATTTACTATAATAAATCTTGATGTTAAAAATATATCAATTAATTAATTAATCAATTATTTTTTATAAATTAATTTTTAATTTTCCATAAATTTTAGTTTCAAGCGTATTTGAAGAAGGGTAAATTTCGTGGTAGGAAAGCAAGAGGCATGTTTATGAATTGGAAAGATATCCATGCTACACGTGTACAACACGGGGTCATCGACTACATTGTTAACTAATCACAAAGGACCAACAATTTTTTCTCACCAGCCTCTCCCTAAAGCACAACATGCAAAAGCAAACATAGACCACCCACCTACTTTTTCTCCACAACTGTGTTACTCTGCCCATTATAAACTGTTGACGAACGATCAAACGTTTCTCGATCTTTCCAATTTCTTTGCTGCGTGTTTCAGTATTGTGCAAATGATTCGTTTTCGATCAAGTTAAGAAATGGGGGGTTTTTGGAGTGTCCAACATCCGACAGTGGAAGGTAAGAAACCTCCACAACTCACCACCACCTTCTTCTTAAGTCTTAACAACAGGTGATTTGGATCCTGCTCCGACGCCGCCCTAACTGCAAAGATAACTACTCTTTCTTCTCTTTTATCATTTTCTCTATAGTACACAAGAGTATCCACAAACTCTCAACATCCCCCTCTTCAACCTTTAATGTAAGCTCTCATCATCATCTCCCCGCTTCATCCTTCTGGCCAAATGCCCCCAGATATATGTCTAATTTTCAAGTGAGCTAATCTATATCAGGCCGCCCTGCAACCCCAAACTAGTCTGCAACACGTACACAATTACAAGTTTTATATCTGAAACCAAAACCTTACTCTAATGAGTTTTGAACCCTTTATCTTTCTACATACCTCGGCTGCTCCTTATCCAGCTGAGGTAAGAGACACCCGCATCATATGTACCCTCATGCTACCTTTTCTGCAGTACCCTTCTTATTTGTCGACTATCACCAAGAGCCACCAGAGTGTCTTAGACCGAACTGTTTACATGTCGATTCACCTTCACGTCGCTCACGGTAGCAATTAGTTAACGGTTGAATTCTATATAAGATATTTTGGTTTGTGAAAACATTGTGAGCAATCTTTGGTGATAAGCCGATCTTGGTGATTCTTAAATTATGTATATTGTCATCTGGCGGGGAACTACTTCAGTGATATTGTTTCCTCTTTTACTTTAGTAGATTTCGGCATTCTGCCCGAGTTATGTTTTCAAATGACCACATGTGTAAGGTTGCAAACTTCCAATTGAAACATGAATTCCAAGAAAATTATGAACTTTCATCTCTTGTGCTTTGTCCATCTATCTTATAACCTGGAATAGCTCTCAAATAAGCAATTGTAAAGGTCTAATAAATTGGGAAGATCTGGAATTTGATTGATTTCATTAACTGGTGAATTGTACAAATTTTCCTTTTCCGTGATTTGGCACCATCAAATTACACAAATGTACCTCATATGAATTAGCTTATAGGGAATAACTAGTTGCTTAGAGTTGCAGAATGGCTTTTATTATCTGATAAACTAGTTTAACTCTTTGTTGTAGGTCCTGCAATTTTAATTTCTTTCACTTTTGAGGAACTGAACAAATATACAGATGGATTTGATCCAAGTAACCTTCTTGGTCATGGAGGATTTGGCAGAGTTTATGGTGGCACCATCCATGGAAGGGAAGAAAGGAACTTAAATGGCATGAAAGTAGCTGTTAAAGTCTCTTGCAATGCCAGCAACAAAAATAGGAATCAGTGGCAAGTAAGAAAAAGAAGATTTGCAATGTTATATATACAACACTATAAACAACTAACTGTTTAGTCTGTGTGGGCAGAAGGTCTTTCGTCCTCTTTTTTTGTTTTTTTGTTTAATTGAAACAAACTAAGGACAAGAATCATATGGGGGTGGACCAACATACAGGATTACAATTTTAGTCTAACAGGTGCTTCTATAAAACTTAACATTGAGGCCTAGTCTCCTTCTTGTTCTGTTATTCATCTTTCATTACAATGTGGGTCTACAATTGGCTTTCGCTATTTCTGGGTTGTTCTTATTCTTCTCTATTTTCTTTATACAGTTCGGCCATATCCTTGTGGAAGGGTTATATGGTTGGCGAATAAGAGTGTGTTACTAGGAACACCTCAAAAACAGAATTTGGTTCCAGAATTTGTACTCCTGTTTTTTCAGGCTGAAACAAGTTATCTGAGTGTAATTAAGCATTCAAATATCATTAAACTGATTGGCCATTGCGAAACCACAGAAAAGTATTATCTTGTCTATCCACTGATGCAAAATGGAAATGTCATGACCAAATTACAAGGTAATGCCTAATCTCATGCAATTACCTACTTCCCATGCACTATTATTCATTTCCATGATTAGCTTTGACCAGAAAATTTATACGTAAATTTAAGTTATCAAGTTAGCTTTACTATGTGAATGTTCAATCAAATTATGTCCTTCAAGTCACAAGCATTTTCTGATCCATTTATTAGCTTATAGTGACAATTACTGTTCAAAATAGAACTTGACTGGGGAAGAACACTTAAGGTCATCATTGGGGCAGCACGTGCAGTGAAGGAGCTTCATAGTCAATCACCGCCTCTCATCTACCGTGATCTAAAGCTTGAAAATCTTCTCCTGGATAAGGTCAAATGCACATTTACTAGCTAGCTATGATCCCTTCACTTAGATAATTATCTTTACGTAGGAATCTACCACGTTATCCATTGAAGACAAGATTTACATCATTAATTCATCGCTTTCAATAACTCAATCAACCCCTTTACTGATTCCGCTTGACTCTGAACTAGGATTTTGTTCCAAAACTCTCTGATTTCGGGACTGTTACACCAGAAGGAGAATATTTGAAGCTGGGTACCCCTGGATACACTGACCCGCTCATTCTAAACAGTGGTAAATCGTTCATGATTCTTTTTTGTTTTTTGGTAAATCAGAAGAATTATATAGAAAAGAAATATATGTACAAAAAGTCTAATTATAAGTGCCGATGGAGGCACAACTAGCTAAAATAAGCAACTAGTCGCAATTAATGATTCTTATCTTATTCAAATATGGTTAGCAATTAATGAACATTTCCTTAACCTACAGGAGAAGTTGGAACCAAACCAAATGATGTCTACAGCTTGGGAGTGGTAATACTGCAAATGATCATGAAGAAGACGCAAGTAAGAACTATGTCCGTGCACATCAGTGACGCAGCAAGGAACGACTGCATCATCAAAGAACATGCAGTACATGAGAAACTGAAGAGAACGGGATGCTCTATGAGGGCTGCCAAGGCCATAACAGAGCTTGGACTCGACTGTGTCAGCTACAACACATTGGAGCGACCCACCATTGATGAAGTTCTTAAGAAGGTTGTCAAGTTAGATGAAGAATTCAACAATGAGAGTCTCATATCCAGGTTTCTAAGAAAATGCTTCTAGATATCTTTACCTTGGTATACCTTTTTGTTTTAGTATTATTATGTCTCCTTTTACTATCTTCTGAAATACTTCTGCAAAGGTTTACCGTTAAAAAACCCGTATACATGTAAGAAATGATAAAATCGTGTGGTTTTCCACTTCAAAGCAAAAACTGTAGATGGATTAAGTGGATACAAGTCGTTCATGTTATTTGACGCCTGCCTAGTTCTTTGGGTTATTACCTCGTGGGTTTCCTGCCTGTGCAATTGATGCTGACACACGTTAAAGTCTTTGTGTTGGTTCTAGGTATGTGAAAACAAGCTCGGCTTGGCTGACTGAAATTGCAATTTTCCTTTTTCTTTCAGATTTGAGATTCACAATCTGACTCTAAGTTCGAAATTCGACATTCTCTTATAAATAAATGACATCGTGTTGCTGTTTGTCAAATATAATAACCATTTCTATTCAACTCGATAGCTGGATAGTGATCTTAATGCTTCGCATACATTTGATTATGAGCCTTATTCAAGAAGCTGGATAGTGAACTTAATGCTTTGTATACATTTGATTATGAGCCATATTCAAGATTTTAAGAAAATGTAGTATGATGGAATTTATGAACTCTTGCTATTTAGTAGAAAATAGGATTTATGATGCAATCTTCATCTCCATTTTATTATGTTTAGAATATACTTAATTGAGTTAAAAATGTTTATTCTTTTAATTACTTGCTGAGAAAGTGAAAAAAGAAAGTAATTTAACAGAGATATTCAAAATTCTCAAGCTTGGCTCAACCTAACCATACTTCAGGTTTTTTGAGTTAGACTCGAAGTATTGTAGTTCAATCCTAGTTTGATTTGGTTCGTTATCATTCTTATCCATAATGGATTAGTGTTAATGGCTTTTGACTTGTAAATAATATAAAAATATGAAATTGATAAAATTTTATGAGAGAATGTTGCAATATTAAATATAAAAATTATTTCACTGTCTAATTATTAACTTTTAAATTATATTTAAAGATAGATTTTTAATGAAGCTTAGAGAAGTTATATGTCCAAATGGAGTTTTATTACTAATGATTTGAAAAAGACCTAGAAGATCTTTTAAAGTTAAGTTTCTATTATGCATACGAGGGTTTGAGAAGGACCTCCTAGATTAAGAAGATTCAACAAAATTAAATAAATTGTCTTTAATTATACACTAATTACTCATACTATTAATTGACACACCATCAATCAATCTTGTGGATACACGTAACACCTTATTAAATGGCAACTGTCCTAGTTTTCTGTTTAAAATTGAGTCCATTTGCGTACTATTTAAGTACATGTGTTGGTCCACATAAACCATTACATTATATACAGGAAGCAGAAACCTACTGCATAAGCAGCATTATGTAACTAACTATTTAAAGAAACATTTTCGATGGAATAGAAGAGCGCACTTTTGTCTTACATTGTACAGAAGAATCTAAAAGCCATGTAAATACAAGCACATACAACATAATTGATATGTCATATTGTTTCTCCACAGAAAAGAAGGGACAAATGAGGAAGATATGAGATAAAAACATGTCATGTTCTTTATTTTTTTTCCTGGATAGAGCAATAAAGTCCAAATAACGGAATGTACCTGGACACAGTACTGGGACAAATAGAGTTGCAGTTGTCTCAGAATTGGAACTTTAGTGAAAGTGAATTGTTTTTTAAGTTTGTCACAACGGCGTTAACAATTCTGTGATCTTCTTAGATCTCAAGAAAAGATAAAGGCAAGACATAAATTTAGGCTACCAAAAAGGCTTCCAATCAATCTGAAGAATAATATATGGGGACAGCCCCACTGGATCTGAAGTTGGCTGCTTTCCAACAAGTTGGAGACACTTGACCCAAAGCCAATATAGCTGAGTACACACGTCGTTAACCCAAAATATATGCATTTCTCACATCATCTCATCATTACCAAACACAAGAATATCATCTGCCTATCGTCAGAACTAGATCTATGATTACCCAAAAGAATGTAGTAATGTAAGCAACTATTTAGTGTATATATATTTATATATATAGTCAACTGTTAACTATTTTTTCCGCCTAATGTTAATAACTATCAACTCTTAACTGCTAAGAAACATCTTCCTCCAGGCATGTATTTCTTTCTTACCGTCCCACTTCCTTTTGCATTAAATAGAACTTTATATACAACTAGATCAAAGAAAACTTCAAAGCTATCATGTTTATTCTTTCACTAGGCTTTTATAATCTTCACTTTTCTTTTTCATTTGCTTCCTAGATAGAAAATGACTAAAAACATAAGATATATATCGCAAAAAGGAGAAACCTAACCCAACAACAAGTAGGCTTGGACAATAAAAGTCATTACCAAGAACAAAAGAGCAATTACTCTTCTGTCATTTATGACAATCAACAGAATCAGACTCCCATATATCCATTTCTAACCATCAGGACTATTGTTAGACCCTAAGTCTAGACTGCGGGACCGTATCAGTGTTGGCAAGCCTTGGCCAATGCTTGGCACGTAAGTTGGCATCAGAAAGACGTATTGACGAGAGAACAAGGCGAAGTCTTACGAGTTGGCGAACAAAACCTGAGTAACTTGCGAAGTAGGCAAGGATGCAGGAAATAATGCCAAAGATCTCAAGAGTAGGTGAGATTTGATACGTGTAGGCACGCGTAGGCGTACATTGGTGGAAATTTTTTACGAGATGTGAGATTCCTATGCGAGGCCATGTGGAGTTGGTGAACTAAGTCATGCGAAACCTAAGGGTGTGTGAAAATGTGCAAAGGTATGCGAGATCCTGTAAGGATGCGCGAAGGCATGCAAGCGCGATGAGGAGCTTAAGCACTTAACTTCGTCGAGGTAGGTCGAAGGTATGTAAAATGTGCGAGGTTTTATACTAACTCGGATTGTAACTTGTACTTAGTCATGAAGCGATGAGACTACACCATAAGTAAGCTTGATCATGGAAGATGGACTTGTCCATAGACGTGCATTGATGGACTTATGTGTGGATAGGTCGTGGTGAAAACACATCAGCAGTGATGTGACAACTGTGGATGATGTAACATATGATGACGTGGCAGATAAGATCGTAGTAGATGAACATCAGCTTTAAGAGATAAAGATCACGTAGAAGGATCATCTGAAGATAGAGGAGATCTTTGTGAATAAGGATAATCATTCCTAGATAGGATGATCTTTTATCTTGTTAATGTGATGTAATTTAATCCTAGATAGGATAAGATTGTGATCTTAGTTAGTAGAGTTCTTTAGTCATCTAGAGGAGCCTATAAATAGCTCATTAGAGTTGAGAGCAAAGGGAATTCAATTATTGAGTCATTCACTCATTAAGAGAAATCACTTAGAGGAGAGAGGTTTGAGAGTTGAGAGCTTTTAGGGGAGTTCTCGTTGTAAGGGCTTCGAGTAAGGAGTTCCTTGTAAGGTCTTCGAGTAGGAGGCTCCTTGTGAGTGCTTCAAGAAGGAGGTACTTGTATCTTTTATTAACATTTTGTTGAGAGTTAATGAAAAAATATCTTCATCTATCATATATCTCTTGTGCTTTCTTTACTCTGTTATACACTTGTGTTATTTTATATGTGAGATAAACACTTTAAACAATTATGTACGTGTGAGGTGTTCAAAGGCTAACGAAATTGTTCGGCAACATTTACGTGAGAAGGCTGATGCCGCACGAAGGTAGGCATGACTTGCGATAGAAGTTCGAATACAAAGCAAACCTTTGTGATAGTTGGTATTAGAGCCAATCTAGAGCGATGGATGGTCAAAGTAATCTGACAGAAAGGGTTACCGGGATAGAGGCAATTCTTGAGTCTCTAACTCCGACAAATAAGGGAGTAGTTCCTTTGTTGGAATGTATTGCAGTCTTGGAGAGGGAGCTTCAAGCAACTATAAGAGGGCTTGACGAATAGAAGAAGGCTCGTGAGGAGATGAGATATGATTTGTTGGTGCTCAAGCACGTGATGGCAAAGCACGAGACGGGTGTTCGAGTGAAAAGCACTATAGTGAAGGTACAAGAGCCACAAGTTTTTGATGGCAAGTAAAGTGTCAAACAGCTTGAAAATTTTCTATGGGATATGGAGCAGTACTTTACAACGACAAAGGTGGTGGACTCAGAGAAGGTGTCAATCACATAAATGTACCTGGTGGGTGATGCTAAGCTGTGGTGGAGAGCGAAAATCTCTAAATACATTAGTACGGGTAGACCTGCTATTGACACTTAGTAGAAGATGAAGAAGGAGCTGACGAATTAGTTCCTACCCAACAACACTTCATGGCTCGCGAGGGAAGCTTTGAATGAGTTGAAGTAAGACAGTTAGATGGGGGAGTATATGAAGAAGTTCACATTGGTAATATTGGATGTGCGGACATGTCGGAGGAAGACAAATTGTTCAACTTCATTAGTGGCTCGCAAGGTTGGGCACAAATAGAGTTTCGGAGGCAAAATGTGAAGGGCCTCCCTAACGCAATAGCGGTGGTACATGCCATGATGGATTTCCAATTGCCACTACTAACTCTACCTAACGGAGAGGGTAAGAAAAATGGTAAAAACCGGGATGGCAAGGAGAAAGGCAAAGAGAAGGTGGGATAACTTCTCAGTTTAAGAAGAAGCAATCAAATGGGAAGGTTGAATACTTCATCTGTCAGGGGCTGCATTATGCTCGAGAATGCCCGAAGAGGAAGAAGAACGAGCAGCAGGTGAATTCCATAGTCGCGAAGGATAAAGGATGGAGCGATGAAGATGACTTGGGAGAAAGAGTCATTAACAACATTGCCTATTTAAATGTTATGAGCCTTGTGGAGGAGCACCCATGCAAAAACAAACTCAATGGAAAGAGAAGGTGGCACATGGGAAAGGTGCCAATGGAAGAGAAGGCTTGCTTCAGTTTTCGACAGTTGGCGAATGAGTCTTCGAGGGAACTGCTCGTGGAGGAGTGCCCATAGATTATTTTGATGAGGGTGCCAAATTCTTCTAATTGGGGGGGGGGGGGGTGATTTGTTAGACACCTAAGTCTAGACTGTAGGATTGTACGAGTGTTGGCGAGCTTTGGCCAATGCTTGGCACGCAAGTTGGTATGAGGCGAAGTCTTGCAAGTTATTGAGCAAAACCTGAGAAACTTGTGAAGTAAGTAAGAGATGCAGGAAGTATCGGCAAAGATCTCGAGAGTAGGCAAGATTCAATACATGTGGGTAGCGTAGGTGCGCATTGGCGAAAATCTTCAACGAGACGTGAGATCAGATGTGAGGCCATGCGGAGTTGGTGAACTAAGTCATGCGAGACCCGAGGGTGTGCAAGAATGTGCAAAGGTATGCAAGACCCTAAAAGGATGCACGAAGGCATGCGAGTGTGACGAGGCGCTTAAACACTTAACTTCGTCAAGGCAGGTTAAAGGTATGTAAAGTGTGCAAGGTTTTATACTAACTCAGATTGTGGCTTGTACTTAGTCATAGAGCGACGAGACTATACCATGAGTGAGTTTGATCATGGAAGATGGACTTGTCCATGGACGTGTATTGATGGACTTATGTGCGAATAGGTTATGGTGAAAACACATCAGTAGTGACGTGGCAACTGTGGATAATGTGGCGCATGATGACATGGCGGATAAGATCACAGTGGGTGAACATCAACTTTAAGAGATAAAGATCACTTGGAAGGATTATCTGAAGATAGAGGAGATCTTCATGGATAAGGATAATCATTCCTAGATAGGATAATATTTTATCTTGTTAATATGATGTAACTTAATCCTAGATAGGATAAGATTGTGATCTTAGCTAGTAGAGTCCTATTAGGATTCTAACTTAGTCATCTAGAGGAGCCTATAAATTGCTCATTAGAGTTGAGAGAAAAGGGAATTCAATCATTGAGTCATTTACTCCTTAAGAGAAATCACTCAGAGGAGAGAGCTTTGAGAGTTGAGAGCTTTTAGGGGAGTTCTCATTGTAAAGGCTTCGAGTAGGGAGTTCCTTGTAAAGTCTTCAAGTAAGGGGTTCCTTGTGAGTGCTTTGAGAAGGAGGTACTTGTATCTTTTGTTGAGAGTTAATGAAACAGTAGCTTCAGCTATTAGATATCTCTTGTTGCTTTCTTTACTCTATTAAACACTTGTGCTATTCTGTGTATGAGAGAAACACTTTAAAGACTTGTGTGCATGTGAGGTATTCGGGGGCTAACAGAATTGTTCGGCAACATTCATATGAGAAGGCTGAATATGGCTTAAGCGGACCTAAGTGGGATTGCCGCATGAAGGTGGGCGTAACTTGCAGTAGAAGTTCGAGTCCAAAGTAGACCTTTGTAACAACTACTACCAACCTCACACCAAATCATTCTGAAAATGACACACTACCTTCCTTTATGCTACATACTCTCATGTGTCATGTAGTTTAGAGGGTGACAAACTCATGAACAATTGAATTAAATTGACTTCTTATCACTTCCGCGACAGTAAACAAACACCTAATCGGTTTATATTTATTACAAAAAACATCTCATTTTATGACATATGCAATGGGTACCACCGTACCATATACAGTAGGTAGGTACCATAAATTCTAAACTCTTTCATTAAGTATAGTTGCTATACAATTCCAAAACTTGGGAGATCTTCCCAATTCTATTTATAGTGGTTTAACTCATTCTTTATTCAACTTTAGAAATGTAGCATTTCTTGTTTCAGTCATTACAAGTTGAACTATGGCCTCAAAATATGCCACAAATTCAACTTCCATGATGGATGCAGCAATTTTTGACTGCTTCACACTCTTCTATGATATTGCTCCTCTAGCTAAAAGATATACATAGCCAAATGTAGATTTTCTAGTATCCACAGAACCAACAAAATCTAACTCTGAATATCTAATTACTTCAAGATGATCGGGCCTCCTATAAATAAGCATGTGATCTTTTATCCCTTGCAAATATCTTAAGACTTTCTTTGCAGCTTTCTAATGCTCCAATCTTGGGTTACTTTGGTATCTACCAAGCATGCCAACTGTAAAGCTAATGTTTAGCCTTATACATGTTTAAGCATACATCAAACTCCCAACAATAGATGCATAAGGAATTGCTTTCATCTGTTTCTGTTCCATATCATTATTTGGACATTGCATGAGACTAAATTTGTCCCCTTTCTAAATTGGAACTGGAGAAGCTGAACATTTATCCATTCTGAATCTCCCTAAAACTTTATTAATATATGCTTTCTAAGACAAACCTAATAGTCCTTGCGATCTATCCCAAAATATCTCTATTTCGACTAAGAGAAATTTCTTAGTCTCTCTTAATGGACCAAGGCTATTAGTTGTGAGCAAGATTTCATCAACATATAGAATCAAAAAATAAATAAATTGACTCCCATTGACCTTCAGATATATACACCGATCAATAGTGTTTTCTTTAAAACCAAAGGAAACAACAATATCATTAAACTTAAGATACCATTGGCGGGAAGCTTGCTTGAGTCTGTATATTGATTTTTTTTCAGTTTACACATCATATGTTCTTTCCTTTCAATTGAAAAACCATTGGTTGATCCATATATTCATTTTCCTCTAAATTCACATTTAGAAAAGCAGTTTTCACATTTATTTGACGTAGCTTTAAATCATAATGAGCCACTAGTGCCATGATAATTCTTAGAGAATGTTTCTTGGAAACTAGTGAGAATGTTTCTGTATAGTCAATGCCATCTTTTTGAGTAAAACCCTTAGAAATAATCTAGCCTTGTAACGTTCAAGGTTTCCATAAGATTCACACTTCGTCTTAAAAACCCATTTACACCCAACTCTTTTGCACCCTTTAGGCAATTCTACAAGGTTCCAAACACCATTATGTTCTGTGGATTTAATCTCTTCTTTCATTGCATCTAACCATTTATTATCATTAGCACTATTAATGGATTATGAAAATGAAACTAGATCATCATTAATTCCTAAGTAGTCATCCAACTCTTGTAGATAGACCATATAATCATTCGGAATAGCAGATCTCCTTTCTCTTTAGGATCTTATTAATACTATTTCCTGTGGTTCTTCAATTACATGTTTATGTTGAATGTCATGAGCATGTATTTATTGCTCTTCATGATTGTTATGCGGTGAAACAATTTGAGTTGTGGGGGCATAAGTCAAAAGGACTTGTATTATAACTTCTTTAATTTCCACATTTGGTGAAACGTCACTCCCACTAATTTCACCATTCTCAATAAACCTAGCATTTCTAGTTTCAACAATTCTTGTACTATGGTTAGGACAATAAAATCTATACCCTTTAAATTTTTCTAGATAACCAATGAAATATCCATTGATTGTTCTTGCATCCAGTTTCTTTTCTTGTGGATTATAAATCCTTATTTCTACCTAGCAACCCCAGATATGCAAATGCCTTAAACTAAGTTTCCTATCAGTCCAAAGTTCAAAAGGTGTCTTTGGAACTATCTTATAAGAAATCCCATTTAACAAATACATGGCAGTTTTTATGGAATACATCCATAATGATAAATGTAAAGATACATTACTTAACACACTTCTAATCATGTCCATTAAGGTTTGATTGTGTCTTTTTGATACACCATTTTGTTGTGGTGTATTCGACATTCTGTATTGAGCACGTATGCCATTCTGTTCTAGGAATTTAGAAAATGGACTAGGGTGTTGTTCAATTCCATCATATCTTTCATAATACTCACCACCTCTATCAATCCTAATGATTTTCACTTTTCTATCCAGTTGCTTGTCAACTTTAGTTATATAAATTTCTAAGGCATTCATTGTTTGAGATTTCTCGTGCAGTAAATAGACATATCTGTAACGTGAATAATCATCAATAAAGGTGATAAAGTATTTTTCTTTACCGAAAGAATTAACATCAAAAGGTCTACATATATTAGTGTATACAATTTCAAGAAGCTGAGTGCTTCTCATGGCACCTTGCTTTGTGTGTTTTGTTTGCTTTCTATTAATACAACCCACACAAATATTAAGATAAGTAAAATCCAAATCTGGAAGAATTCTATTCTTTACTTATCTTTCAATTCTTTCCTTGGAAATATGACCCAAACGCTTATGCCATAAGCAAGCAAAACAATTATTCGCTAAACTACATTTAATTCCAACTTTATGATGTAGGGTCATAAGAGTTTTAGCATATAAATTATCAAGATTCAATTTATATAAACCATCACAAAGTATACTAGATCCAATCATACTAGTATGCTTAAATAAACTGAAAAATCCATTACCAAACTTAAAAGAGTATCCAGTAACATCAAATTTAGATAAAGAAGTCAAATTCCTAGAAATACTAGGTACATAAAGAGTTTCAAATAAATCTAAGTGATGTCCAGTATTCAGGATTAAACAGTAAGCCTCGATTACTTCCACCAAAACCTTTACTCTATTCCCCATAAAGACAAACTTCTCATTTGAGTTTGTGGTTTAGATCGTAAGGAATCCCTGTATAGTATTAGAAACATGAGTTGTACATCCAGAATCAATCCACCAAGTATTATGTGGAACTTCAGTTAAATTTGATTCAAAACATATATAAACCTTAAGCCAACCTTTCTTTTCAAACCAAGCCTTACGTCGTGGACAATTTTTCTGAAAGTGTCTAGGTTTTCCACAGAAATGACATTTGTTATTGTTTACCTTCTTCTAGATCTCAACGGAGGACTCATTGGTCTTCAGTGATCCTTTCCCCTTTCCATGTTTCTTATGTACTTTCCTACTAGCTCCTTGATATTTCACAAAATGGATGGAATGATTTCCTTGATTCTTAAGTCTTGTTTCCTCCTGAGCCAACATACTATGCAATTCATGCACATTCCATTTGTCTTTCATGGTATTATAACTCATTTGGAATTGACCATACTCAGATGGTAAAGAGTTCAAAATGAATTGTACAAGGAAATTTTCATCCACTTCCATTCCTAAGGACTTAAGTCTTCCTACAATATTTGTCATTTCAATGACATGTTCATACATAGTACGAGAGCCATCAAATTTCATAGTGGTCAAAGTACCCATTAATGTCCCAATAAGAGACTTATCAACTATTTGGGAGTGCTCTTCCACAAAACTTATAAATTCTTTAGCACTCTTAATTTTGGGAAGAGCTGACTTGATGTTGTTTGCTATTCTCATTTGTATAAACATCAAGCTCAGTCTATTTGATTTTTCCCAAGCTTTATAATAAGCCTTTTCTTCATTATTGCTAGTATCAGTAATAGTATTAGGCTTCTCAACTTGAAATGCCAAGTTAAGATCCAATACACCAAGGTGAAATTGGACTTGTTCACTCCAGTCAGAAAAATTTAGCCCATTAAATATTAGCACAGACGAAACTTATGAATGTAAAGACATAGGGACAGAAACTACAATAAATACACACCTAACATTAATGCTTTGAGTCATAAGCTAACATATTATATAGATTCAGATGAAAGAGTATGTTAACAATTAATGTATATTAATGTTCCTTTGGGTGATACATCAATGCACAAAATAATCATAATTATGCCAATAATATTTAACATTATTATGGAATGATGCATACACTACTTAGAAATATTTATTATCTTTGGATAAATAAGTAAAACTAATAGTGCATTTACATTACCAAACAATCATATTCATTAATTATAAGAACAACAAATTAACCTTTGGTAATTCATAAACTTCTTATAATAATGAATTTCAATCTACTCATAGATAAACATCATTTATAACATCAATTTTATAAGTGAGTGATTGAAAAATTCTAATCAATTTAGAACTAATTATCCTAAAGATTTGATCACTTTGGTGATTCACAAATCTAAAATAATATTGTTCCAAATTTGATAAATGCGTAAAATATTAAATATTCAATTACCACATTATAAATATACTGCCAATCATTATTATTAACGTACATTCATACAAAACACTGTACATAATTATTATTAATCTAGATAATAGTGATGGTGTCAAAATCCTTAAACAAGTTAACATGCATATTCCTCATCCTCATTTTTTTATACTATTCACGTTAACGTGCCTTTATTGTACTGGTGATAATTATAATTAATTCTATAATTCACGTACACTAACATAACTATTCATGCATGCATAATTACACTGTTCACGTTCATTCTTCTTTTATGGTTTAATACTATCAACATTTTTCACAAACTATTCATGCATGCATAATTACATTGTTTACGTTCATTCTTTTTTTATGGTCTAATACTATTAACACTTTTCACAAACTGTTCATCCATGCATAATTACACTGTTCACGTTCATTCTTCTTTTTATGGTTTAATACTATTAACACTTTTCACAAACTATTCATGCATGCATAATTATACTGTTCACATTCATTCTTCTTTTATAGTTTAATACTATTAACACTATGCATGCACTGTTCACGTTTATGCATCTTTTATCGTTTAATACTATTAACATTATGCATGCACTGTTCACGTTCATGTATCTTTTATTTTTTAATACTATTAACATTATGCATGCATTGTTCACGTTCATGCATCTTTTATTTTTTAATACTATTAACATTATGCATGCATTGTTCACGTTCATGCATCTTTTATTGTTTAATACTATTAATACTATGTATGCACTGTTCACGTTCATGCATCTTTTATTATTTAATACTATTAACACTATGCATGTACTATTCACATTTATTCATTTATTGAAAACAACTAGTGATACCAACCGCACACACGACTAATGCGACAGTTAGTAGCGTTTGAATCATCACCGAGGCATGATGTCACATACTCAGTGAATTCACCGTCATCCTCAATGCTACAACATTCTAGTGATGAGCACAGACAGTGAACACACGCCTGTCCTCAGTGACATTGGTTACGCATCATCCTTGACGATGTGACACCACCGAGAATACACAGACATGTATTACATACTTGAAAAATTCATTGTAAAATAATATATATATCCAATCATCAATTTTGTCAAAACAGAAAAACATGAAGATTTTCAAAACCTAAAATCATAACGGAGAATCATACAGTTCACATATACACTATCACTTATTATGCGATTATTCAAGATCTTAAACATATATAATTCTCACATATAAAATAGTCGTACCTTGATTCATAAAATCAATTGATGTTGATTCTCTTCTGTGTTTCTATTCTTTCCCCTCTCTTTATCACTTATGGTTTCTCCTTATTTGATGGTTATCGGTAGAAGCAACTTAATAGGCAAGAAAAGGATTGAATAGGATCAAAAGAGGTGACGCTTATAAATGGCTTTTTAGAAAACCACCTCCTAACTACCACACCCATCATGTTGGTATTAAGCTTTATAAACATTTATCACATGAGACATTAATAATCCAACAGATTTCCCTTGTCGTTTGGTTATCTAGCTCATCGGGTTCTTTCTCCTTCACTATTGCTAACACCGTTGTCAATGATCGGCATCGTTAGGGGTTACTGGAACTACAAACAATACAAGGGTATCATTAAGATTGAAAATTTTCTTTATCATAGCACATACAATTGGCATCATCATCACACGACTAGCTTAACTTGAAACTACCTTATTAGTGTAGTCTCTTTAATTTCTTACCTATTTTAGTAGATTTCTGCATTATGCCTCTTAAGCGCCACATAACTTATTTACATGCTACTTCTGGCATCAAGTTTCCAAAGGAAGTGAGAGTTGCAACAAAATTTCTAAACTTTATCATCTTTTCATGTGCCTAACCATATGATAGCTCCTGTAGACACCTGGAGAGTTTGATTAATTATTAGGATGAAGAGTAGCATTTTGATTGATTTCTTAAATTGAATTCAAGACGTTTTCCTTGCAATGAATTGGCAACAACGCAGAAATTTGATTATCTACGAGTAGCTTAATCCTAAATCCAACCTGCCTATAGTAGATGCCTAGACAAATAAAATGGTTTTATCAAGTGCTAAAACAGCTCAATTCTTGTTTTGCAGGTTCTTCGACAATAATCCCTTTCACTCCTTCGGAATTGAGTGATTATACGAATTGTTTTGCCACAAACCGTTTTCTTGGCTATGGAGGATTTGGTACTGTTTATGGGGCACCATCCGTGGAAGGGAGGAGAGGAATGTTAATGGCCTGGAAGGGGCTGTGAAGGTCTCTCGCAACGTAAAAGAGAATATCTAGGCCCAAGCACAACTCGAAGCCCTCGTTCTAATTTTTAAAAATAGGCTCAAGCATGACCCAAAGCTCTCGTTCTAACTTTTAAAAATAAAAATAAAAAATGACGTCCCAAAGTTCTCATTCTAATTTTTAAAATAAAAATGACATTATTTTTGTAAAACATTCAAGTTTTGGGTCAGGTCGGGTTCAAACAATCTAATTTCGTGCCCGACTCAAAACCTGTCAAATTTATCGTATTTATTAACTTCAAATCAGTTAGGTCAGATTGAGCTTAAACTTAACTGTCACCCTTAGAAATATGTAAATTAACTTTGAAATAAAAAAACTAAAACTTCATGATATTATCTCTATTTATATTTGAAAGATAAGATGAGATACTTAAAATTTAAAATGTCATTCAATTGATTGGCTATTGCAGAGTCCCTGAAATATAGTTTGCTGTTGTCGTAACAATAAATCTTTGTAGTGAATTGAACAAAACTGGCAAAAGATTAAGAAGGGAACTTGGAGGACAAAGATATAAAATATATATTATTTAATATAGTAATTATTAATAAGAATTATAAATAATTTAATTTAATTTTATATTTACTTATTTAATACTAATTATTAATATAAATTATGAATAATTTAAGTTTCTATAATTAATTTTAAAATAAACTAATTTTAATTTTAGAATTATTAATAAATATAATTTAAAAATTAAATATCTTTAAAAATATAAATTAAAATGACTTTTAAATACTTAAATGGCTGTGACCGAACTGGGTCAGTAATCCTCAATCCTTCGATGGTGGAAGCAACATGAACACGCCTCCACCTTCCAGCTCGCCTGCTATCTTTTTGCTTCTTTACTCGACCAGGCATGAAGGGAAGAAGCAAAGTAACCTGACCTTTAATTCATTTGAGTCCTTCTCATTAATTTTCATTTAGAAGAAAGTGGAGTGATTCAGTTATGACATGTCCATCATCAAATCTCTTCATGTCAATTATTAATTTTTTTATACTAATGTTAAAATAGAGATAAGTGATTTTTAGATAAAAAATAGTTTAAATCATTAAATTATAAAAATATTATATAGATCACTGAATTCTTGTTCGTGATAAATTTAATAATGGATATGCATAAAAATGTACATTTTAAGTGTTTTATTTGGTTTTAATTTTAAATTACCTTATTTTATTTTTTTTTACTTTTAGATAAATATGAAAATTTAATTTTGAAATGATATACTTCAATAATTGAAAGTCATTTCAAGTAGCAACATTAAAAAAACACAATTTGACTTGCACTCGTGCGTCAGCCCTATATCCTAAATCAACAAATAACTCAATCTAAACTAAGGTTGTGTATAAATTTATGCACAAATTAGAAGAGAAAATATATTCAATATAAATTAATTGAACGATGAACTCAAATTTATTATTAAGAAAAATATTAATCTATACATAACTATTTAATTGAATTTCTTTTAATAAATTATTTTATTTTAAAATTTCAAGCTTAACATAATGTTCTGATGTTGTTGCCTTTAAGTTACACCGTTCCAAACGAGAACTTTGGATGATCTCTTCCACCTTTGGATGATTTGTAGTAAGTGTGCAGAAGTTTTGAGAGAGAGAGAGAGAGAGAGCAAGTAAATAAGATTGACTTTATTATTTTTGTACACAGTGTACATCAATCGAATTTCATTATATATACAAGACTTAAAACTAAAAGCTACTTCCCAGTACAAGACTTAAACTAAAAACTATTTTACTGTCTAAGTACAAAGCTACTATCTACATACAAACTAAAAACGACAACACTTTATGTAAACAATCTTAACATCCCCCCCTCAAGTTGGAGGTTAGTGAACATCAATCAAAACCCACTTGGACAAAAGTGAAGCAAAAAGAGGTGCAGCCAAAGCTTTGATAAACAAGTCAACCAATTGATTCCTACATGAAACATGAGCCGGAGCAATGAAACCCAACTTGTATTGATCACGAATCACATAGCAATCAATATCAAGATGTTTAGTGCGCTCATGAAATACTAGATTAGCAGTAATATGAAAAGCGGCCTAGTTATCACACCATAAAGGAATTGGAAAAGAAAAGGAAATCTTTACATCTCTCAACATATAGGAAATCCACAACAACTCACACACCGTTGAAGCCATACTACGATACTCAGCTTCAGCTGACGAACGAGAAACCATGGGCTGTTTTTTAGTCTTCCAAGAAACAAAAAGAAGTACCCAAAAACACACAAAAACCCGAAACAGAATGACGAGAAGTCAAACATGAACCCTAATCAGCATCACAATAAGCAACAAGAGAATAAGGAAAAGAAACAGCAGGCACAGAAGAAATAGATGAAGCAGGAAAAAATAAACCGTTAGAAGGACATCCTTTCAAATATCGCAACAAATGCATAGCAGCAGTCTAATGAGCTTGACAAGGAGCAGTAACAAATTGACTTAACTGTTGAACAACGAAAGTAATATCAAAGCTGGTAAAGCCCAAATACAACAACCGACCAACCAACCTTCGATACTGACCAACATCCTCTAAGAGGGAACTAGAGTTATCCATGAATTTCAGGCCCTTAGGCAAGCGGCTAGAAACTGGTTTAGCACCAGTCAAACCCACATCAGACAACATATCTAACACATACTTGCGTTGATTAACATACAAGCCAGTGAAGGACCTAGCAATCTCTAAACTCAAAAAATACTTAGCAGAACCAAGATCCTTAACAGAAAATGTAGAATCTAGAAAATGTTTAACATCAACCAAAACATCCGCATAAGGCCCAGTCAACAAAATATCATCCACATAGATAAGAAGAGCCACAAAATTAGAGCCAGTAGACTTGACAAACAAACAGTGATCATGCTTGGATTGAAGAAAATCATGGGAAAGTAAATGCTTAGTAAATTCACAATTCCATTGACGGGAGGCTTGCTTCAAACCATACAAGGATCGATTTAACTTGCAAACTTGATGAGGACCAACTTTAGTATACCCATCCGGAGGTAACATATACACTTCCTCATCAATAAACCCATGCAAAAAAACATTATTAACATCTAATTGATGTATAGGCCAGGAAAAATGAGCAGCAACAGCAAATAACAAACATACATTGATTGATTTAGCAACAGGGGAAAAACTATTAGTAAAATCAACACCCTCAACTTGATGATAACCTTTGGTTACTAACCTAGCCTTATACCTATCAGTAGTCCCATTAGGCTTAAGCTTGACCTTAAAAACCCCATCGGGAACCAATGGCCTTCTTACTAGCTGGTAAAGAAGTCAAAACCCAAGTATTATTGGATTCCAGTGTAACCAATTCTTGCTACATGGCCCTTATCCAATGATCATGAGACTTAGCTTGATGATAAGATTGAGGTTCCTGAATAGCAAAAGCATTAGCCAAAAAGGACATGTATGTGGAGGAAAGATGGGGAGTAGGAATAAAAGGAAAAGTAGGTAGTGAGTAACTTGAGGAACAAGAAGTAGAAAGTAAAACTTGGGTAGTGGTGGCATAAGAGACAAAATCATTAAGCCAGGTTAGTTTAGTTGAGATTCTAGTACTCCTATGCAGAGTAGGAGTAGGGATAATAGGACATGGCAACGAAGAAGAAGAAGAAAGATCAGGGGAAAAATGATCAGTATGGGAAGGAGGTAGTGTAGGAATAGAAGACTGCTCGTCCAAAACATCTAAATATTGATCAGATAACACTAAAGGAAGGGGAACATCTGAGATGGCAATGGTTGAAGACTTATAAGGATAAGTAGTTTCATTAAAAACTACATCTCTAGAAACCAAAAATGACTGAGATGTTAGATCAAACAACTTATATCCCTTTTGCCCCGAACTATACACCAAGAAAACACACTTGTAAGCTCTCGGATCAAATTTATCTTTATGAGGCTTAACATTTGTAGCAAAACACAAACAACCAAAAGACTTTAAATGATCATATTTGGGAGGAGAACCATACAAAATCTCATAAGGGGTTTTCCACTTGAGAAGTGAAGTAGGAAGCCTATTGATGATGTAAGTAGCAGTAAGAATAGACTCACCCCAAAAGTGTTTAGGTAAATAAGCTTGAAACATGAGAGCTCGTGCTATTTGTAACAAATGTTTGTGTTTCCTCTCCACAATCCCATTCTGTTGAGGTGTATAAACACAGGACCTGTGATGGATAATTCCCAAATCTGTAAACAATTTATGACACTCTCAACTCAAAAATTCAGACCTATTATTTGTTCGGATTGTCTGATGAAATTTTGTCCTAACCATCTTAAAAAAACTATCTAAACAACTGAGGGCTTGAATTTTATGAGTCATCAAATATGTCCAAGTGGCCCTACTAAAATAATCCACTATTGTTAAAAAAAATTCCCCCCAGAAATAGAATGTTGACTATAGGGTCCCCAAATGTCAACATATATTAACTGAAAAATGGAAACAGTATGAATGCTCCTATGAGGAAACTTTAACCTATGTTGCTTTGCAAGTGGGCAAACATCACAAACATCAATCTCTTCAGTACTTTTATTATCAAAAGGAATAACATGTCTAAGTACATCATCTGAAACATGCCCTAAATGTTGATGCCAAAGTTTGTACATAGACATAGACATAGACCGTACATTATCAATACTACTTGCAATAGTACACAATGAATATTTTGTTACAGTATCAACTTTGAAAGAATCCTTATCAAGGATATACAATCTGCTTACAACCTTTCCTACTGCCAAAATTTGATTAGTCTTTAGGTCCTACGAAATGCAGTGATTTGGAAAAAAATTTAAAGGTAATAGAGGAGGTATTGGCAAGTTTGTTCACAGATAACAGATTAAATTTAAAAGTGAGAATATGCAAGGTATCTGTCAAGATAAGGTCATTAGGAAAAATAACATCTCCAATGTGATGCACTTGATTCTGAGTGCCATCAAGAAGACAAACAGGTATCTATTTGGCAGGAACAGTAGGCTTGGTTAACAATGAAATATCCACACATATATGATTTGAAGCTCCTGTATCTAATATCCATAAATCTAAATCTATGTCATCAAGACTAGAAAGGGCTAATATAGGAAGTGTACCTGCAAAATCTGAAATATGTGCAGGGTTCACCATAAGAGCATCTGTGAGTGCTTTGTTCTTAACCAACTTCAGCAACTCTTGCTTAATCAATTCAAACAGTGGAGGATGAGCAGTACTAACAGAATTATCCATGACTGGTTTACTGCTATCAACAATGAACGAAGTGGTATCATTTACTATATTAGCAATATATGACTTCCCAGTCCCTTTCCCTCTTCTATTCTGTAACTCCTTGTACCAATCAGGTACACCAGTGAGCTTAAAACAATTCTCCTTTAAATGCCCATTTTTTTTTATAGTAGTTACAAAACAATTCACTCTTGTCACCATTTCCCCATTTTTTTTGACTGTTTTCCTCCTCCATCTGTAACTCTCTTACCACCTCCTGTATTCACTAGCAGTGCACTATGATCTACTCCTTCACCAAATACCATCTGCACTTCCCTTTTTTTTTCCACCCTCAACACCATAAAATACGCCTTATTAATAGAGGGTAATGGTTCCATGACTAGTATTTGGTTTCTAACATGATTGAAACTTTCATTCAAACCCATCAAAAATTGCATTAACCGATTCATTGAGGTTAAATCATCCAAGGCCTTAGGTGGTCCATAGATACACTGTGTTACCGCCCCACAAGTACATTGTGGGACAAGCATGAGGTAACAAAGCTCTTCCCATAATTTTTTTAACCAGTAAAATATTTTGCTACAGACATAGTGCCCTATAATGCAAAACTAATATGCCTTTGTAAGTGGTACAATAAAGGCCCATTGCTTTCTCTAAACCTCTCTACCAAATCTAACCATAGTTCCTGGGTAGAATTTGTGTAGATGAAGGCTTCAACTATATCCTTCGATATCGAATTTAATATCCAAGATCTAACCATATAATCAGTCCTAATCCACTTATCACATTCAACTGAGCCTGAACTAGGTTTCAGAAAAGTTCCATCTATAAACCCTAATTTCATCTTAGCTACTATGGCAATTTTAATAGACCTACTCCAGCTCAAAAAATTACTCCCATTCAATACTGCGGTAACCAAGCTCATACCCGGATAATCCGAACCTTGGAGACACACTTGATTTTCTTCATGCATACCTCTCAATTTGGGGTCCAGAGTTGATCCAGCAGGTGATTCCGTGGATACACCTTCCATCGTTGCAAATATCACATGCCGAAGTCGCAGTCGTAAGTAATGATTCCAAATCTCGAAACCCTAACCTCTCGATTCGTCAAATGTAGCTGCTTCCTTCACCACCGAATTAATTACAACTGTTGTTGACTACCAACGCATTCCTTCTTGCAATATCTGGCTCCAATCAACCATCAGTAATGATTGACACTGGGATTGTTACTGCTCTGATACCATGTGTAGAAGTTTCGAGAGACACAAAGAGAGACCAAGTAAATAAGACTGACTTTATTATTTTTGTGCATAGTGTACATCAGTCATATTTCATCATATATACAAGACTTAAAACTAAAAGCTATTTTATTGTACAAGAATTAAACTAAAAACTTCTTTACTGTCTAAGTACAAAGCTACTATCTACATACAAACTAAAAACAACAACACTTTATGTAAACAATCTCAACAGTAAGGATGATTCAAATACTTCTATTCCAAGAATGCTTGTGATACTGTACAGACTTGACAGGAGTAAAAAAGTATTATGGATATGACTTTTCCTCAACTCTTGGTTAGAGAGCACACGAGAATAACAGAAATCAAAGTTACGTGACATATTTTATTATTAAAAATTCATAAAATAATATTTTAGATAAATATTCTTAAGTAATAGTATAATTTTTTTATCTCCATTGCTACTTCGTAAAATTCAATTTCTATATATTAGAATAATACTTATAAACAAGATATATACTTAATTAATAAACAATAAATTTGTTATAGAAAAATCTTCGGCAATATTAGTATATTATTTATAAACAAAATATATACTTAATTAATAAATAATAAATTTGTTATAGAAAAATCTCCGGCAATATTCACGCATTCAAACACTACACTAGGAACTCATGTCGAGTCCCTTGATACTCCATATTGAGTTGCAATGATTGCCTCCGAAGTTCGAATGGTGCTCCATTGCCATAAGCGAGTAAACAAAATACAACCAAAGTTGGATGGTTGCCGCTGTATCAATTTCATGTATGGACCAATTTCTCATGTGGGGCATGGACAATAGGTCCCAGTCCTTCTTCTATTTTGCAATCCTCCTCCACTGTACATAACTAGTAATTCGCCTTCAGCATTTGGTCTTGAAGCTAAGGCCAGGAGTGGCAAGATAAGATAGTTTTTAGGTTTATCAAATCGAGTTCAGCTTTATATATTCATCTCAATGTGCCATACAAAAAGTATCAAATATAAAACAAAAGAAAATAAAAAATAAAAAGATAATCTCATATGTACTATAAATGAATCATACCAACAAAAACATCATAGAAAGGCATCAACTACCATAAATAATTCTTTATGGTATCAACTATTACACGTAATTCTTTATCAAATACTTAAAATAATTATTTTTTTATTAATATTCAGGATAAGTGTTTTGTTTAATGAGCAGATCATTCTAGGAGGGGATTTTAACGAGCATATAGGGGCGGATTCAGATGGATATACAGGGACTCATGGTGGCTTTAGATACGGATCTAGGAACGATAGCAGGGTTGATTTAGTGAACATAGCCATCACATATGAGTTAGTGATAGTAAATTTCTTTTTTAAGAAAAACGAAACGCACTTGGTAACGTTTCATAGTAGTTCAACCAAGACGCAAATTGATTATATCCTTATCAAGACAAGAGCTAGATCATGGTGCAAGGATTGCAAAGTACTCCCGGCTACATGCCTATCAACCCAACATAAATTGTTAGTTTTAGATCTACAAATTAAGGGATGGAGAGCACAGCGATTTGTCGAGCGATTTCACAAAATCAGATGGTGGAGACTACAAGGGGACATGATGGAACTTTTTAGGACTCAAGTTAGGGTTAATACAACATGGGCGATGAGTGGGGATGCAAATCAGATGTGGCAGAGAGTAGCCCCTGTGGTGAGAGAGACCACTACAAAACTCCTAGGGGTTTTTAAAGGACAGGGGGGAGGTGAATGGAATCCTGGTGGTGGTCAGACGAGATCCAAGAGACGGTAAAGGCAAAGAAGCAAGCTTTTAAAGATCTGTTGGAAAGTGCTACCGAGGTAGAGAGAGTAACAAACATAGTACGGTATAGACTAGCAAAACAAAAAGCGAAGAAGACCTTCGTAGTGGCTAAAGGAGAAGCTTACAAGAATATGTACAGGGAGTTGGATATGGTCAAAGGAGCACAAAGAATTTTCAAGATAGCATGAGATAGAGCATGTGAGACGGGAGATTTAAACCGCGTCTGCTGTATCCGAGACAAAGCAGGACAGGTACTCACAGAGGCTCAAGCCATCAGACAGCGGTGGCAGAGATACTTTTACGGTCTTTATAACAAAGACATATTGGTCAACATAAAGTTAGGGGGACCCCTTGTGTCGAGACTATATCTAAACGGGAACCCATGGGGGAGGATCAAGAGGGGAGAAATTGTAAAGGTTCTTAGGGGGATGAGGAGCAGATGGGCCGAAGGGCTGGATGAGATCCCTATAGAGGTATGGAAGCGACTAGGAACTGTAGGTATTGCATGGTTAGTTAAGCTCTTTAATGTGATCCTCGAGTCAGCCAAGATGCCGGATGAATGGAGGTTGAGTAGGTTAATCCCATTGTATAAGGCCAAAGGAGACATTCAACAATGTCACAATTATCGAGACATCAAACTATTAATTCATACCATGAAGATGTGGGAGAAGGTAATTGAAAGGAGAATTCGGAGAGCTGTTTCGATATCAGACAACCAATTCAGATTTATGTCTGATAGGTCTACAACAGAGGCAATACATCTCCTTAGGAGATTGATGGAATGCTGCAGGGAAAGGAAACGAGATTTGCATATAGTTTTTGTAGATTTGGAGAAAACATATGACAGGGTTCCTAGAGAACTCATATGAAGGTGTTTCAAGGCAAAGGGCATTCCTAGCACCTATATCAAAGTGATAAAGAATATGTATGAAGGAGCATTGACTAGTGTACGGACGATCGACAGGGACACGACAATGTTCTCTATTGGTGTTGGACTACACCAAGGCTCGACTTTAAGTCCTTTTTTTGTTCACATTAGTGTTAAATGAACTTACTAAGCATATACAAGGCGAGGTGCCATGGTGTATGTTATTTGCAGACGATATTGTTCTGGTGGATGAGAAAAAGGAGGGGATAAATGCCAAGGTAGAACGTTGGAGAGCAGTGTTGGAATCGAAAGGTTTTCGTATGAACAGGTCCAAGGCGGAGTATTTAGAATGCACTTTTTTGGGTAGCCAGAGGGTACATGAGGCGGAGGTAGCAATCGATACGGATATCGTACCATAGAAATCGAGTTTCATACCTAGGATCCATCATTCAGAGAGATGGTAATATCGATAACGATATAGTTCATCGTATTAAATCTGGGTGGGTCAAATGGCGGAGTGCGTCAGGTGTTCTCTGTGATAAAAAGATCCCTATAAGACTCAAAGGGAAGTTCTATAGAATGGTGATTCGGCCCACCATGTTATATGGTGCAGAGTGCTGGTCTACTAAGCGTAGACATACACAATAGTTGCTGGTCGCAGAAATGCGAATGCTTAGGTGGATATGTGATATTACCAAAAGAGATAGGGTGCAGAATAGGGTAGTGAGAGTTAGGCTACAGGTGGCGAGTATAGACGACAAGTTGAGAGAGAAAAGGCTTAGGTGGTTTGAGCATGTGAGCAGGATGCCCTGTGATGCTTCGGCTCGACGCGGCGAGAGAATTAACCTTAGTGACTAAAAGAGACAAAAAGGGTGGCCTTACAAGACCTAGAGGGAGGTGATCAAGCGAGATATGTCATAGTTGGCCCTCACCGCCGCAGTGGCTAGAATTAAAACAGTCTAACGTGGCAGGATTAGGGTAAACGACATAACATAGAGACCTTTTTTTTTAGGTGTACGGGGAGATTCCTTCACTGGATGTATAAGACTGTGGGATTCCCGCACTCTTAGGACACTGATCAAGGAAGACTTATAGCATAACTAGCAACGAGAAAAGCTGGTCTTGGCAAGGTGAAAGGTAATAGCAGATTATGGTCACCATCAGGTATATACATAGACGTACTACCAGTCTTTCCGTATTTATTCTTTGTAACCTACATCTTTATTATCATGTCACATATGCATGTGGGCCTACTGAAAACAGCCTCTCTACAATGTAGGGATAAGGCTGCGTACTATCAGGACCCCCCAGACCCTGTTTCATTGCGGGACTTTGGGGTATGATGATGATGATGATGATGATGCAATAAATATGTATATGCCTTATCTAATTCTCGATAATATGCTCCAAACAACGAGAAAGTGCTTCTATCATTCTCATTTGGATTCATTCGATGCAAACAACATCTTAGTATAGGTTTTAATCTAAAGTTTAACTAATAGTTTCCATCCAACCATCTCTCACCACCTAAAATCTTATGCAAACATATTTAATACACTCGTAGGCTCTCAATACACATAAAATAACACAAACTGATTACCACAATATGCCAAACACAAACTGATTACCATAATATGATAAACACACATATGAAACACCTACACCATGAATGCATTCACATATAAGATCTTAGGTAGCACTACAACAAATAATCTTATTGGAGACAAATTCAAATGTCGCTAAATGTTAAAAAATCGTGTGAAATAATAATTTGCAACAAAGAACAATCATCACCCTAATGGTCACTAAATCCAGGTAGCAAAATAATATTTACGACATGTTTTGAAATCGTTGCAGAAAGTTTTTGGATATACAATATATTCGCCGGTAAAACATATAACCAACAAGAACCAAAAATGTTGTACATATGATTTTGCGACATATATGTTTCATAGATAAAGGTTTTTACCTACGAAACCGTAGTCATTGGTAATTATTTTTACTGATGATTTTTTTGTGTAGCGTAATAATTTTAGCTACTAATTGCTTGTTGTAGGTAAATGTTTTTAGAGGCTCTCTTATAAATGTAGAAAATAATATTTTTATGCTGATTTTGTTTTAGTAGCTAATACTTTTTAGTGGCAAACATTTATTTTTAAATATAAATTTTATTATAATTGTTAAAACAAATTTAATTTAATTTATTACAATGTTTAAGACAGTTTGAAATATAAAATAGTTACATTTTATAATTAATGTTGGTGATATATTTTTTAAATAATAATAAATTGAAATTAAATAAACATTAAAATGGAATGCATTTTATAAAAAATAATTACAGGTTAATTACAGAATTTGAACAAAATTTATAAACAAATTAAGACTCATCATCGTCACTACTACTGACATAGTTTGAGCCAAGTAATTGTTTGACCATCTTTTTAGGCTTGTTCACTTCTTTTATATTGCAATCTAACTTCTCTTCTATACATTGTAACTTAGTCTTCAGTGACTGGTTCTCCTCTTGAAGTATCATGACATATGCTGATCGTGACGAAGATGCTTGAATAGGCTTAGGGTCATACTTAAGACCTTTGATATACCTTGACTTTGTATCAAGGACATTGTTGCAAAATGTCATTGTCATTGGGCTGATTCCCCTGAGACAATGATGTCTGCAACAACTCCTACATCTTGTCTTACAATTTAAAGTACAAAATTGAGTTAAGTAAAAAAAATTATTACTTAGTATTACATAAAAAATTGTAATATTAATTTTTTTATACATACATAATTACTTTGTGCCTATTCAGACGTCCAACCTTCACCTTCCTTATAGTGTGTTAGCTTGTACAGTGTGATCCTATCACACTCTTTGTAACATCCCACCCTCAATTGGAAGGGTAAAATATTAAATTTTACATATGATGGAATAGATTTGGAGTGCATAGGACTGTTCATGCATAATAGGATTGGTCTACAGTCACATTTGTGCCTATGAAATTACTGTGCATGCATACATGATATTCCCGGTTTGCGTGCCTAAGACAAGTTTATTGGGATTAACGTGGTTAATGGGTTTGAAAAATT
>JANVCQ010000231.1:39334868-39347725 GCA_025531925.1 Erythroxylum plowmanianum
TTATTGCTGAGTGCCCCAATGGATAAATGCTGTCTTGTAATTTGATTTCTGCAATAGTGTTTTAATTGAAAATGATTTCGTATTTGAATATGCCCAAATGATTTACTGATATCTGCGCACTCGATTTGTTTGAAAAAAAAATATATTACCGAGTTTTAAACTGCATTGACTGCTCTAGCATACCGCCCTCGCGGGTCGCAGACTCGGATATCACCGTCGATGTCGGGTTCGGGTCTCGTGGGAGTGGGATGCTACAATGGTAGAGGACGAAATCAATCTGCTGGTGAGAAAAAACAGTTCAGGGGTAATATTCAGTGTCGATATAGCAAAAAAAGGGCACAAAAAAGTTGACTGTTGGACTAAACAGAAGGATGAACAAAAGCATGTCAACTTCACCTAGAAGCCTTAAGAAGATAGTAACTTGTTTATGGCTCACTCAACTATAGACAGTAAATTAAATGATTTGTGGTTTATAGATAGTGGTTACTCTAATCATATATCAGACATAAGGCCATTGTCCAAAGAGCTTGATGAGTCACAAAAATCAGAAGTTTGGCTGGGAAATGACAAGTCAATTAGAGCCAAAGGTAGAGGTATTGTTTCCATCAAAACTTCACATGGTAATGTAAAACTTCTCCATGATGTGCAATATGTTCCTTATCTAGCCCATAATCTATTGAGTGTTGGACAATTGATGACTGCTGGATAATCATTTCTGTTTGACAATGACTCCTGTAGCATCTATGATAAAAAATCAAGTCAAAAGATTATTGGTATTCAAATGACTCTAAATAGAATGCTTCCACTTGATGTGTCGGTTAATGATAAAAGTAGTGCATTAGTTGTTAAAGGAAGTACTGAAGCTAATATGTGGCATTTGTAGTATGGTCATTTAAATATAAAAGGGTTACAACTATTAGGCAATAAAAATATGGTTGTTGGTTTGCCTAAAATTGACACTCTTGACTTTTGTGAAGGATGTGTGCGTGGAAAACAAAGTAGATCATCATTTCCTATAGGCAAGGCTTGGAGAGCCTCTACTTGTCTTGAGTTAATACATGCTGATTTATATGGTCTGATGAGCATTGAATCCCTAGGAGGCAGTTGATATTTTTTTCTATTTATTGATGATTATAGTCATATGAATTGGGTGTATTTCTTGAAATCTAAATCAAAAGCATTTGAAATTTTCAAGAAATTTAAGTCTTTTATGGAGAAGCAAAGTGGATATCAGATTAAGACTCTTCAAACAAATAGAGGTGGAGAGTTTAAGTCAGAAGAATTCAATATCTTTTGCAACGAGAATGACATTTATAGAGAGCTTACAGCTCCATACACATCGGAACAAAATGGAGTGGCAGAACAAAAGAATCGCACTATTATTGAGATGGGTAGAAGCCTAATGATTGCAAGAGGCATTCCAAAGCTATTTTGGGAGAAGGTAGTAGCTCCAATAGTCTATCTCTTAAATATTTCACCCACTAAGGCAGTCTACATCAAACTCCATACGAAGCTTGGAAATGTAACAAACCTAAGGTAAGCCCTTACAGATTTTTTGATGTATAGCTTATGTTTTGCTAAATTCACAATCACGTCGTAAACTCGATGAAAAATCTGAAAAGTGTATTTTTGTCAGGTATAGTACTTAGTCCAACGCTTATAAACTATATAATCCTGTAAGTGGCAAGGTTTTGGTTAGTAGAAATATTGTGTTCGATGAAGATGCAAGTTGAGATTTCACCTCCAAAAAGATTAGTTCTGAAATTCAATTGTCACATCTTAATGAAGTTATAGCAGCAGATTCCGCACCAACCTCCTCTCCTTCAATAAATTCTTCTCCAACAACAAGCAATGAAACCATAATAAACAATACCTCCCCACTGAGTTCAACATCAAACTGCTTCAGTGAAACATCACCAAGAAAATGTAGATCACTGAGAGAGATTTATGAATCATGTTCATTTGCTTTGTATATGATAGAACCCACTTGTTTTGAAGAAGCAGTTGAAGTAAAAGAATGGCATGATGCAATGATTGAAGAAATGAGAGCAATCGAGCACAATCAAACATGGGAACTAGTAGATCTTCAAGATGGTAAGAGACCGATTGGTCTCAAGTGGGTGTACAAGCTTAAATACGATGCTGACAGCAGTATACAGAAGTACAAAGCAAGATTTATAGCAAAGAGGTATGCACAACATCAAGGAATTGACTTTGAAGAAACTTTTTCATCGGTTGCCCATTTTAAAATAGTGAGAACTCTTTTATCTCTTGCTGCGAAATTAAATTTGCCAATTTATCAATTTGATGTGAAATTTGCATTTTTAAAAGGGGAGTTAGAAGAGGAAGTTTTTATTTTTGTCAACCTAAAGGATTTATGGTTACTAAAAACGAGAACAAAGTTTATAGGTTTAAAAAAAAACTCTTTATAGCTTGAAACAAGCACCCCGAGCATTGTACAAAAGAATTGATTCATTTTTTCTACATAATGGATTTGAAAGGAGTGAAAGTGAGCCAAAACTATATGTAATGAAGCATGATAAGGATTTTATGATTGTATACATTTATGTTGATGACATGATTTATATGGGATCCTTTGAAACCTTGGTTGTTGAATTCAAATCATGCATAATGAAAGAGTTCGAAATGACAGATTTAGATGTGTTGAGATACTTTCTTGGATTAGAAGTAAAACAGGTGGAAGATGGTACTTTTCCTTCACAAAAGAGGTATGCAACTAATCTTCTGTTCAAATTTGGGATGCACAAATGCAAAGTGGCTAAAACACCGATGAATGTTAATGAAAAATTACAACTTGAAGATGGTACAAATACTGTTGATCCAAGTCTCTATAGAAGTTTAATTGGAGACTTAAATTATCTAACACATACTCGTCTAAATATTATGTTTTTTTGTAAATGTGTTGTCCAGGTACATGCATAGTTCCACTAAATAACATTTTGGAGCTGCTAAAAGGGTACTACTTTATATCACCGAAATTGTTGATTTTGGGATCTAGTATTTCAAAGAGGCAAATTTCAGCTTCATTGGATATAGTGACAGCGATTGGGCAAGATGTCTCAATGATCAAAAGAGTACATCAGTCTTTCAAATCGTGTGGTTATGAAAATTGTTGGTTGATATTCTCCATGAACAAGAAGGTGCGAAATAAATATTTTGTGACAACCAAGTCACTATTGCAATGACAAAAAAGCCAGCTTTCCATAGCAGAACAAAGCATATTGACATCCATTATCATTTTATTCATAATCTTACAACAAAAGAGAGATAACGTTGAAGTTTTGTGGCATAAATAACCAAGTAGCTGATATTTTCACCAAAGCGCTCTCTTAAGCTAAACATATTTATTTTCGACAAAAACTTGGTGTTTGTAATTTTGAAGCAAGGGGGAGTGTTGAATAGTGCTTCAAAATTAAGGGGGCACATATTTTATGTTAGTGGCTCCATGTCTCTTATTTTATGCAGACATTATGTTCCATGTTTCCTACTAAGTTTCAGCCCATGTCTTTGTTTTTTCCACTTCCCTACTTGTCGTTTAGTGCCTTATTTTTACCTTTTTATTGGTTAATTGTAAGCCTATATAAGTTTGTTCTATGTCTCTAACTAGGATGTAGAAAAAGCTCGCAATGGCTGTCTTATTTTCACTTTTGACGTCTGTCTCTTTTCTTTTGTGTCTTATTTCCTGTGCTTTCCCCAATAGTTATTACCAGAGTTCCACGCGTCAATTCTGTTGGACGACAACGCTACCTTCACAAGGGAGAAAACAGTTGCTTTGGATAATAACTCCATTAGAGGATTTAATGTAGTGGATGATATTAAAGCTGCAGTACACAAAGCATGCCCAAGTGTAATGTCCTGTGCTGATATATGTGAGATGAACATCATAACCTTGTTGCCATTCAATCATAGGCCTAGCTGACATTTTGTTGTTGGAATTTTGGCAGTTGGGTGGCCCCTTATGGCATGTCCGAATCTCCCACTCTCCTAATGTAGAACTAGTACATATTGAAAACTGCCCTATTGTTCAACTCTATGGCATTTCACCAGTCGACGAAAGATTAAATCTTTATCGGTTGTCTCAATTCCTTATAATTGTGCACATTTTTTTCAATCAGTTAAGAAAAGTGGTGTTGTTGGTAGGGCAGACAGCCACAAACTGTTGCGAAGGACGATAAGAAACCTCAACTGTCCACCACCTTATTCATTGCTAACAATGTTAAATTCTTTAATAGTTCTCCACCAGATACCGTACCACCACCACAGGAAAAAGACTAGCTCTTTTGTCTTATTTAACCTTTCCCACCATCATCAGCACCGTCCACCACCACCTTTTTGTACTTTTATGTCATCCTGCCTCAACCTCTTATAGTACCTTTTAGGATTGTTGAAACTGTTGATTAAATCTGTCAAGGTTGTTTATTTTATTATTTTCTAGCAAGGTAGTGGGTCATAGTGGGTCTTTATTTTTGGTTTTCAGTTTCTATGTATAGCCTATAAAAGGTTTTGTCTCCTGGTTAATATCGTGTGAGAAAAGTATTGTGTGTCTAGCTCTGATCATTTTTTGTTTGTCTCTTATATACTTTAATGTTTTGTTTCTACTAACATATTGGTATCAGAGCCTGCATTTTCTGGGACAGTGTGTATTGAGCATATAGAGGTGTTGTGTAAGCGACAGTGTGTAGCAACACAGAAGTTTAACAAGGCAAAGAGCAGCATTCTCTTCCTGTGATGGTCACGAGAAACCAGAGCACATATTTGAGACCATCAGGCCACGCATATGGCATCCATGGCAGTATGGCAACCTTCTTCTTACCTTTAATTCCATTTGTCAAAGGTGAAAATTATGAATTTTGGAGCATCAAGTTGAGGACTTTGTTTATATCCCAATACCTATAGAATTTGGTGGAGTTTGGGTATAAAGACCCAAATGAGCAGCGGCTTCTCGACAATAAGAAACAGGATGCAAAAGCTTTGTTCTTCCTTCAACAGGCAGTTACTGATGAGATTTTTCCCGCATTTCCTTTGCAACTACTTTGAAAGCTTGGCAAATTCTACAGACAAAGTTCCAAGGCTCCAAAAAGGTTATTATGGTAAAGCTTCAATCACTTTGTAAGTCCTTTGAGACACTCCAAATGGGTCCTTCTAAATCTATTCAAATTTATCCATATAGAGCTTCTGTTATTGTTTCTCAAATGAGGTCATATGGTGAACGAATTTTTGATCATACTATAGTTTCAAAAATATTGCGTAGTCTTACCCCTAAATTTGATCATGTGGTTGTTGCCATAGAAGAGTCTAAAGATCTATCCATTTATTCTTTTTGATGATTTAATGGGTTCTTTGCAAGCTCATGAAGACAGGATTAACAAATCTTCAGCATTGATTGAAGAGAAAGCCTTTCAGGTGAAAGGTGAATCCTCTAACAAAGGTGGTCGTGGTGGCAATCATGGTCGTGGTCAAGGCCATGGACGTAACAGAGGTTGTAGAGGACAATTTGATGAACAACGATAGTATAAAAGCGATGAGCAAAGGTTGTCTCAGAATAATCAAAGGCCCATTAAGTGCTACAATTATGGCAAATTAGGTCATAAAGAAGCTGATTGCTAGGCTAAGTAGAAGAAAAATGCTGGTAATGAAAAGAAGCATGCTAATTTCATAAAAGAGGAAGAGAGTATGTTATTTATGGCCTATTCTTATAAAAATGCTACTGATGATATTTGGTTTGTGGATAGTGGTTGCTCTAATCATATGATAGGGGACAAACCATCATTCAAAGAGTTTGATGACTCAAAAAAGTCTATAGTGTGGCTGGGTGATGGCAATGTGTATCATATAGAAGGGAGAGGTACAGTTGCCTCTAAGACAAGCAATAATACTAAACTTTTGTCTGATGTACAGTTTGTTCCCGGTTTGACTTATAATTTATTGAGTATTGGGCAATTGATGGATAGTGGTTATAGAATTGTGTTTGATGATGGTGTATGTACAATTCTAGATATAAAAAATTTAGTCATACTATAGCTGTTGTTCCAAAGACTAGTAACAACATGTTCCCTCTTGATGTTTCTTAGATGAATAATTCAACCTTTGTTGCCAGTAAAATTGATGAGTCTAAATTATGGCATTTGAATGAAAGTGGATTGAAGTTATTGAGTCAAACGAATATGGTTATTGGGTTGCCTACCAAATTTTCTGAAGGGTGTGTCTTGGGTAAGCAAAGTAAGAAGTCTTTTCCTGTTGGTAAATCTATATGAGTTGATTGTTGTCTTCAGTTAGTGCATGATGGTTTATGTGGGCCCATGAATACAGAATCTCTTGGTGAAAATCGATATTTTTTGTTGTTGTTGATGATTACAACTACATGAATTGGGTTTATTTCTTAAAATCTAAATCTGAAACTTTAGCCCATTTTAAGAAGTTTAAGGCCTTGGTAGAAAATGAAATAGGCAGCAATATCAAGTGCCTTCGGACAAACAGAGGAGGTGAGTTTATATCTACTGAATTTAATATTTTTTGTGAAGAATGTGACATTCATAGGTAGCTTACTGCACCATATACATCAGAGCAAAATGGTATTGTCGAAAGGAAAAATCGAAGGGTGGTGGAGATGGCTAGGAGTTTGTTAAAAAGCCAAAGGGCTTTCAAACTCTTTTTCGGCTAAAGCAGTTGCAACGACGATATATCTTTTGAATTTTTCCCCTACAAAGGTTATTATGAATAAAACTCTATATGAAGCATGGAAAGGTATGAAGCCTCGTCTAGATCACTTAAAAGTTTTTAGATCTATAGCCTATGATTTAGTTAACTCTCAGTTTCACAGTAACCTTGATGAAAAGCCAAAAAAAATCATTTTTATTGGTTATTGTACTCAGTCTAAAGCATATAGGCTATATAATCCTCTAAGTGGCAAAATTTTTGTTAGTAGAAATGTGAAGTTCAATGAAGATGCAACATAGAATTGGGAAAGTGCCCAAGGAAATGATCAAATTCCAACTCCAATTGATAATGTGGTTAATTCTTTGCCTTTGATTTTAGGAAGTTCTTCATCATCTTCTCCTAGCAGTAGCTCTTCATCTTCTAAAAGCACAAGTTCTTCTTCATCTACTGAAACTACTCTAAGGAAATTTAGATCCTTAAAGGAAATTTATGAATCTAGTTCTTTTGCTTTATGTGATCCAATTTACTTTGAAGAAGTAGTACAAATGGAAAAATGGCATAATTCTATGAATGAAAAAATGGCTACAATCCAGAAAAATCAAACTTGAGATTTAATATATTTTCCTGAAGGGAAGAAACCAATTGGGCTTAAATGGGTGTTCAGAACAAAGTATCATGCTGATGGAAGTATACAGAAGCATAAACGTAGCTTGTAGCAAAAGGTTATGCTTAACAAAGAGGCATTGACTTTGAAGAGACATTCTTACCAGTAGCTAGTCTTGAAATTGTAAGAGTTTTGTTTGCTTTATCTGCTCATTTATCTCTTACTATTTTTCAATTTGATGTAAAATCTACTTTTTTGAATGGGGAATTGGAAGAGGAAGTTTACATTTCTTAACTTGAAGGTTTTGTTATAAAAGGCCTTGAAAACAAAGTCTTTAAGTTGAGAAAAGCTCTTTATAGGCTTAAGCAAGCTCTACGAGCATTGTATAGTAAGATTGATAGCTATTTTTTTGAATGTGGATTTAAAAGAAGTGAAAATGAGTCCACTTTATATTTGAAGAAAAAGGGGGAGCATGATTTTCTGGTTGTTTGCCTTTATGTTGATGATATGATTTATTTTGGGTCATGTGAATCTTTGTTGAAGAATTTTAAGGCTTTAATGATGAAAAAGTTTGAGATGATAAATATGGGTTTGATGCACCATTTTCTTAGGCTTGAGGTGAAACAAGGTGCAGATAGAATTTTATTTCTCAGCAGAATTATATATGCTAGCAATTTGTTCAAGAGATTTATTATGTTGAATTGCAACAATGTCTCCACACTAATGAATTCAAATGAAAAACTACAATCTGAAGATGACACGGAGAAATGTGATCCCACCTATTTTTGGAGGTTAATTGGTGGATTAAATTATTTGACTCATACACACCTTGACATTGCATTTTCTATTAATGTTTTATCCAGGTTTATGCATAATCCAACACATCATCAATTTGGAGCAACTAAGAGAGTTTTGAGATATGTTGCTAGAACATCTAATTTTGGGATCTGGTACTCCAAAGTATCAAATTTCAAATTATCTAGTTACACTGACAATGATTAGGCAGGTTCTTTGGATGATAAAAGGAACATGTCGGGCTATATTTTTACCTTAGGGTCAGGAGTTGTCTCATGAAGTTCAAGGAAGCAAGAAATTATTACATTGTCATCTTCAAAGGCTGAATAAATTACTGCAACTGTTGCTACTTGTCAAGCTGTGTGGCTAAGAAGAATACTTGTTGATTTGGGCCAAAAACAAACTGTTGCAACTGAAATGTTGTGTGATAACAAAGCTAATATTGCAATGACGAAAAATCCAGCCTTTCACAACAAAGCAAAGCATATAGACATCCAGCATAACTTCATTCGCAATCTAGTGGCAGGTTGAGAAATAGTGCTAGAGTTTTGTAAAACAAATGATCAAGTTATATACTTGTTTACCAAGTCTTTGTCACAGCTCAAGCATGATTATTTTTGACAACAACTTGGAGTATGTTATTTTGAATCAAGGGAGTGTATTAAAACTGATTTAAAATAAATGAAGTCACGTGGTCTATATTTAGTTTACTAAGTTTAATGTTTTCCTATAACTTCAGTCAAGCCTGTTGGTCAAATCTATCAAGTTTGTTTATTTTATTATTTTCTAGCAAGGTAGTGGGTCATTATTTTTGGTATTTAGTTTCTATGTATAGCCTATAAAAGGTTTTGTCTCCTGGTCAATAAATTATGAGAAAAGTATTGTGCGTCTCTTTGTTCATTTTTTGTTTGTCTCTTATATATTTTAATGTTCTGTTTCTCCTAATAGGGATATTGTGCATGCTCAAACATTGCTGATTGTCAGCACACTTGCCTCTACCACCTTTGATGCCTTTCAACGTGATCTTTGAACTAGAGCTATAGTCTCTGATCAGGCACTAGAATTTGCTGGTGAGGCCAAGGGTACAGCAGCTTTATCACCATATCATAGTACCTTCACAGAGCCTTCACTATAGTATATACTCTTGATATGTTTTGAAATACTTCACAGTAGTATATACTCTTTAAACGATAACAGTTTCTCATTCAGGTTTCTAAGAAGATTCTTATAGGTATCATTACCTTGGTGTATAGCTTTTTGTTTTAGTATTATTATATCTCCTTTGACTATCTTTTGAAATACTTTTGCACAGGTTTACTATTAACAATCCTGTATACTTGTAAGAAATGATAAAATCATGTGGCTTTCCTCTTCAAAGAAAAACTATACATGGATTAAGTGGATACAAAGCATTAAGTTGGATAGTGAACTTAATGCTTCGTACACATTTGACTATGAGCCATATTTAAGATTTTATGAAAATGTAGTATGAAGGAATTTATGAACTCTTGTTATTTAATAGAAAATAGATTTATGATGTAATCTTCATCTCCATTTTATTATGTTTAGAATATACTTAATTGAGTTAAAAATGTTCCTTCTTTTAATTACTTGGTGAGAGTGTGAAAGAAAAAAAATTGTAACTTATAGAGGTATTTAAAACTCTCTAAGTTTGGCTTCAAGTTGTTGAGTTGGATTCAAGTTATATGTAGTTTAATTTAATTCATTGTCATTCCTATCCTTTATGGATTATTATTAATCACTTTTGACTTGTAAATTCTATGTTTATCTTGCTAAATTATGTGATCATTGTTTTAGTGATTCATCATCTTAACTCACATTAATTAAATTATCCTTATATATGATAAAGTATTTGCTGATATGTAAAAATAACAAATGCATAATCATAAAAGTTACCAATATGAAGATTCTTTAAAATTTTCTCTTTTTAACTGTTGGTTATTAAAATTTTTGTAGCATTTGTGGGTTTTCATTCTTATTGACTATTGTTCCTTTCTATTTCGGGTAGAAAAGTTAGGGTTTTATTAATTTTCATTTTTTCAATATAATAAAAAATTTTGGGTTCATTATATTTTGTTCCCTCAATATGATTAAAAGGTCTAAAATTTTAGGATAGACTTTGTTCTTTTTTTCATTATAGCGAAATTGTCTATTTAAAATTGAGTCTATTTGTGTACTATAAGTACGTGTGTTGGTCCACGTAAACCATTTCATTATACATAGGAAGCAACAGAATTGAGAAACCTACTGCATAAGCAATAATTTGTAACTAACTATATATCTAAACAAACATTTTCTATGGAATAAAAGAACGCGTCTCACACTGTGCAGAAGAATCTAAAAACCTTGTAAATGCAAGTACATACAACATATAATTGATATTTCACATTGTCTTGCCAGAGAAAAGAAGAGACAAATGAGGAAGATATGAGATAAAAACAAGTCATGTTCTTTATTGTTTTTTTTTTAAAAGGAAACTGTCAAATCAAATTATAGCACAAAGCGGGGGATGTTGGTCCCCGACATATCCGCTGTAAGGATATGTTGGCACCCGGTAGGGGCTACATCAAAATAGGTTACACCAAAAGCACTATGATCTGCCTGGGTGGCGAGCCAGTTAGCACATCTGTTGCCCTCTCGATAAACGTACCGATGGGCAACAGTCCAATTGCGGGTAAACAGTTCGGTAATGCCTGCGACTATAGGGTGGGTCGCTAGTGTACGGTTGGTCGATGAAGAGAGGAGCTGGTGCACCGTTAGTGAGTCCACTTCCAGTTCGACGTGTCGGAAGCCCAGTCGCCAGGCGAGAGATAAACCGGAATACACACCCCATAACTTGGCAGACATCGGAGTGCACCATCCGAGGTTCTGTGTAAAACCTGCAATCCAATTTCCAGCACTGTCGCGAAGAAGTGTCTTGTAGCCACGAAGTGGGAACGGTTGCTGGCTCCGTCGGTATTCACTTTGATCCAACTTGGCCGTGGTGGTTTCCAACTGACATGCAGCTCGTGGCGGGGGCCGAGGTTGATATCCGGCCTGCTATGACTCCTCGCAGACCCGTGGAGGGAACCTGCAAAAGATAAAATGAGATTGCCAGGCGAGGAGGGCCAATTAAAATGACAGTCAAAAAGTGTCTTGTTCTGCCAGGTCCAGAGGAACCAACAAGTGGTGCCAAAAATAAGCGCCCAATCATGACCCTGAAAGGGACGAATCTGGCAGAGATTGCTTAAAAGCCAATCGCATAGTGGCATAGAGAAAAATCAGTCGCCGGGAGGCAGGACGACAGGGCAGTCCACACGGAGCAAGCCTGAGGGCAGTCGCGCACAACATGAAGGGAGGATTCGTCGAGGGGGCAATGAGGACAGGAACTGTCCTTCGTGAGATGCTTACGGGCTCGATGGTGATTCGTGAGTAGGCAATCATGGGCTAATAACCAAAGGAACGCGCGGATGCGCTGCGGCCCGGGCCACTGCCAGAGTGCCTTCCAAACCCCATGAGACGACTCAGTGCTGTGGCCTATCAGCATGGAGTAGGTGGAAGCTACGGTGAAGAGGCCAGTGTCTGAAGCACCCCAGGCAAGTTGATTCGGTCCCAAGGTCGGTTGAGGTGGAAATGTGTCGGCGATAAGGCGACAGATGGGGGCTGGGAGCTGTGAGTGGAGGGCGGCCCAATTCCAGTTGCCAGTATCATCGACATAGTGGGGGACACTAAGAGTAAGAGCGGACTCGGGGAGAGGGTAGACAGTGTGGGAAATGAGTGGGCCGGCACCCACGATCCAGGGGTCAAGCCAAAACCTCGTCCGAGAACCATTTCTAACCGTCCAAGTCATGCCTTTGTAAACGGTGTCCCATGTGGCCGTGATGCTACACCAAACCATGGAACCCCCTTTGGAGTCCAGGACAGGGGGAATGTGAGAGGCATCAAACTTGTATTTGCCGAATAGCACTTGCACCCATAAGACGTCCGGGGTGGCGATCAAAGACCAACCAAGTTTGGCAAGAAAAGCATCGTTGGTTTCTCTAATGCGTCGAAGTCCAAGACCTCCCAGTTCCTTAGGCTTGCATACGTCCGACCATTTGACTAAAGGAATTTTCCGTTGAGTGCTCGACGAACCCCACAGAAAGTTTCTCATCGCTTTTTCTATGTTGTCACAGAGACCACGGGGTAGGCGGACTGTCTGCATAGTGTAACTAAGGATGGCAGCTAAAACTGATTGTGTAAGCGTGATGCAGCCTGCAAACGATAGGAGTTTGGCCGACCAGCCAGAGAAACAGTGGTGGACCTTATCAAGGATATGCTGGTATGTGCGCTTGACAGCCCGTTGATGAAGAAGGGGACTCCAAGATAGCGCCCGAGGTCGCTAGTCCTAGGGAAGCCTAAAGCGTCACTGAGAACCTGACGCAGATCGAAGGGGACATTTTTGGAGAAATGGCATCTCGATTTGACCATGCTCACACGCTGACCAGATGAGGCACAAAAGGAATGCAAAACGTCCCGAATGACACTTGCCTGGGTAGGTGAGGCTTCAGCGAAAAGGATGAGATCGTCCGCAAAAAATAGGTGGGAGAGGGGCGGTCCGTGGCTGCTTAATTTGATGGGAAGCCAGCGGCCTAGGGACACAGCCTGCGTGATGGCATGGCCTAGTCGCTCCATACATAGGACAAAAAGGTAAGGGGAGAGCTGGTCCCCCTGACGAATACCACGAGTAGGAGTGAAGGCGTCACTAAGTTCCCCTTGCCAGTTGACTTGAAGGGAGACG
>JANVCQ010000231.1:39347825-39372047 GCA_025531925.1 Erythroxylum plowmanianum
AACACATCAATCAATATATATCATATTATGAATTCTGAATTTTTTTCTTAATTATAAATTTTATAATATATATATATGCCGTGTCCGTGTCCACTAAATTTTAGAAGTTGGTGTGTCCCCGTGTCCGTGTCCGTGTCCGTGTCGTGTCGCATGTCCGTGTCCGTGTCCATGTCTGTGCTTCTTAGTCCATAGTAGACACCCTTTCTTGCAATAAATGGCGAAGGCTTTTCTGGTCTGAATACACCACAAATGATCTGGCCAACAAATAGTGGCGCCAATGATGCACTGCCAACACCAATGCCATTAGTTCCTTCTCATAAGCCGATTTAGAATTATTTCCCTCTGAAAAAGCTTCACTAAAGTATGCTATCAGTCTCCTATTCTGCATCAAAACCGCACCTACCCCCTTGCCCAAAGCATCACATTCAACCTCAAAAGATTGGGAACTTTTTGGTAGACTAATAACGGAAAAGTAGGCAAAGCATTTTTTAATGTCTCAAAGGACTCTAAAGCTGTTGAATTCTAATGAAACCCTTCTTTCTTTGTTAGTTCAGCGAGAGGCTTTGCTATTTTACCATAGTTCATAATGAACTTTCGGTAATATCCAATCAACCCAAGGAATCCCCGCAACCCCCTTAACATTTCGAGGAATAGGCCATTTCACAAAACTTGAAAATTTGGCTGGATCAACCGCTACCCCTTTTTTGAAAATAAAATGACCCAAATATTCCACTATTCGCCTACCAAAACTGCATTTCTGCTTGTTAACCACAAACTTATCCTTTTTAAGACCTCCAAGACATTTGTTAAATGCAAACGATGAGTATTCCAATCAACACCATACAAAATATCATCAAAAAAAACCCAAAACAAATCTCCTAAGGAAAGGTCTAAAAATGTCACTCATTGCAGACTGAAACATAGCTAGCACGTGGGTCAATCCGAATGGCATTACTAGGAATTCATAGTGGTCATCATGTGTTCTGAAAGACGTTTTGTGGATGTCCTCATTCTTAACCCTAAATTGGTGATAGCCAGATTTGAGATCTAATTTAGAGAAGAAACCAGCATCGTGCAACTCATCTAGGAGTTCATCCACCACCAGAATAGGATACTTGGCTAGTACTGTGGCCCTATTTAGGGCTCTATAATCAACACGCATTCGCCATGAAGCATCTTCTTCTTGACTAAGATTACCGGGCTAGAATAAGCACTAGAACTAGAACGAATGATGCCTATTTGCAACATTTGCTGAACCTATATTTCAATCTCATGTTTATGATGGTGTGGGCATCTATATGGTCTCACACTAATAGGACCTTGTCCTTGCTGTAAAACAATAGAATAAGAGTGATTTCATTGGGGAGGTAACCCTTGAACCTCTTGGAATACCTCTGAAAATTGGTTCAACACCAAGTTTAGCTCTTGTTCTTCTTTTATGTTAAGCTAAATTGGTTGCTCCCCTGTTATAGCCATTCCTTCAACTGATAGGAAATTACCACTTAAGATTGTTAAAAGATTGTGTAAGGATACTGAATCCTGAGGGTACACACTTCCTCTTCTCTGTATTGCCTTTGTTTCAGAATTGCCACACAACTCCACCTGTTGTCCTTCATGTTGGAATTGCATGGTCATCTCCTTCCAGTCTACAATGACCTTTCCCAATGTTTGTAACCAAGCAACCCCTAAAATCACATCCATTCCTCCTAAATCTAGAACATAAGCATCAATCTTCCAGTCCATCTCACCCAACCGAATAGGAACCCCTATACACCTTCCTTTAGTAGTCACTCTATGGCCATCACCCAATCTGATTCCCAAGGCCTTATTCAACTCTACCGTTAACCCAAGGCCACTAACTAACTCAAGCGAAATAAAATTATGGCTTGCCCCACTATCCACCAAAATCACAATAGGAACCCCGTGTAATTTCCCTTCTAGTCTCATGGTTTTAGTTTTAGATACCATCTTTTTATTAACCCCAAACACTCCCATGGTTCTGCATTCTAAAGCTACATCGCCCTCCTCTTCCATATCTACCTCCATAGCTATTATTTCTCCATCTTCATTCAACGTTTCATTGTCATCCAAAATTAGTAACCTTAGCTGCCTCTCTAAGCATTAATGTAGTGGATGGAATCTCTCCCCACATCGGAAACAGAAACCTTTGGCCTTTCTATCCATGAGTTCTTGGTAAGAAATGGGACACAACCCCCTGATTCTCTCTATCGACACTGTCCTTTCTCACTCAGGCCTCTTTATCGGTGCTGTCATAGGTGGTGCGGCAGCTCGGCTCTGCGCATGGGAGTCAGGTTGGAACTTGTATGTTTCCCAGACTCTACCCGCTCCAAATCCACCAGAATATCTCCCTCGACTCACTGGGTTTGGCCGATCTAACTCCTTAGGGTTTGGGTTGACCTGAAAATTGCTCCTAAAATGACTCTCGGCTTTGAGTCCATGCATGTTGTCGAGAACCCAAGTTGTCGAGACCTTCATGTTCTCCATTCACCTCTTCTTCCACCGCCCTTGCGATTTTCATCATCTGGTATCTGTTCACCGGCCCAAATGTGCGCACCTTCCTCCGTATATCTAATCGCAAACCACTCATGAAGTATCCATAAATTGTTCTTCCAGTAAACAACCCACTTGCGACGATGTGAACTCGAAGGCCTCGATGTATTCTTCAATTGTGTCAGTTTGCCGCAGAATCGAAAGCTCTTCGAATGGGTTCTCGAACTGCCTCCCTCCATAATCGATTAAAGCTCTCTTAAATTTTTCCCAATCCAATTACACCTCCGTCTCCCTCACAAGGTTAAAACAATGAATGGTTGATCCTTCCATACTGAAGAGAGCCAATTTGATTTTCACCTGTTGTGAGATATTATGAACCTCAAAGTATACTTCCGTTCTAGTAATCCACCCAACATGGTCAGACCCATCAAACATGGGCAGTTCCACCTTACGTACCGACATCCTATATTCCTCCATAGTTTCAGAGGAATGCTCCATCGGAGTGGATTGTCAAGGGTGTTGATTGTTCCTTTCACCAGCCATAGTTTGCCCCCTTCCTGAGGTATCACTCCCCTGTCATTCTTCTGGTCTCTTACCCATCATCTTGCTCATTTCTAGCAGCAGGGCTCGCTGCATTCCCCCCATTCCCATCCTCATAGACGATTGAATATCCTTGACCAGCCTCCAGATTCGCCATACAAGATTCCAATAACTCTACCCTATCAAACATCTTTGGTGGCATCAAGGTTGGTCTTTCTAAATTCTTAATTCCCCAATATAAAACTGATCCTCCCTTCCTATATCCGACAGGTCGGACCAATGTTAGAACTCTAGCTTTATAAACTAGAGACAGTGTATATTATTGAATATATGAAAGGCACTCCACTGCTATTGCAAGGTGATTCCATTGAACACCCCTCCCAAAGTTGAATTACTCCTCAAAAAGAAGGAAATTCTTTCTGTTTACAATATCTCTCTTCTTCCTGCTCCCCCCTTTCTCCTCTCCCCCTTTGGCCTCAAAACTACCTATTGAGGCCATTTTGTTACACCCCAGCCCTTATGCCAACTCAGCCCCTAACTAACTAACTCACTCCTCTCAGCCCCCTGTTTCTTTCTCCTCGAGTATACTCTCCATATCATAGGCTTATTTATGTTCCGATTATTCTCTCCCCTTCCTGAAATACCCTCGACATTAGTCCCATCAATTATAGTTACGTTAATAAAACCAGCTTGAATAGGAGTCTTTCTAAGAGTCCTAAAACAGCTTGAATAGGAGTTTTTCCAGGAGTCCTAGTTTAGGTAGAACTTTTGTGTTTCTTTGCCTATATAAGGCTATTACGTTACGCAATAAAGTAAGAAGTTATCATAAAAATTAGCTAATTAGTAGTAGAGTAATTTAGCCTTATCTCGGCAGGCCTTGACCTTGACAAGTGCTGCCAGTTTTTCATCACCAAAAATAGGTTCTGCAAGGAAGGGAACAACGTAAATAAGGGGAAAGAGATTAGCTTTCCTGAGAATCGTCCCTGGACTCGATCCCAAGCGTGGGCACTTAACAATTTGGTATTAGAGTAGGAGTTCATGGACGAAACAGGCCATTTAGCTGCAGAGCAATCTTCCATAGATTGGTGGATGGATCAGAGGATACAGGCATTAGAGATGGGGCAGCAAGAATTGAAGGCTCAATATGCAAAGATTATCTGCATGCTTGCAAGGTTGAAAGGTGAAAAAGCGAGCGAGTATTAGGCACCATCAACACCATCACGGAAGAAGACGATCAATGGGAGTAGCGGGACGAGAATGGTGCCTAAATATACTAAGATGGAATTTCCAACGTACGATGGCTCGATGGATCCGTTGGTTTGGCTTCACAGGTGTGAGCAGTTTTTCCTAAGCCAACAAACAGTGGAGGAGGAGAAGGTAAGATTGGCTACCTTTCATTTAATGGGGGAGGCCCAACTGTGGTTCTTTCAACTTGGACAATAAGAACCAGGGATGCATTGGTACTCTTTCAGACACCATTGCAATATGACATTCGGCCCTCACCTTAGTAACAACCTTGTAGGATAATGCCGATTCCAAACACTGCTGGCTCGAACCATAAAGCTTCCACAAGACCTACAAGTAAATCTATTCATGGCTGGGTTGGTAGAAGGGGCTGCGAATCAAGTGGAGATGCAATATCCTGTTAATCTTGGATCTGCAATGAACTTAAAACGAGCATGTGAAAGAAAATCGCAATGTATGCAAATGCAATACACCCAAGGAGAAAGAGGTAGCTAAAACACCGCCCTATGGCCATCTTTGTAGCTGGATAGTAGCAGTAACAACACCAGCGCGAGTGCAGCCACACTTTTAGGAAGTAATATAAACTCAGGGGCTAAGAAAACAACCTCTAGTATAGCAAGTACTCCACCCCCGATGGGAAGATGCTTAACCAGAGCAGAAATGGTTGAAAGAAGAGAGAAGGGTTTGTGCTACAATTGTGACGAGTCTTATTCGGTGGGGCAAAAATGTAAGCGACTATTTTGAATTGACGTGGCAAATTCTGAGGAAGAAGAGGAGATATCTTTGCATACCATCACTGGCATAACTTGATTTCAAGCTTGAAAGCAAGCTCGATGTCAAAGAGGGGAGTGATGATACGGATAAGTGTTTTATTAGGAGTCTTTTAGAGAGGTATGAGTGTTTTATTAGGAGTCTATTAGAGGAGTATTTTAATTTTAGTAGAGGTCTATTATTTCTACACTAGTTTCTGTTATAGTTATGTTAATAAAAACAGCTTGAATAGGAGTCTTTCTAGGAGTCCTAGTTTACGTGGAACTTTTGTGTTTCTTTGCCTATATAAGCCTATTACATTATGCAAAAAGTAAGGAAGAAGTTATCAAAAAATTAGCTAATTAAGAGTAGAGTAATTTAGCCTCGGTAAACCTTGTCCTTGACAAGTGCTGCCAGTTTTTCATCACCAAAAAAAGGTTTTGCAAGGAAGGGAACCAACGTAAATAAGGAGAAAGAGATTAACTTTCATGATAATCCTCCTTGGACTCGATCCCAAGTACGAGCACATAACACCCTCCTTCAAGAAAAATTATCAACTAAAGTATGCTCCCTCTCAGCTCCAGCTAATACGAGTCTCAAGTCACATTTGATTCACCACTGTGTTTGGTGAAGGCACTTCTAACATAGATCTTTAAGAAAAACAGCAACAATTTCAAGAGGAAGTTACGTTACTCCTTTTTTTTCCCTATCTAGAGGCAAGTGCATGAAATTAAGCCCTTATCTAAAATATGTCACCCGACATACTGGTCCCTCTTTGTAGTGAGTTATTTGCCACCACATCATTTTCCCTGAAATTGGCAAGTGAGGTGCTAGTCTCAGGTACAACCAACTGAACCTTTTAGATTGATGAGAAAGAAAGAACCTGTCAAGCTGTAATGGCTTATCTCAAGAGGATACTGCAGACCAGAGAGAGATTAGTTCCAAAGAAAGGCTAGAGGAGACACTTGAACTTTTCTTAAAGTGTTTTCATCATTCAAAGCACTTTTTTATTTGTTTGGCATAAAATATTTCAAAGTATTATTATTATTTAATTTGACAAATTCAATCATATATCGAATTGTTGTACAACATTGAAATATGACGAATTAAAACAAGTATATGGCAACATTTTGGCCACATTTACAAACCTCTACTGCTTTAAAATGAGAAATATAGAATATGTTATCAAAAAGAAAAAAAGCAAGCTGAAACTTCAATACGAAGAGAGCTAGAGGTTGAATATAATACATGTCTATTTAAAGAAGGATAAGGATGGAAAAAATACTTTTTAATGCTAAATTGAAAATGCATTAGCTAAACCTCTCAATATAAACCTACTCTCCAAAAAAGCAAGAAATATAGTTTCTCACCAAATAACTTTTAGGTGATAAAATTTTATTGGATAAAAAGAAGAAATTTTAGTTTGTCACACATTTAAAAAAACTTTAATTAGTTTTTAAGTGCTTTCTTACCAACAAAACAAAGAATCAGACAGGCACTACAACATGGACTCTGTGACCCTATTCAAGAAAGGCACAGATACTAAAGATGCAAAAAATTTCTTTACTCCTGTAGATCTTAATTTCCCCTTAGGTTTCCTTATTTGATCAATAAGGTCAATCAAAAGCCTAGACCACTGCTTGTAATACAGGATTAATCATGATGCTACATTAGTAAATACTTCTACTGAACACACGAACATCAGGAAAACATAGCTTGCAGCCATCAAGACCGAGAAAGCATTTCATCTCATGTCAAGCATCTAATAATTGTCGCCACAAACATTCTCCAAGTGGTAATGATACACAAATCTAGACCAACAATTATCTAATGGTAAATTTGTAATATTTCATTCTCCTGAATCTAATAGTTTTTAAGAAAAGCAGCTCTAAAGTTGACCCATATATCAAAGTTTACTAATCTCCAATTTGCCTCAACATGCACACTTGATAGAGTGAGTGATAAGCACACCTGAATTGTACCCAATAGGTCCTCTAGAAGCTCCACTGATAGATCGACCTGCATCACAATCAGCTTAAATTTCACAAGCGCAAAAGAATCGAGCAATGAATTCATTAACTGCGAACTATTCACTAAGCCACAAACCTTAGCAATGATATGAGGCATCCAAGGAGCTAGCACACTAGAACAAAGATCGATCAAAACACATGCTGCCTTAGCCTGTAGGAAAAGCAACTATCATGTTTTGTATCAAAGTGAACACGTTATGTGGAAGTTCAAACTTTACCAATAAGGCATCAGCAAATGGAAAAGAACTAAAAGCTTACATCACCATGATTTTGACTAGAATTGAAGTAAATGTTATGAGCAAAGTGGAAAACAAAAAAAAAAAAAGGAACCCTTGTAATTCTGATTTTAGTTCAAACCTCCTATGCTATTTAAAATTTTCAAACTGAATGACAACTTGTTTAATAATATTTCAACATAGGACGCCATAAACTAGGTGGCAGATTGTTTCACAAATATTCATCAAAAGTTGCCTATTTTGTACTTGAGGGAGCTTAATGATGTTTAACCTCATAAAGGCCCAAAACTACATTAAAATCATGAAGAGTTTTTCTGAACTTTTACAAACTAAAGAAATTTGTCGACCTTTTGATTGTAACTAGTTTATATCTCAATCTCAAACTTGAATGATTCATGTTAAAGCATAAATCAAACTACATGGATACTATAGTATATCACCATGGAACTGAAATCATTCTCTAATATTAGTTACAAGGAGAAAATGAGGAACGAACATGTGATTGTGAAAACGATGATAAATAGCCAGCACATGCGTGAAGAAGTGGACGATACAATGCTGAACAAGACATAGCTACAATCTGCACTAAATAATCACAGTGGTAATCAGAATGTAATTTGCAAAATTTTAAAATAAACAGATAACTTTCTCTAATGCAACTGGAAGGTACGGTAAAAATCCGGATGAGCACTGACCTGTGATAAGGCTTGTTGCACAAATGGTTGTTTCCACAGAGAAAAGTTATCATCAATACGATCACCAAGATTGCTTCCAGGTCGAAGTGCTACATAAGACAGAAAACAGAAGACCACTGTCAAAATTTGAAGAAGAAAGTGCAAGAAATTTTTGTATGTAATATTGTTCACATTTAAAAATATTCAACTAGCTAATGCTAAATATAGACAGAAATAGCATGTCAACATATGGCAGGATTTCCATGATAACAGTAGAGTTTTACATCAACAAACAAGTGAGCTCAGAAAAGGTTCAAAATATAAGAGCTAGGATGCGAAATCAGTAGTCTTTCTTATTTCACTACTCCACATTTACTTCTCAATATAATAACTAACATTCAACAAACCTCGCACATATTGAACCACACAAAGTAATTACATTATATTTTTCAAATTAAAGGCTTTACTAAGAATTCCATCTCTATTAATCATTACAAAGCAAAGACTGCATTAAAGAGTGACATGGCTGTGTAGTATTATGTTGCTTCCCTCTAGAATAATAAGTTGACAATATTACTGTTTGACTATTTGAAATATCTTTCAGATGCTAAAATACTACTCTTCATACACTTTTTAAGTCATAATACTGGGAGAAGATTATCGTGTAACACTTGACCTGGCAGCAATGCTTGTATGAGTGGTAAAGCAGACCATAACTCAGAGGCACCCTCTGCCAATTTGTGACAAAGCAAAGGCTGAAAAATGCACAAAGCTAGAAAGTGAATCAATCACAATTTGACAAAGATGATGAAAACAAACAGAAAACAAAAAAATTTCAAAATGGATGCTTAAAGAATATCGGTAGTACTGTACTCGACCTGTGATGCACAAGCATAAAGAACATGTAAAATGCCTTCTTCAACTGCCCCTATATCCAAAAGATTAAGGATGCTCGAGTCCCAGTGATCATCAGGTATCTGAAAATCTTCCCCGAACAAGCTTGAGTAATCAACAAGAGGGACAGGATTAGATAGTTCAAATTTTGCAGACTCATCTACAACTGATGCATTTTCAACCACAGAGGTTGCTCCTTCTTGCAAAGTGACAGGCTCTATTAGCTTATGTAATACTCTAGCAGCCTGAAACAAGGACATCAGTTGGCAAATTAAATATAGGAATGAACATAAAACTAGGTGACCATATCACCCAAGAGTTGATCCATCACCATTCTGCAAACAGTTCCCAAATTGGACTCTTTATATGCTTTCCTCAGTAACATAAAAATTGCATCCCCACAGAAGACCATGGAACTTGAAGTGGCTGAGACAAACGGAGATGTACTTCGTGATCTTCTAGGCTACAAATGTAAAAAGGGGTCATGCAACCAAACCCAATCGAAATAAATATTTAAAAAAAAGTGCATGGGATCAAGATAGCTACTTAGTATACATTTAATTCAAGTAAAATTATCAAGATGATTGGAGAACAAAAGTCATTCAAGAGGACAAGTAACTGGTCACTAAAAGTTTGGACATTATCTCTTCCTAAAAGAATAAAACAAGTGTGAATTTGTATTTAATATTTAAAAGAAAAACTCTTCTCCAATTTCATCTCTTTTTCCATCCAATTTTTAACTATTCTTCTACATATAAAATAAAGAAAAACAGTTTGCGAAGTGAAACAGGAAAACCATCATTTGAAAAATGGAATAATTGTTTGATAAAATTTTGTTTTTTGTCAGTTTTTTTCTTTCTTATCAAACTTACTTAGAAGCTTCAAAAGTTATCGGAATTTGTTTTCAGAGAAAGAAACGGAAAGCCAGTGTATGGTAAATAAAATTTCTGACAGAATTTTCAATTATCTGATTATTGAAAATTTTTCAGCTACTCTACTTGGCTTCCCACAAAGTTTTTAACAATTAGGTACAATTTTTTGGTTTTGAACTTCTTTCTTATCTAGAACAAAGTTGAGAAAGTCAAAAGATGACCAACTTTTCTTACAGCAATCAAGTTGAGAGGAAACATAAAGGATGAAAAGAAAGATGAGCAGAATCTGGAAGAACCTCAAAGTTAGAAGAAACAGTTAAGGAAGACACTGATTGACTGCTTTTAAGACCTTCAGAGTCAAAGACATTGCCTGACGACCTTGTTGTCTCTCTGCCATATAGCACAGTAATGTTATTGAGTTAAATCAATAAAGGTATGATGTATAATTTTGCAAAAGTAATGCAATAAGCTATTCAAGGTTATACACACATCACCCAAACACTTAACAAGAAGGTTCAACTATTCGGACACCAAAGGTTAATGGAGTAAAATTTACCATTAATGGGAAATTGCTCCAGTAATAAGCTAAATGGTCCAAACCTACTAGAGGTAAACTGGAAGATATCTGACCTGGAGTACAGTTTATGTTCAAATGGTTTTCCCAGCCAAGACGTATATGCCCATGTTTACGTTTACCACTGTGATGTTGTAACAGGCACTCAGAAAATTCAAACACGAACAATCAATTGTGAATGAAAATTTCAGCCTCAGTGGCTGCTATATGAAGAATCGACATTTTATAATAATGGACCATACAGGAGACCCTAAATCACATCTTCTCGTCCCAAATGCAGATATGATAATACATTTTACCGTATGAATTCAATATTATAAACTCTAAGTGCTTGTAGATAACACTTTTCTGGACTCATAGGCCAACTATATAAACCCAAGGGAATAATGTTACCTAGAATATGAGCAGCTCTTTTACAAGCATACTATAAGATCATAAGGTGTAGATGATACAGATTAGAAGCCCAAATCTTGAAAGATGGAAGATTCGATATAATTTTCTTTACAAGCATATGAATTCTGAACTCATAGGCCAACTATACAAACTCAAGCCGCTCTTTTACAAGCATAATATAAGATCATAAGGTCAAGATGTTACAGACCAGAGTCCAGAGCTTGAAACAGATGGGAGATCCTAGAATATTCTCTTTATATTACTTAAACGCTTAGGAAGAACATCTCATCGCAAAGCCATTAGCATGTGTGAACTGGCATGAAACAATTAGCAGCTTAACAAACCTTTCATTCACGATTTGCAGTATTGGGTAAAATGGACCAACAAGCATTGCAAGAAAACGCAAGTTCTGCTCAGCATCATATATGAAGTTGGTTAAATCTGCCTGCATAGTGTGAAATACCATGCTAATTAGTAGCATAGAAACCTCAAATATAAGAGTAAAACATAAAACAAATATGATGATCCAGACATGAAAATAGAAAAGAGAAAGTGAAGATCTTCACTGAGACAATATAAATGCATGTACCTCAACTTGGGGAAGGAAAGGAAGCAACCTTTTTGTCATGTCTTGAAGTAACTGGTGAAATGTGGGGCATAAGAAAGTTAATGATATAAGTAGAATAGCCAAAAACCAAAAATGCATTATAAGATAGTATGATTCACCTGAAGATGCATGTCATGAGCATCCTGTTTGTGTGATATAATGTTTGGCAACAAATGATTAACAACTGGCTGAAACTCTGCCTCAAGACCAGTCACTGAAACCCCAATGAGCTGCAAGAAAGAGACAGCGGAAAAAAACTTAGTAGTACAGCCTAGGAAAATGAATTACTAGAGTTAGTGTTAACTTTCATCCTGGTTAAGAGTGGAGTTAAAAGAAAAGAAGTAAGAGAGGAAGTGAAAGACTGAAACTTAATAAGTCATAACCAGCCAATGACTGGCAAGTGACTGAAAATTTCATATTGGATAGATAAGAATATACTCGTGACATGCTGGCAAAACAACCGAGACATTATAAGGCACACTGATTGCCATTTACCTGAATGAAGAAAATGGCGATTGGGTTTCCCCTTAAACAAGATATTCGTACATAGCGACATGGAGTGTAGTTCATTGGATATATCATATCACGACGAGGTGCTTCACAGCGCGGGCGAACTTTTACAAATGTCTCTGGCTGATTATTTAGAAAAGACAGAATATAAATAAAATATATTCTGGTATACAATTAATTTTAAGATGCATGAAATTGACAGAAAGTGTTGAGTCATCGGTTCCAATAGTTCAATAAGGGCCCAAAGACATGCTCACCTAAAAAAACAAAAATTTTCATCTATTTATTTTATAAATTCATTTCCTTTGGTACATAATCAAATTTTATGCCCAATAAGTATCAGAAATTGGCAGCAAGATAATTGGCAAGCAGTTGAAACATTCAGCTCTAGAGCTTTCAAGAAACTAGAACAAAAACAATATGAATGATATGATCAGCCTAACAACTTCATAAAGAAAAACAATCCACATATGCAAATTTTTCATACGAGTATTAATGGTGCTTTCAAATTTTCAAAAACCTTAAAATCCTACCTTTCTTCCATGTTATGTAAAAAAAAAGAAAACAGAACTATTTATAGTATCTCAAAGTCTGAGTCTCCCATCCTGCCTTGAACCAAAAAGATGTCAACACTATTCTGTTTCACCATATTCTATTACAACTAAACCCTTTTCCAAAGTAGCTTCATAAGCGAAATTGAGAGTAGTAAACTAGGATTACTGGCCTCCAAAATTGGCAATAAACGAAAACACCACTTCTCCATTATAGTAAATCTACTGTACAGCCAAAAATGGAAAAAGCTATATTCCATAGATTATTTATGTAATTAACAGGTTTGAATCAACATAAATCCTCCATGAGCGTTCTTCCAAGTTATTACTGAGTGGGCAAAAGAGAAAACAGAAAAAGAAGAAGACTGAACCTTATAGCGCAAACCAACAGCAATTTCCCATTCGAGCACAGACTTGTTGTAAATCCTAAAATGCGAAAGCAAGCAAGGTTCCTACAAAAAAACAGAACCAAATCAAATAACAGAAGAAGGAACGGAGGGTGGTGGGAAGAAAGTGAAAGAAATATACATACGTCGAGCTCGAGAAGGATCCACTCCTTGGTGTTGGTGGCAGAGGACCAGTGAGAGCGGAGGTCAGTGTCAAGTACATGAGAGGCTTTCTGAGAAGGAGATTCTCTAGAAACTCCCTTCACTTTGTAGCTCAGTGGCTTCACTCTTCCCTCCAATTCTACTTCCATCTCTAGAAACCCGCAAATTTGCAAGGAAATGACTTACACAAGCAGAAGAGAAAGAGGGATTTTAGAGGAACACAGTTCCATGTCGGTCCAACACAACGAATTTCAATTGGCTTTAGCCTCCAGTATTTTGATTGACTCCCCCTTCCAATTTCCTAATTGTGTGTTGATAAAAAATGAAAACGTTTAAAGGGTTAACAAATAGTTAATCAAATGGCTAGTCCTAATTATTTTGAAATTATTTGTACCTAACCTTAATTTTCATTAACGAAATATACACTTTATTTATATTTAAAAATTTAATACAATATCTTAAACTTTTAATTTCTTGATTGATTGTCTGGATGTTTAATTTCAATATTTCGGGCTGATTATTTTTAGTGACAATTAAATGTTGAGTTTCAAGAAGTATTAGAATACCTTACATTGATTAAAAATAAAAATGTTAAAAGAGTGAATGAATGCTAAAAGTCAACTGATCAAATGATTAGTCCTAATCATTTTAGCCATAGTCGAATTCAAGATCAATTTTTGTTAATGAATTATACACTTTATTCATATTAAAAATAATAATAATAATCGTACTAATTTAGACTTGGGATTGGACTCCGACCACAAAATACAAAATTTGTAAATATAGGTTTGTAAAGATGTTTATAATTGATAAATTAGCATTGACGATTTATATTTAACAACTAAAAACTAAACTCACGTAACAGGAACACAAGTTCTGAAGTTTATTTAAACGAAGAAGTAAATAAATATATCATAAAACTTAATCCAACGTAACCATTAATTTTGTTTGTTATAGCATTAGACTAAAATTTTATATTACAATTTTCGTTTAGCTGCAGCAGTTTTAGACGCAGAATCCTAAGTTCTTGATACAATATTTTTCTTTGAAATTAAAATACTCTCTCGGTTGTGTTTGTTTTACTCACTAAAATTTGTTGGAACATAATCAAACTCCAACAGGAGATGCTATCATTGAACTAACTTGGTTAACCATGCCTAGATTTATGGAGATTTGGTTTCAACCCAATGTCTTTAACTAGCCTAAAGCAAGACATCTTCACTCTGATTTCGTTTGCACCACCATTGCCAATGAGTAATTTGGAAAGCATATTGTTTACTTTAGAGCCAAGGAACTTGCATACCTGTTGAAGTAATGTTTCAGGTTCATGTTACTATAGCAACAGTTTCCATTCTTACACCAACGTTTGCAAGCAGGCAAGGTTTTGGTTATGTAAAGAGAGCAATCATCTCATACAAAGGCAAGAACACTCTATAGTAGTATTTATAAGCTAGTGCGATTATCTGGAGTCCGAATCCTCTGTCCAATTTTATGATGTCTTATTCTGTCCCATAAATCTCAACCATTTATTTATGTGAATCCCACGTGAATCTCGCATAAATGAATGCAAGATCCGCATAAATGAATGGCTGAAATTTATAGAACAGAATAAGACATCATAAAATTGAACAGAGAATCCTGTCCCGGTTGTAAGTAAGAAGCAATGGAAACACCAATACATAGGAAAACGGCTGAAGGAACCAATCCATGACTTGACTTCGGTAGAATGCTAGTTCCAGTTTCCTGTATGCTCGACAAAGCCAAGGATACGCCCCAGGATCATAATATGAGTACCAAATTCTTCCTATTCCACTCGGATATAGATGGATGCATAAGGGCAAAACATATGACTTTTGATTGGCAACATGTAACAACTACTAACATCTAGAACTTGTACAGATTATAAAAATGCAGGAACCTTAAAGAGGAAGCAAATTCCACAAAGACTATTTCTCCCTCCGGGGCACGCAAGAACTCTGACAATGATCTTATAAGACATTTAGATAAGCACTAGCGTTTGACATCCGCTTTATAGACTCCAGGTGCATCAAGCAACAACAACATAACTCGTTAAACTCATATTTTATACAAAATTACCAACCAATTCGTCAACAACAAGAATTGCATTTCAAAAGGGATACCAGAGTATGCATCACTCAGCTAAAAGCTCCAGCACCTACAAGCTCAATAAACTCACAGCACCACAAACACGAAAGCAGATTAAAAATAAACATTTATCTTGCAAAATCCAGTACCAACAATTCATAATCCAGTAGCGTTAATAGAACAGGTGTTTTGAGTCAAAATCCAAAATCATAACATGTAAAAAAACCCAAAAACTAATTTAAATAACAAAAAGGCATTGGGCGACTATGAACGACTTTTAAAACCTCCTCCCGGCACCACCCCTACCGAAACCGAACTGGGTCACAGGAGCAGCAACAGGGTCCACTTGGACGACACCAGGAACATCGGTCATACCCAGAGCAGCAAGCATGTCAATAGTCTCCTTGTCGACCTCAATCTGGTCGGTCTTGATGGCAGAGACATCAGGGACAAAATCCATACGGCGCTCGCGCTCTTCCTCCTGGAGCTTGAGAGAGATCCCGCGAACTGGGCCCTTCTGGATGCGCTTCATGAGGTGGGTAGAGAAACCCGCGATCTTGTTGCGGAGGCGCTTGGAAGGTATGATGGCAACCTCCTCTATCACCTTCTTGTTGGTGTGGAAGTCGAGTGTCATGCGCGAGTAGTAGCGCTCTATCACTTGACGTGATGATTTCTTCACTGTTTTGGTACGAACGCGACCCATGCTTTTCACCTAGCAGATGATGCCGCGAGGAGAGCAGTCAAGTAGAGAACGGTAGCGAGAATTAAAGACAGAGGCGGGCATCTACGAAACTAGGGTTTACTGCTTGAGTTTATTGGGGGAACAAAACATTATATGGGCTTTTCTCAAACACAATTAGGCCCAATTTACAATAATACACGGGTGATGAGATCAACGACGTCGTTCTGAGACCCAGGCCTCTTCGACTCTTCCATCTTCTCCTCGAGCAAAAGGCGAAGCTCTATTTGGACATCGTCACGTGCTTCCGTCATTCTCTAGAAGATTTGAGCTTTGCATCTTAGTCATATCTCCTCCTTGTTTGGTTTCTCTATTCGAATTTCAGGTTAGTTTACTGTTTACCCGAATTTGGTTTATGTTTCCTTTTCGTTTGGCTGGGGATGAGATTAATGTTGAAGTGGACTGGGTTTGTTTAGTGCAGTGTGACCCTTTTTAATTTATTATCTGTGTTAGAAATTGGTAGGTTTCCATGGCAACACTTAGGAATTTGAAAATCAAGACAAGTACATGCAAGCGCATTGTCAAGGAGTTGGGTTACTATGAGAAAGAGGTCGAGACAGAAGCTGCCAAAACTGCTGAAATGAAGGAGAATGGAGCTGATCCTTATGACCTTAAACAACAGGTATGATGTTATCTGTAGTTCTGCTGTTGATTGTTTTGAATTTCTTCAATTGCCTAATGTTTACTTGTCTCCTTTTTCTAAAAGTTAGGTTCCTTGTTTGATTTTGGCAGGAAAATGTGCTAGCTGAATCGAGGATGATGATTCCGGATGCTCGGAAGCGCCTTGAGGCTGCATTAACTGACTTAAAAGGAGCTCTGGTATGAATTTAAACAATCTTTACCATTCTAATTATGCAGTACTTTCCAACTGAACAGCTTGAATTGGTATTTGTTGGCTCTAGGAATTTTTGAGAAAATAGAATGAATCCTGTAATTTTCTTCAGGAGCATTAACAAGTGATTGAGCTCGGTATTATGAATTGCACCATACAATGCATTGCATTTGAAGTTGGGACTGTTAGGCTGTGATTTCATACTGATCTGGAGGCTTACTCTCTTCCAAAACATGACAAAAGAAGATAAAAGAAAAGGAAAATGGAACAGAACAGCTTTTTGTGTGCAGGATTTTTTTTTATTATTTATTATTTTGGTTCTTTATTTGTTTATGGTTTCACAAATATTTCAGGCTGAGTTGGAAGAGTCTGACCAGAAAGAAGGCCCAGAGATTGAAGATGCTCAAACCATTATCGCAGAGGTTGAGCAGTTATTTCAAACACCGGATGCCTAGATGTCTGCTGAAGATCTCATTGTAAGGGTTGGATATTTTATTCTGAGTTGTGTGGTTTGTTTTCTCAGCCTCAGAAGAGATTGTTTGTAATTGATATTTTTTAGTGGTTAAAGTGAAATGTGGCTTAGAACACCCTTCTTGAGCAAACTGACTAGTCGCAGAAATATACTGCTTGCAAAATGTAATGGCCTGCTTGCAAATTGTAATGGTCTGCTTGCAAAATGTAATGGTATGCATACACAGTTCTCATTTCAAGTTGGTAAATGGATTTGCTACTGAGGGGGGTTATTTCTCAAAGATTATGTTAGAATTATGATTATGTAGGATCATTTTGAAGAACTATTGCCATGCAGTAGGCCTTTTATCTTTATAAGGTAACTTTTTTATTTTTATAAGAGTTATAATTGCGCTATGGCTTAAACTATATTATACAATTTTATCTTTTCTGTATTTTATTAGCCCCACTCAAAATTATAACTTATGTTTATGGTTGGGGTTCTTCTTATATTGCAAAAATAATATTATACGTATTTAGAGATGAGAATGTTCTGTCCTTAAGTTTTATAATTTGTTGAAACAAATATTGGAAAGTTGAAGTGGTGTCTCTAAATTTGATATTTGAGGCATGTAGGCATCACTCAAAAGAGCTAATGGACTCATTTGGGCTTAAGGCTTGTGAGCGGTGAGCCGATACGTTTCGTTTTGTAACTGAAGTATACTCGGAGCTCAATTTTCCACCAAACTCGGAAATTGTACATTTGAACCTATGGCATGTTTGCTTTTGAGGTTTTTTTATCAGGACAGGGAACTGAAGGACTTCCCCTGAACTTGAGATAAGAGACTACTGTTTTGAATATAGTCTTTATGTTATCTTAGGTATAGAGTTAGATACAGGGTTCTCGGTGCTATTTTAAAATTTACTTACGAGAGCGGTTAAATACAATCATAAAGAAATATGAATGCTAATTGTATGAATGAAATTGGTAAATAAATATAGCAGTATATAATTGTTGGGCAATAAGATCATGAATTATTGTTCTTGAAAAAGTGCAAATCATTACTATTTTGGTGTTTATAGTAGTGTTTCTTTTTCATATTATTACTCTTTTTGCTAGTCTTGATAATGTTAAAATGTCATAATGATTGATGATGCTAAGTAATGGACGCACAAATCTTTTACTTTTCCTCTTTTAGGATGGGCAATATGAACAAGAGATCTGCTCGTATTGTTTCTTAAATAATAATTAAATGAATGTAACTTCTGATCGATAATTGAAAAGCATGTGAAACTAGCATATATCAAATAAACATCATAAGAAAGGTGATTATGTGATAAATATAGCTTTTGAATTGTAAAAAAGTGTCAAAGTGATAAAATGTGTTAGATTGCTCTTTTTTTTTTTATAAAAGGAAATTGTCGAATCAAATTACAGAACAAAGCGGGGGATGCTGGTCCCCGACATATCCGCTGTAAGGATATGTTAGCACCCGGTAGGGGCTACATCAAAATAGATTACACCAAAAGCACTATGATCTGCCTGGGTGGCAAGCCAGTCAGCACATCTGTTGCTCTCTCGATAAATATGCCGATGGGCAACAGTCCAATTGCGAGTAAACAGTTCGGTAATGCCTGCGACTATAGGGTGGGTCGCCAGTGTACGGTTGGTCGATGTAGAGAGGAGTTGGTGCACCGTTAGTGAGTCCACTTCCAGCTCGACGTGTTGGAAGCCTAGTCGCCAGGCGAGAGATAAACCGGAATACACCCCCCATAACTCGGCAGACAGCGGAGTGCACCATCCGAGATTCTGTGTAAAACCTGCAATCCAATTTCCAGCACTGTTGCGAAGAAGGCCACCTGCTGTAGCCACGAAGTGGGAACGGTTGCTGGCTCCATCGGTATTCACGTTGATCCAACCTGGCGGTGGTGGTTTCCAACTGACATGCAGCTCGTGGCGAGGGCCGAGGCTGATAGCCGGCCTGTTGTGACTCCTCGCAGACCCGTGGAGGGAACCTGCAAAAGATAAAATGAGAATGTCAGGCGAGGAGGGCCAATTAAAATGACAGTCAAAAAGTGTCTTGTTCCGCCAGGTCCAGAGGAACCAACAAGTGGTGCCAAAAATAATCGCCCAATCATGGCCCTGAAAGGGACGAAGCTGGTGGAGATTGCTTAAAAGCCAATCGCACTGTGGCATAGAGAAAAAATCAGTCGTCGGGAGGCGGTACGACAGGGCAGTCCACACGGAGCGAGCCTGAGGGCAGTCGCGCACAGCATGAAGGGAGGATTCGTCGAGGGGGCAGTGAGGACAGGAATTGTCCGTCGTGAGATGCTTACGGGCTCGATGGTGATTCGTGAGTAGGCAATCATGGGCTAATAACCAAAGGAACGCGCGGATGCGCTGCGGCCCGGGCCATTGCCAGAGTGCCTTCCAAACCCCATGAGAGGACTCAGTGTCGTGGCCCATCAGCATGGAATAGGTGGATGCTACGGTGAAGAGGCCAGTGTCCGAAGCACCCCAGGCAAGTTGATCCGGTCCCAGGGTAGGTTGAGGTGGAAATGTGCCGGCGATAAGATGACAAATGGGGGCTGGGAGCTGTGAGTGGAGGGCGGCCCAATTCCAGTTGCCAATATCATTGACATAGTGGGGGACGCTAAGAGTAAGAGCGGACTCGGGGAGAGGGTGGACGGTGTGAGAAATGAGTGGGTCGACACCCACGATCTAGGGGTCAAGCTAAAATCGCGTCCGAGAACCATTTCTAATCGTCCAGGTCATGCCTTTGTAAACGGTGTCCCATGTGGCCGTGATGCTACGCCAAACCATGGAACCTCCTTTGGAGTCCAGGACAGGGGGAATGTGGGAGGCATCAAACTTGTATTTGCCGGATAGCACTTGCACCCATAAGGCGTCCGGGGTGACGATCAAAGACCAACCAAGTTTGGCAAGAAAAGCATCATTGGTTTCTCTAATGTGTCGAAGTCCAAGACCTCCCAGTTCCTTAGGCTTGCATACGTCCGACCATTTGACTAAAGGAATTTTCCGTTGAGCGCTCGACGAACCCCACAGAAAGTTTCACATCGCTTTTTCTATGTCGTCACAGAGACCACGGGGTAGGCGGACTGTCTGCATAGTGTAACTAGGGATGGCAGCTAAAACTGATTGTGTAAGCGTGATGTGGCCTACAAACGATAGGAGTTTGGCCGACCAGCCAGAGAAACAATGGTGGACCTTATCAAGGATATACTGGTATGTGCTCTGGACAGCCCGTTGATGAAGAAGGGGGACTCCAAGATAGCACCCGAGGTCGCTAGTCCTAGGGAAGCCTAAAGCGTCACTGAGAACCTGACATAGATCGGAGGGGACATTTTTGGAGAAATGGCATCTCGATTTGGCCATGCTCACATGCTGACCAGATGAGGCACAAAAGGAATGCAAAACGTCTCGAATGACACTTGCCTGGGCAGGTGAGGCTTTAGCGAAAAGGATGAGATCGTCCGCAAAAAATAGGTGAGAGAGGGGCGGTCCGTGGCGGCTTAATTTGATGGGAAGCCAACGGCCTAGGGACACAGCCTGCGTGATGGCATGGCCTAGTCGCTCCATACACGGGACAAAAAGGTAAGGGGAGAGCGGGTCCCCCTGACGAATACCACGAGTAGGAGTGAAGGCGTCACTAAGTTCCCCTTGCCAGTTGACTTGAAGGGAGACGGTAGACATGCACTTCATGATGAGGGTAATCAGAGTCGTCGGAAGGCCCACGTCAACGAGAGTGTCCTGAATGAAGTCCCAGTGCAGTCTGTCATACGCTTTCTCGAGGTCCACTTTGATAGCCACGAACCTCGTGCGCCCAGTCTTACGTTTCATAGAATGAATGACCTCTTGCGTGATGATGATGTTGTCGGTAATAAGACGGACGGGAACAAAACTGCACTGAGTAGGAGCAACCAGGTCCGTAAGATAAGGTTTGAGACGCTTGACAATAAGATTGGTGATGTCTTTGTACAGGACGGTACAGAGAGCGATCGGGCGGAATTGAGAGATCATAGAAGGGGACGGGTTTTTGGGGAGAAGGACCAAAATAGTGCGGTTCAACTCCGCATCCCAAACATCGTAACGGAAAATGATTTGAAGGAATCTCGTCAAGGAAGGGCCAACAGTATTCCATTGGGATTGAAAAAACAAGGCGGTGAGCCCATCAAAACCTGGGGCTTTATTGGGGGCCATGTTAAAAAACGCGGTCTTAATTTCTTTCGAGCTAACCGGACTGGTGAGATCAGCAATAGCTAGAGGCGAAAATGGAGGAAAATGACCCTGCAAATGCCAAGGTAGGCGAGTGGGGTCCTCGGAACGATATAAAGCCTCAAAATGGCGTTTGGCTAGTTCACGGAGAGACAGAGGGTCGGTAAGCACATTCCCGTCCCCGTCCTTTAAAGAAGTGATCCTGGTTTGACGCCTTTTGGTAGTAGTGACAGCGTGATAGAAGGTTGTATCGCGATCACCCTGAGTGAGCCATTGGCTCCGAGAGCGTTGATGCCAAAAGAGCTCTTCTTGGTACAGCACATGCTCGAGTTCGGATTTTAGATAGTCCTCGAGCTCATGGAGGGAGTCCGAGTCAGTATCTTCCAAAGGTTGTTGGAGGTCTGCCAACCTGGCCATAAGTCGTCTTTTTTTTATGGAAGATGTTACCGAATGTGTTGTCATTCCATTGTTGGAGATGGGCCAACAAATGTTTGATGGCTCCACTAATGTCGGAAGTATGGTCAGCGACGATTTGCGCGAAAGTGTCCTTGATAAAGTAAAAAAGCCCAAACAACGGACCGTACCTGGACACAGTCACTGGAACAAATAGAGTAGCAGTAGTCTCAGAATTGGAACTTTCGTGAAAGTGGGTTGCTTTTTAAGTTTGTCTCGAAGTTTTTAACAACCATGTGATCTTCTTTAGATCTCCAAAAAAAAAAAAGGCAAGATACAAATTTAGGCTGCCGAAAAGGCTTCCAATCAGTACGAAGAATAACATATGGGGACAGCCGCTCTGGATCTCAAGTTGGCTACTCTCCAACAAATTGGAGGCACTGGACCCAAAGCCAATATAGCTGCGTACACATGTCGTTCACCCAAAATGTTTGCATTCCTCACATCATCAAAAAAAAAGATCTCATCATTACCAAACACACGAAAATCATCTTCGCAGCCAAATATATATATATATATATATATATATATATATATATATATACTGTCAACTGTTAACTGTTAAACTGTTTTTTCCCCCCTAATGTTAATAACTATCATCTGTTAAACCCCATACGGTATACATACAAATATTATATGTATATATACAAAGACTTTGGGGTCTTGTTGGCATCTGAGAAGTCAATGGTCTTGTGGTGGGGAGGGGAGAAAGCTCGACCGCCAAGGGTAAGATTGATCCAATCATATCATAAAAGTGGTTACCAAGAGCCAAAAGGGCAATTAATGAACAGAATCAGACTCCCATCTACCCCTTTCTAACCATCAGGACTACCAACCTCACATCATATCATTCTGAAAATGAACCAATACCTTCCTCTGCGCTACATCTTCTCACGTGCCACGCGGTTTTGAGGCTGAAAAACTCATAAACAATTTAATTAAATTGACTTCTTATCACTTCCGCCACGCTAAACAAACACCTAAATTGTCTTCTTATCACTTCGGCCACACTAAACAAACACCTAATCGGTTTGTCTTTATTACAAAAAGCATGTCATTTTATGACATGTGCAGTACTAGGTACCACTGTACCGTGTGCAGTGGGTTTATGGGTACCATATAGTCTCAACTCTTTTATTTAGCATAGCCGCTATATAATATCCAAACTTGGGAGATCTTCCCATTATTCTATTTAAATATCTGTATTCAAGTTCAGAAAATGCAGCCTTTCTCGTTTTGGTCGCTGCAAGTCGGACGTCCTGTTGGGGCGGAGGACGGTAAGATTCTACCACCACTACCATAGTGGAATTTGTGAATTCTGGCACCTGCTCCGGCGGCTCAGCCATCACTACGCGCCGTTTGTAGTTATTTTAGTTCCAATAAGTAAATTCCCCTTGTCACCGGTGATCGACACCGTTTGTTGTTACCGGAACTACAAACAAGACAAGGGCATCATTAAGATTGAAAATTTTCTTTTTATTATAGCACATACACTTGGCATCACCATCACACAACTAGCATAGTTAGAAACTACTTTATTAGTGTAGTCTCTTTAATCTGTTTCCTACTTTAGTAGATTTCTGAATTCTGCCTCCTAAGCTCCACATAACTTTATTTACATGTTATTTGTGGAGTCAAGTTTCCAAAGGAAGTGAGGGTTGCAACAAAATTCCTGAACTTTATTATTGCATTGCCTAACCATATCATAGCTCCTGTAGAGAGCTGGAGAATTTGATTAATTATTAGGATGATGAGTAACACTTTGATTGATTTCTTAAGAATTGTCACCCACGCACAAATTTGATTATGAACGAGTAGCTTAAGCCTAAACCCAATTTGTTTATAATAGGTTCTTAGACAAATAAAATGGTTTTTATTATCTGCTAAATAGTTCAATTCTTGTTTTGCAGGTTCTTCAACAATAATCCCTTTCACTCCTTCGGAATTGAGTGATTATATGACACTACAAGAAATCAACGTTTTTTCGACGAAAATTACCGTCGGTAAATAACAGATTTCCGTCGGTGAAACTAATCACCGACGGAATTTGATGACCCAAAAATCGGTCGGTAAACCTTCCGCAGCTAAAAATACCGACCAAAATATTTCGTCGCACTTTTACGACGGAATTTACGACGGAAAGTTTGTTGTCGGTATTTATTTAAATACGAAAAGGGCAAGTAAGATTCCGTCGGAGAAATTTTGCTACGGTCATTTGGTCCGTCGGTGAGACGAAGGTATTTGCAACCACTTTTTTTGACGGTTTAATTTACCGTCGGTAAATACCTTAGTTTCTGACGGACAACTTTTCGTCGGTAATAACTGATAATAATTTTTTTTTTATTTTGCTGTTTTGTTGTTATAATAATGTTATATTATATATATACTTTATTTATTTGTGTTGCGTTATATTATATAGTTTGAATAATGAGAAAATTAATAAATAATAGAACATATAAAGAATTTTTTT
>JANVCQ010000231.1:39392975-39405580 GCA_025531925.1 Erythroxylum plowmanianum
ATGTCGCGTACCTCTTATCATGGTAGAATAGTACCTTATATACAACGTGGATGTTAGGTTTAGGTCGTTATGTAGGTATTTGTGTTTGCATGGGAGACTAACTCCTGTGAATGGGCCATGGATGCATAGATTGAATGTTTTGAGCCTGGACCTAGCACAGCCGACCCGACCAAGTCCATTTGCCTGCTCTAAATACATACAACATAATTGATATATCATAATGTTTATCCAGAGAAAAGAAGAGACCAATGAGGAAGATAAGAGATAAAACAAGTCATATTCTTTATTGTTTTTCCTCGATAGAGCAATAAAGGCCAAATAACGGACTGTACCTGGACACAGTACTGGGACAAATAAACTAGCAGCAGTAGTCTCATAATTCGCATTCATCCATTCAATTTTTATATTACCTATTTATAGAATATAGTAATGGTAAGCAACTGTTCAGTGTTCTCTTTACATGTATATATATATATACACACGCACACTGTCGACTGTCAAGTGTTTTTTACCCCCTAATATTAATAACTATCAACTGTTAACTGCTAAGTAACCCATTTCCTTTTGCAGTAAATACAACTTTATATACAACTAAATTAAAAAAACCACTTCAAACCTATCCAGATTATTCTTTCAGTAGGCTTTTATATTCTTTACTTTTCTTTTTCATTTGCTTCCTAGGTGGAAAATGACTAAAAACATAAGATTTACACGGCAAAAATGAGAAACCCAACAGCATAAACAACTCTGAAGCCACTGCATGTTTCCTGCAAAACAATCATTTTTCTTAACGATATGAGTTTCCCAGATCCCATCTCACAAAGAATTTCCAAAACGTCATCATTCGCAAATCGTTTTACATGAAAATTTTAATTAAACACCAATGATTAAACTAGTTCGACCTCGTCAGGACAGGGAAACTAATGGAATCTTGAAAAGCTCCAGAACAGTTCCGCCTGGAAAAAGACGTAAACCGGATCGGGGGAGGAAGAGAGTGTTTTAAACTACATACTTCCTCTATGCTACACACTCTCACGTGCCACGCGGTTTCGAGACTGAGAAGAGAAACTCATAAACAGTTGAATTAAATTGTCTTCTTATCACATCCGCCACACTAAACAAACACCTAATCGGTTTATCTTTATTACAAAAAGCATCTCATTTTATGACGTACGCAGTACGTAGAAAGAGTTGGTAAGCTTGGATACCATCAAAGTAATTGCCAAGAACTAAAGAGCAATTACTCTTACGACAACAACAGAATCGGACTCCCATATGTCCATTTCTACCACCAACCTTGTATAAAATTTTCTTGCACTACATATATTTTTTATTGTTATTTTTAATTTTCGTTTTTATTTTTTAAATAAATACAAAAACTTGTTTAGTTATTAATGTCAATTTACTTATATTTTTATCATTTATAATAATTACACATTATATAAAGTTTGAAGATAAATTATTTTAATTAAATAAATTTATCTTAATTTCTTATATAATATTTACTAATAAATAATTTAAAAAATATTATTTATTAAAATAAATAATTTTAAAAAATAACTTTTATTTAAAAATTAATATTTAGTTCAAATATATTTTAATTAATAAATCAATTTTTATTTGAAATTTATATATTTTGAAGATGTTTAAATTAAATTAAATTAATGATAATTTAATTACAAAAATTAAATTAAATTATTCATAATTTATATTAACAATTAATTTTAGTTAATTAAATATAATATTAAATCAAATTATTCATAGTTCTTCAATATTTTAAAAAGTAGATTGGACCTATACGGAAAAAATACAAATCAGTCTAATTTCTAATACAACTTATATTTATAATTTTTATGATTTGTTAATTTATTTAACAAATCAGTTGGTCAAAGGGACCACAAAATTTCGTACTCTCTCTTCTTTGACAAAACAGCAAGTGGAATCCATCACGGGACCACCATGAATTTATACAATTTGAATTCTCAGTCAATTTGTTTTTCAATTCTCACAAATTTTAATTAATAAATTATTTTTAAAACTTTATATTCCTATTTATCTCTTTATATTTTAATTAAAAATTTTATTTTAAATTATTATTGTTAAATTTAAATTACTATTTTATCCTTAAAATACTAAATTTATTTAATCTTACAAATAAATTATATTTGTCAAATTTTATGTTCTTTATTTATTTCCTTATATTTTAATTAAAATTTTTTAATAATTATTATTAAAAATTATTATTTTTATCATAAATTTGTTTAATAAATTAAATTATTAATTAGTATATATAAGTAATTTTGCTTAAGATAATTTAAGAATATGTTAAAAATAATATTTAAATTATCAAGAAGTATATTTAAAGGACATTGAAAAAGAAGTTATAATAAAGTTAAAGTCTTTTCTATTGACTTTCTTTAAATATGCTTCAATTTTTATAAGTCTTTAAATAAATGATAATATAAAATACAATTTTTATTATTATTATTATTTAAAATTTTATGTTACATTAAATCTTAGTCTAAATTGTTATAGATTCAAACTTAGTCTAAATTATTAGCTTATTATTAGTTTATTATATATTAATATGCATTATTAGTGTCTTGTTATTTCAATAAAGTATTTTATTTTATAATATTTTTACTTATCTTATAATTTTCACTTCTTATTTATCATATACTAATTTTATAATAATTTAATACCGATTAAATTTTTAAACTTTAAATTTTTTTTTTACTAATTCTATGATCGATTCAATTTTTAAAACATTACTTTATGTTAAGACGCCTTTACTCACGGAAGCATTTTCATGAAGGTGAAGAATAGTTTAGAGTGAGATTAGCTATGTACTTATTGCTTTGTGAATGAGCTAAAAAAAATTCCCAAACACCGGGCCTTGTGGCTCAATAGAGATGAGGTAATCGTTGCGTCTATATATATACATATATATATATATATGAAATAATCCAAATTTTTTGTTGGATTTCATTTGCGCATATATAAGAAATTTGCATCATTTTGACAATTAAATCAACCCATTTTTTAGATATGATCTGAGACAGTGTACAGACTGTTTAATGTTTGCCAGGACATCTTGTCAATCAAATCCAAAAGACTTATTCTTTTGAATGTGAATGATAAGTGACAAATAGGATAGCTAAAATTTTACACCTCAAATCTTCTGTCCCCTTAGCCCTACCTGTCCCCTTTCATCTGAGTCAAATCTTCTGTTTAAAATGGTTTGAGTGTTGAATTGTCAACAATTGTGGTTCATCCCACAGTTGCCAATATCACATCGGGAAAATATGGATTTGTGAGAGGTTGTTTTCCTTATAAAATAAATCATCCTCCTTTAGTTTTAATCATTTTAAAATTGCATATCTTTCCTTAAGGTAAAAAATTCATCTTTCTCTTTTTGTAATATTTCGCTTGTATTATTTTCTTGAAATAATAAAATATTAATTTAGTAGTGTGCAAAGATGTAGGCATAATTGGTTGAACCTCGTTAAACTCTAGTGTTCTTTATTTATCCATTTAATAGCTATTGTCGAATATAGTTATACTGAATTATTGTGTTATTAAATTACATATCTAGGAAAATTCTATCTAAGGAGATTGAGTTTTAAGTGACACCATTTGTGACCTCTCTAGTATTTCTTGGGAATTTACTTGGTGTGACTTTTCAATATAATCGTTCACACTCTATTTACCTATGCAATATTGCTCGAGATAAATTTGTTATTATTGAAAAATTTAACCTAAGTTTCCACAACAATTCGTATTAGAGTCAAAGTTTTTTCTTAGTATGCTACGTGGTTGTAGCGTGGTCTGATCTTTCACATCAGAAAAGATTTCCTTAGACTTTTGACATTCCGCGTCAACAACTCTTGAATAGAAATTGTAACAAAGAGGACAGAAGACAAAAAAAGTCCACATCATTCACATCAACTGCTTCTTCCTTCTCCATTTTAGTGAGAACTACAGTGACAAATGCAAGATTTGCAGTGGAAATTTTTGATGATATAGGTCATTTCAGCATGTGATAAAATGAGCTTCAAGATGCTCTTTTTTAGCAAGGTCTTGACATTGTTATTGAAAAAAAACTAGATGAAGTTGAGAAGAAAGATTAGAAGACTATAAATCGTTTGAGATGTGGTACAATTCGATCGTATATTTCCAAAGAACAAAAGTATGCTTTTTTGAAAAAAAAATTTTGCATATAAAATGTGGAATGCAATGGAGGAAATTTTCGTAAAGAAAAGCAGTCAGAATAAGCTTCATATGAAGAAGAGATTGTTTCATTTCTCTTATGTTCCAGATACCACTATAAATGATGACATTGCCAATTTTAATTAGTTAGTTACCGATTTAATGAATTTGGATGCGACATTTGAAGATGAAGATATAACTTTGATGTTGTTGGGATCCCTTCCTGATAAGTTTGAGTTTCTTGAAACTACTACTTTACTTTATGGGAAGGTTGTTATGTTTCTTATTGAAGTTACAGATGCTTTGCACAGTCATAAACTGAGAAGGAAGACAAAGGAAGAACGTAAAAATGGAGCAGTAGGAGCTTTGGTGGTCAAAGGTCATTCACAAAACCAAACTAAAGGAAAGAAAGGGAGATCAAAGTCTAGACCTAAACTGAGCAAGGACGACAAATGACATTGAAAGAAGTGTTGTCTTAAGCTCAAAATAAAGGCAAACCTGATAAAGGAAAGGCTGTTGCAGATTCAAATATGACTGAGTGTAATAATCAAGACTCAATTTTTTTACTTCTTGTTACGTCATCAACTAACTCTTCTAGTGTATGGCTGCTTGATTTAGGATTCAGTCATCATATGCGTCCCAATTAGGATTGATTTTATGATTTTAGAGAACTAGAAGATGGAATTGCTTACATAGCAAATGACTTCCCACTTACCACACTTAGGATTGGTTCCATTCGTTTGAGAAATCAAGATGGATCAATCAGAATCTTGACAGTTGTTTGTAATATGATGAGTCTATCAAAGAATCTCATTTCTATAGGGACCCTAGAAGAAAAAGGTCTTCAGATGGTAGCAAAATATGGATAATGACGATTATCTTTGGTGCACTTGTGGTATTAAAGGGAGTAAGGAAGAATAATAGATTGTACCATTATCTAGGAACTACTGTTATTGGAATAGTAGTAGCAACAGCTTCTAGTGATGAGAAGGAGTTAGAAGCAACCAAGTTATGACATATGCGCTTAGGGCACTTAGGTGAAAAATCCTTGAATCTCTTAGTAATTCAAGGATTATTGAAAGGCATGAAGACTTGCAAATTGGATTTTTTAATGAGCATTGTGTTAAAGAGAAGAAGACAAGGGTAAAATTTGGAACAACAATCCATGATATCAAGGGTATTTTAGACTATGTTCACTCTTATGTGTGGGGACCTTCCAAGATAGCTTCTTTGTGAGGAAAACATTATTATATGACATTTGTTGATAATTTTTGTAGGAGAGTATGGGTGTATACTATGAAGACTAAGGATGAAGTGTTGGGAGTTTTCCTCAAATGAAAAAAGATGGTGGAAACTCAAACAGGCAGAAGGATCAAACGTCTCCATACAGATAATGGTTGGGAGTATACAAGTGATTCATTTTTAAAAGTCTACAAAGATGAAGGTATTGTCAGACACTTCATATTCAGGGATACATCACAGCAAAATAGGGCGACATAACGTATGAGCTGAATATTGCTGGAAAAAGTTTGGTGTATGTTGCCTAATGCTAGGTTGGGCAGAGAATTTTAAGCTGAAGCTATTACATATGCTTGCCATCTCGCTAACGGCCTAACATCTAGTGCTATTAGTGGGTAAAATGTCATTAGAAAAATGGTTGGGAAAACCAGCTATAAATTATGATTCCTTATATGTGATTAGTTCCACTGCATATTGTCATATTATGGAGTCAAAGTTAGATCCACGTGCAAAAAAATTAATTTTCATAGGGATCACCCTTTGGTCTGAAAAGATATCGTCTTTGATGCCTAGAGTCAAAAGAAGATAATTTTTAGTGGGGATGTTACCTTTGATGAATCTACCATGTTAAGAAATGTGACAACTAAAAATATTGAGCAGACAAATGGTGCTCTAAAATAGGTGGAATTTCAAAGAAGAATTGTTACCCCAATAAATGAAGCAAATGCAAAAACTCCAATGATAAAAGAGGAGTCAGAGGAAGAAGAGGTTCTAACCCAAGAACCTCCACAACATTAATTACCAGTTGCATTGAGAAAGCCAAAGAGGAACACTTAAGTACTCACTCATTATGTTAATACGGTGGCATATGCATCTCCAATTAAAATTGATGACATTCCTACCACTTATAAGGAAGCAGTCTGAAGTTCAGAAGAAGATAAATGAAGGATAGCCATGAATGAAGAAATAAAATCCCTTGATAAGAATCAAACATGGAAGCTACCTAGTCTCCTGAAGGGAAAGAAGACAATTGGATGCAAATGGGTGTATGCAGATTAAGATAGATTTCCTGACAAAAATGATTTACAAATCAAAGCTAGTGGCCAAAGGCTACATTTAGATGGAAGGAATTAATTATAATTAAGTTTTTTCTCCAATTGTAAAACATTCCTCCATTTAAATTTTGTTTACTTTGGTAGCACACTTTGATACACAACTAGTTCGAGTGGATGTAAAAACTACGTTTTTACATGGAGACTTGGAGAAGGAAATCTATATGTCTCAGCCTGAAAGTTTTAAAGTTGTTGGAAAAGAGAATATGATGTGCAAGCTTGAAAACTTGTTATACGGATTGAAACAATTTCCGAGACAGTGGTACAAGCAATTTGACAAGTTTATGATGGGCAGAAATACACAAGAAGAAAATAAAATCACTTTATGTATTTTCACAAGCTACAAGAAGGATTCTACATCTAGCTTCTCCTGTATGTTGACGATATGTTGATAGCTTCAAAGAATCTAAGAGAAATTGAGAGATTGAAGATTTAGTTGATTCAGAAGTTTGAAATGAAAAATTTAGGTGAAGTCAAGAAGATTCTTGGCAAAAGGATAGGCAAAGATCAGGAATTGGGGAGACTTTGTTTGACTTAGAAATAGTATATGAGAAAGGTACTAAAATGTTTTGGCTTGAATGAAAGGCCAAAGCCTGTTAGCACTTCACTCACTCCTCATTTCGAGTTCAGTGCATTTTTGTCTCCAAAGAATGAAGTAGAACAAGAATACATGTCAAAAGTACTGTATACAAATGCTGTTGGTAGCTTGATTTATGCTATAGTGTGTACAAAGCCTGAAATTTTACAGGTAGTTGAGGTTATAAGTAGATATATGCATGATCCTAGAAAGGAATATTGATAAGTTGTGGAATAGATTCTGCGATACATTCTAAATATCGTAAATGTTGGTTTGGTATTTCAGCTGAATAAGCAAGACCGTCAATATGTAGTTAGATATTATGATTCTGACTACGCTGGAGATTTGGACAGATGTCGATCAACTATTGGCTATGTGTTTACTCTTGTGAAGGCACCAATCAGTTGGAGGTCTATCTTACAGTCAATAGTTGCTTTGTCGATTATGGAAGCAGAGTACATGATAGCTCTAAAGACTATAAAGGAGGCAATTTGGCTTCAAGGATTGCTTGATAAATTAAGGGTTCGATAAAAGTACATCAAAGTGCATTGTGATAATCAGAGTGTTATCCTTTTAGTAAAGAACCACGTTTACCATGCAAAGACAAAGCACATCGATATCCGCTATCACTTTGTACGAGAGGTTTTAGAAGAAGGTGGAGTAGCAATCTAGAAGATTAAGATCATTGAGAGTCCTACTTATATGTTGACAAAGTTGGTGACTGCCGTCAAATTTCAACATTGTTTGAATTTTATCAATATTGCTAAAAATTGAAGATGGACACTTTGAAGCACATTTGAAGACATTACTAAATATGAGTTTGGTGAGATATTTGAAGATGTGGAGTTTGCCAAGGAGGAGTTTGTTGAATTGTCAATAATTGTGGCTCATTCTACATTTGCAAATCTCATGTCGGGAAAATATGAATTTGTGGGAGGTTCTTTCCCTTATAAAATAAACTTTAGTTTTAATCATCCAAATTTTGCTTATCTTTCCTTATGGCAAAAATTTTGTCTCTCTCTTTGTAATATTTTACTTATATTATTTCCTTGAAGTAGTGAAATATTAATTTAGTAATGTCCTAGGACGTAGGCATAATTGTTTAAATCCTGTTAAATTTTGGTGTTCTTTATTTTTTATTTAATATCTATTGTCAAATATAATTGTAATGAATTATTGTGATATTAAATTACATATCTAGTAGTGTCTCTGCTGGTGTGATTTTACAACAAGGTCTTGGTTTTAAACATGAATGGTGCATGGCACAATAACGTTTAAAGCAGCCCCGCCGTCAACCTGTTTCCCAGATGGCCGTGCAAGCCCCTCCACTTGTTAACTGGCACTGCTATACCGATGCCGCTGTCTTTGTTGCCGGAAAACGTATTGGCACAGGTGCAGTTACGTGTTCGCCAACTGGGCAATTCATACATGCGTTCACATCGCATAGGCCAGGTTCTTATACCCCTCGGTTTGCCGAGGCCTTTGCTCTCAAACTGTCTCTTGAGCAAGTCTCGACCAAGTGTCAGGGCCCCGGGATCGTTTATACCGATTGTCAATGTTTGGTGTCTTCTTTGCAAAGCACTAAGAGTGATTGGTCGGAATTTGGGGCAATTATTCAGGATTGCAAAGTGCTTTTAGCGCAGAGGCAAGATATCCATGTTCAGTGGCTGAGTCGTACATCTAATGTCTTAGCTCATAGTTTAGCTCGTAGTTCGCTTTCGTTCCCTAAATTTATGTTCTCTATTTTTCCTCCTCATTGTATTGCGAACCGTTTTTCTTAATTTAAGCTGGTATTGTTCCCTCAAAAAAAAAATTACATATCTAGAAAAATTCTGTCTAAGGAGATTGGATTTTAAGTGAGACTGTTTATGACTCCTCTATTCTTTCCTGATAATTTATATAGTATAATTTTTCAGTACAATTATTTATACTCTATTCACTAATGCAACAGTACTAGAGATAAATTTATTATTATTAGTAGAAATTATCCTGAGTTTTCATCAACATGGGGAGCTAAGAACGTTGTTTTGAACAGCTTCCTGTCCGTTATTCTTGCAAATTTTAACTTTTTTTGCTGTAATTAAGTTCAGTGTTGTACAAAACTTGAGCATGGCATATAAAACTGCGAAAAATCATTTCAATTCGTACGCTTAATCAAATATGCTGAATTTTTGCTCAAATTAAAAATCTGATTTCTAAAGTTTGCGAAACATGTTTCCTTTTTAATGTATTTTTAACTAATATAATCCGTTTCTTAGTATGTATGAACTGGAGCCATATGAACTTTTATTAATATGGAGGAAGCTTCGATGTTAAAGATACTGAAATTACCAAAACTCAGAAAACATTCCTACCATTTTTATAACCTTTCTAAATAAAAAGTGTGAATATATTAATTAGACTAATATTAGCTATTAATCGTAAATACAGTCTTCTTTTTGTGTATATGAAAGTGACAGTGTTGTATTTTTAGGTAGTGTATGGTTGCTGTTTCTATAAGTGGGGATTGAAGATAAAACAAAAAAATCCTGTCCCTCCCTTATGTTTAGTTGTTATCCCCGAACTTTTATCCTTCGTCCCCGAATGACAGAAATAAAAGTTTTTGTCCTTCCAAAAAAGAAAGGACAAAAACTTTTGTCCCTATCTCCAAATGTATTGAAAACAAATTGCAGTGGACAAAAGTTATTGTTCTTCGCAATTTATGTAAAGAGCACTGGACACAACCTTTGTTTTGATTATTTATTATTATTATTATTATTATTTATTACTATTATAAATTTTGTTTTGATTATTATTATTATTATTATTATTATTATTAATTTTGTATTCATTATTATTATTATTATTGTTATTATTATTATTATTATTTATTATTACTATAAATTTTGTACTTATTATTATTTTTATTTTTATTTATTTTGTTCATCATAACTAAATACTTCACTATCTTCAATTTTTGTTATGTTCTGTCTTTAAATTTCTGTTCCATTTCGTCACTGCATACAAAAGACAGTAACCATATGCACTGTTACTTCACGGAACAAGATCTTCTGTCCAATTTTATGGTATTTTATTGTGTCCAGTGAATCTCAGCCATTTATTTATGTAAGTCTCATATAGACTCCACATAAATAAACGTGAAGTCCGCATAAATAAATGACTGAAATTCACTGAACACAATAAAATACCATAAAAACTTAACAAAGAATACGGACTCTTAGTTCACAAGGTCAATCCAGCTCACGAAGCTTCCAGGGACATTCCGTGTATGGTTGTGAGGTATGACTTGTGTCCGAGGCTGAGGCTCAGGCTCGGACTGAGCTTTGGCCGTCTCTTCCCTCGATAAATAGCATGACCTACGGCTTCTATGTCACCCCTTTTCAGCTTCTTTCTACAATTGATTCTCTCTCTCCAGAAAATCTTTCAAGGTAAAAGTCTCTTTCTGTTCATGAAGCTCTTTCTCCCTCAAAATGCTCTGTTTCTGTGACTTTTGTGAACGTTCTCTTGCTTACCCTTTTCCTTCTTTGGTGCAACAAAGGCTAGAGTTCAAAGGTGTTTGCTCTGTTTTGACACTTTGCGGATCCATTGTTTTCAACCCGTTCTCATTGTTTCTGTGATTGTGTTTGCCGGCGAGACTTCATCATCATACTCGCAGCAGCCGCGTTCTCCGGTGAGGCACAAGAATTTGCCGGCGAGTCACCATCATTATAGTTCTTTCGCAAAACCTTTTCTGTTGTAGGCCTTTTGATACGTTTTTCGACAATCACCAATCTACCAGTCTCTTACTCATCCCCGTCCCCATCTCCAACACCATCTTTTTGTGTTTTTCTTTCCTCATTTCACGTATATATCCATCCCTACAACAATAAACTAAATATTTTTATTTTTCTCTTTATATTTTAATTTAAAATTATTATTATTAAAAGATAAATTATTATATTTATCCTTAAAAATGTTAAATTTATTTAATCTCACTAATAAATTATATTTATCAAAAATTAATTTCTTTATTTATTTTCTTATATTTTAATTAAAAAATTTTAATTATTATTGTCAAAAACTAATTGTTATTTTTATTATAAATTTGTTTAACAAATTGGATTAGTAATTAGTATATGTAAATAATTTTATTTAAGATAATTTAAGAATGTATTAAAAAATAACGTTTAAACTAAAAAGAAATATAATTAAAGAATATTTAAAAAGTAATAATAAAATTAAAGTCTTTTTATTGACTTTTTTAAATACACCTCAATTTTTATGATTTTTAAATAAATAATAATATAAAATATAATTTTTATTTTTACTATTATTTAAAATTTTATTTTAATCTAAATTATTAGATTTATTATTAATTTATTATATATTAATATTTGTAAATTTTTATTTTAATAAACATGTTATTTTATACTACGATTTTATATCAATTTAATAGAGATTTAATCCTTAATTTTTTTTACCGCTTGATATTCGGGATTTTAATCGGCCAGAGCACTATCACCACCGATGCACTCAGTTTTGTAATGGCTAATGTAAGGTCTTGTGGTATTCGATAGTATTTTTAGCTCTTTTGTCTTATTTACCCTTCCCGACCACCATCGGCGCCGTCCACCACAACCTTTTCGTACTTTTTATGTCGTCCTGCCTCAATCTCCTTAAGAATCTGTTAGGATTGTTTCTGCTCCACCATTGCCGGTGGTCGGTGCACTTGCCTCCACCACCTCCGGCGCCGTCCACCACCACCTTTTTGTACTTTTATGTCGTCCTGCGTCAACCTCTTTATAGTACCTCTTAGGATTGTTTGTGCTCCAAGCGCACTTGCCACCACCACCTCCGGTGCCTTTCAGCATGATCTTTGCACCGGAACCATAGTCACCGACGAGCAGCCCGCTCTTAATATTTTTATAGCCCTGGGTTATTTTGCCTCTTATACGTGCCGTCGTAAAAACCCAAATAAAACAAAATAGGAACAGTTAAAAATGAGCCTGGGCAATTGCCCTTCCTGTCCTTGTTCAGGCAGGCTGCCGACGAGACATTAGACTTTGCCGGCGAGGTCGAGGCCCCATGTCATAGTACCTCTTTATATGTTTTTCGATTATGACGACAATCTCTCTCCCACCATCACCATGAAGATCAAATTATAATCTCAAATCACCTTCACATCACTCACTATCATTGTACTTATTTAAGATCTTGCGTTATTCGATAGCTTTTTGAGCAATCCTTAATTGGTGATTGGCCAATTTGGCTGCTTCTTAGATTATGCAAATTGTCGTCAGGGATGGTTCTTAGATAATGTATATTGTCATCAAGGATACTTCTTTAATGTCTAGATTTACGAAATATCTTCTCTTATCTGCTAAACTAGTTCAATTTTTGTTGGTAGATTCTGCAAATATGATCTCTTTGACTGCTGGGGAACTGAACCAATATACGGATGAGTTTGATGCAAAGAACTTTCTTGGATA
>JANVCQ010000231.1:39405680-39425938 GCA_025531925.1 Erythroxylum plowmanianum
ATTCACTACACCCATGTCACATAATCTCATTACAATTGACATCCAACATATATAAATCTTGCAAGACCCCAACGATTAGTCTAATCACGCTTAATTAAATTAAAAAAAATTCAGGGGCCAACATAGCTTCACTAATTAGAATGTTTGTTTTAAGTGAAAACAAATTAACATTTTGTAAATCTAATCAATTCATTAGCTTAAAATGACAATTACTGATCAAAATAAATCTTAACTAGGGAACTACACTTAAGATCATCATTGGGGCAGCACGTGCAGTGGAGGAGCTATATAATCAATCGCCTTCACTTATTTACCGTGATCTGAAGCCTAAAAATCTTCTCTTGGATAAGGTCAAAAACATACACTTAGTAGAAATTGAACCATATAATCAGTTGAATATAGGATTTAATATGTTTGTCAACTCTTTTGATAAATCCTCGTGATACTGAACCAGGAGTATGTTCCAAAACTATTTGATTTCAGGACTGTCACAATAGAAGGAGAATATTTGAGACTTAGCACTGCTAGATACACTGACCGCTCATTCTGACCAATGGTAAGTTTCAAATTAAACCATTCTCATGAGTCCTATGTAAGATTCAAACAAATCACAACACAAGACCAAGATCTATCAAGTCAGATTATCAAGAGTAACTAGATAGCAGAGGCATACCTGAATCCATTGGAGTAATCACATATAGGATGATGCGGCTTGTATTGATCTTACAAGAGATGTCTTTAGGTTGTCTATCTTTTCTCTTGATGGGATAAAAGAAAAGAAAACCCTTAAGCCTCTCTTGGGGACTAGAACCACATATTCATATGCTTAGTGTCAATTACCAATTTTCCCATCAAAAATTAGAAATATAACACTGGAGTTTCTACACATATCTAAGTCCATACTTTAATTAGATGATTTAGACTCAATAACCTAAAAATTTATTAAACCACTTTTATTTGGGTCATACCTTATAATAACCCATGAAATTTAATTATATATATATGTAAGTCCGCCTAAAAAAATCTAACAATCTCCTACTTGGACTACATATATATAATTTCTTATAATTATATGTCATGATAAACCTTATGAGCTCAAAATTGCTGTTATTGTTTAATCATCTTTAAGCAATCCGGTCCATTAATCATATCAATGTAAGATCAAAGGGATCTTCGTCACAATCATCATGACTAAACCCATCAATGGTTACGCATATCAATAAAACAATGACATGAATCAAACATGGGTGTGTAGCATGGAAATTTCATGTCATGTGATCTTTAACATGCCTATTTCCAACTGGTCCTACTTTATTCCTTAATGAGATCAAGCCGAATGAAATCAGAGTGTAAATTCATAAAAAATTTATACAGAAATACTAAATCATACAAAATTCCTAACACATGTCTGTAACCATAAATATATACAAACTCCCACTAAATCAACATATCATCAAATGAGAAAACACCTATACGAGCCGTGTGCTTATGAAAGACCTTGGGTGGTAAACATTTAGTTAGTGGATCCACAATCATGAAGTTTGTTCCAATATGTTCTATAGATAACTGACCACTATGAATTCTTTCTTTAACAACTAGGAACTTGATGTCAATGTGTTTCGACTTTGATGAGCTCTTGTTGTTATTAGAATATAGCAATGCTGGTTTATTGTCACAAATTAACTTCAATGGTCTTTCAATGCCATCTATAATTCGCAACCTAGTGACAAAATTTTGCAGCCATATGCCATGATTGGATGCCTCATAACATGCTATGAACTCAACTGCCATGATGGAAGAAGCTATAAGTGTTTGTTTAACACTCTTCTAAGAAATAGCTCCTCCAGCAAGCACATAGATATAGCTTGAAGTGGATTTACAACTGTCTTGGCATCCCGCAAAATGAGAGTCAGAATACCTAGTGATCTCCAATTGATTTGATCTCCTATATGTGAGCATGTAATCTTTTATTCTCTTGAAATATCGCATAACCCTTTTGGCAGTTTTTCAATGATCCAGTCCAGGATTGCTTAAATATCTGCCTAACATTCCAACAATGTACGCAATATCCGGACGTTTACATACTTGAGCACACATTAGACTCTACAACTGAAGCATAAGGAGTCTTCTGTAATTCTTTAGTTTCTAAATAATTATTGCGGCATTGATTAAGACTAAAGTTGTCTCCTTTAGCTACAGGGATATCACTTGATTTAGAATCCTACATACCAAATCTCTTAAGGACCTTCTCGACATAGCTCTTTTGTGATAACCCAAGAATGCCTTGAGAGCGATCTCGATATATCTGAATTCCAAATGAAAAAAATGCTTCACCAAGATCTTTCATTTCAAAACTCTTTGATAGAAATTTCTTGGTTTCATGCAATAAGCCTATATTGTTGCTGGCAAGCGATATGCCATCAACATATAAAACTAGAAAAATATACTTACTCCCACTGAACTTATGGTGTATACAGTCGTCAACTAGATTCATATCAAAACTAAACAAGATGACAACCTAATGAAACTTGTAATACCATTGACGAGAAGCTTGCTAGAGTCCATAGATGGATTTCTGTAATTTGCAAACCATCTGCTTTGAATCTCTGGAAACAAAGCTTTCAGGCTGCTCCATATAAATTGTTTCATCAATGTCTCCATTGAGAAACACTGTCTTAACATCCATCTGATGTATCTCAAGATCAAAATGTGCCACAAGTGCCATTATAATCCTAAAGGAATCTTTCGAAGATACAGGTTAGAAGGTTTCTTTATAATTGATACCTTCTGTCTAAGTAAAGCCCTTTGCGACAAGACGAGCCTTATATCTTTTTACATTTCCCTTTGAATCTCTTTTAGTCTTAAATATCCATTTGCAACCAATGGGTTTCACACTTTTAGGCAATGAGATAAGATCCCAAACATCATTGTCTCTCATGGACTTAATTTCCTCATCCATCGCATCAATCCACTTTTGAGAATTAGAACTTTCAATGAGAATTAGAACTTTCAATGGCTTCTTAGAAGTTAATTGGATCATCTTCTACTATGCCAATGTCCATATTATGTTCTTGGAGAAAGATAATATAATCATCTAGAATTGTACTTCTCCTTTCTCTAGTGGATCTCCTTAATGGCACTTGTTCTTGAGGTTGTTGAGTTTGTCCTTCAGGTATATTCAATTGATCTTGAATAGGGAGATTTTCGACATTGTCTTGTTGTTCTGAAGTTTTTTCTTGAACAATGTCAGGAATAATATCCTAATTATGATTAATAACAACTATAGGAAGAGAAACAAATTCCTCTTCAAAGACAAGGTCTCTAACCTTATCCTTATCTCCCACTTCAAACTTAACATCCTTAAGAAATCTTGCATTTCCCATCTCAAAAATTGATTTATTTATGGGATCATAAAATTTATACCCCCTTGACCGTTCAGAGTATCCAACAAGTAGCTACTAACTGCTATTGAGTCTAGTTTCCTTTCATTTAGTCTATAAGGCCTTGCTTCAACTGGGCAACCCCAAATGTGAAAGTGTTTTATACTAGGCGTTTTGCTTGTCTATAATTCATAAGGGGTTTTAGTTGTTGCCTTAGTTGGAACTTTGTTAAGAATATAAGCTGTGGTCTTTAATGCCTCTCCTCAAAGCGAATCTAGTTAGATAGTGCGAATAATCATACTCCTTATCATGTTCTTAAGTGTTCTGTTTCGTCTCTTAGCAACACCGTTCATGTTAGGATTCCCTGCATAGTGTACTGTGGGACGATACCATATTCCTCTAGGAATTTGGCAAATGGTCCTAGACATTGTTCACTAGAATCGTCATATCTATCATAATATTCACCATTACGGTCAGATCTGACATTTTTAATTCTTATGCCAAGTTGATTTTCAACTTCAGCTTTAAAATCTTTAAACATGTCCAGTGCCTGTGACTTCTCAAGAATGAGATAAAGGTACCCACAACGTGAATAATCATTTATGAACTTAATAAAATACCTTTGACCATTCCAAGTAGGTGTAGGAAATGTCCCACAAATATCTGTATGGATTAGTTCTAAGACATCTAAAGATCTTTTAACACCCAATCTCTTTATGTTTGTCTGCTTCCCCTTAATACACTCAATACAAACTTCAAATTTTGATATATTAAATGGATCAAGAATTCCATCTGACATAAGCCTTTCCATTCTTTGCTTAGAGATATAACTTAAACGCTTATGCCATAATAAAGTAGAATTGTCATTTGTCAATTTTCTTTTAGCACCTCGTGAATTAACATGCAAGGATTCATTAGATGAGGCAACTGTTTCAAGCAAATAAGGGTTATCAATTCTGGATAAAGAACTAGAACCAATATGTTTTGAATCCTGAAAACAACTAAATTGTCCATTTCCAAAAGAACAATAATAACCAGCATTGTTCAAAATGAAAATAGAAACCAAATTCTGCCTAAAAGATGGTACAACATAAGTCTCTTTCAAATCCAAATAATTTCCAGTCTTAAATGATAACCTAAAAGTCCTTATTGCCTCAACTTCAATTGTCGTTCCATCACCCATATAGATGTATCTTTCACCATCACTGGGTTTTTGACAGCTCAGGCAACCCTGCATGGACACACTTATGTGAGTAATAGTACCAAAATCTATCCACCAAGTGTGTCTAGGTACTGAAATCAAATTAACCTCAAAACAAACCAAAGAAAGAAGTGTACCTTTCTTTGCATGCCAAGCATGATACTTAGGACACTCCTTTTTCATGTGAGAAGTACTTTCACAAAAGTAGCAAGCAAAGTCCTTAGTTTGTCGTTTTGATTGCTTATCTTGCTTCTTTTGTGGTGCTTTACCCGCAACTTCCTTATCTTTCTTTCTTTTCTTAATATTGCCCTTAGAATTGGATGCCAAATAAGCAATTTCAACCTTCTCTTGCTTTAATCTCTCTTCTTCTTGTACACAATGTCAAATGAGCTCATTAAGAGTCCATTTCTCCTTTTGACAGTTATAACTGACCTTAAATTGACCAAATTGTGTGGGAAGAGAGAAGAGAGATAAAAACTAGATATACAAGCAAATCTTCTGACAACTCTAACTTTAGTTCCTTTAGTTTGGAAGCAAGATGAGACATTTCTAGAATGTATTCTCTAATGCTCCCATTGCCTTTATACCTCATGGAAACAAGTTTTGTTAAAAACAACACTTGTTTCTGCTTTTTTGTTTTTAACAAAACGCTGCTCAAGTTCCTCAAGGAACAATTTGGCATCCTTTTCTTCAGACATTGTGCCCTTGAATGTTTCCAAAATTGTATGTTTCATGATCATAAGACTCATGCGATTTGAGTAGTCTCATCTTTCCCAGTCCCTTTTTTCATCAAAGGAACTTACATTCGTGAGTGTAGGGGATCGCTCAATCTGAAGACCAAGATCTAGATTCATGCAGCTAAGAACGATCATAACATTCTCCTTCTAAATCTTGAAGTTTGTGCCATTTAGAAAAAGAATATAGTTGATGTTGGTAGATATAGAAGTAGCTGATGTATTAACTGAATCGAGAACAAAATAAACAAGATAAGCTCACAATTAAAATCCGAATGCTCTATAATTAATAAATTCAAATAACGGCAATCCCATGACAAGATGCCTAACATAACATTGAAATTTAGTCTTTGGACAGAAATATCAATCTGTAAGTAGTACTCTTATTGTAGTGATCAAATATTGGCAATAAATTAATGTCAAATATCAATTTGTAAGTAGTACTCTTATTGTAGTGATCAAATATTGACAATAAATTCATGTCAAATATTGGTTTTTCTTTGGACCGACTTATAATTACATGAAAAACTAAATAATTATCACATATTTATCACCACAAGTATGTTTGAATTTTGGCCAAATAATGACCTTCCTTTGGGCCGATCATTATTCACATAAAATTCATCCATACACAACCGTCTTGATATTTTAAGATTAATTAACCTACACAATAAAGGTTACTTTGGCAACATATTGTTTCAATCAATTAATTCAAAATATCAATAATAAAAAATGTCAAAAGTTGAATCTATTAATTTAACCATAATTCATTTTGATTGAGGCATATACAAAGCCTTTAAAACAAAGCACAAATCAAGACCCTGCAAAGAGCTTCTTCTTTTTTGTTACAGGGAAAAACAAAAACAAAAATCAAAATCAGCCTATGGAATACAGTGCGCCGTCCGCATGTCGGCCGAGCAACTCCCTGAGGCTAGCAGGCAGCTCCTGAAGAGTATAGAGCCCCGGGCGAAGGCGAACGACAAAGTGAGCTAAGCGGTCCGCACACTGGTTGCCTTCCCGGCAGACATGTTGGAGATGAGTCTCCCACGAACGGTAAAGAAGCTCGCGGATACCTGACACTAAGGAAGAAAGCCCAGTCATTACAAAATTAGGATCAGAGAGGATATTAATAACCTCTAACGAGTCAACTTCGGCTATGACCCGGCGGTACCCCTTCTCCCAGGCCAAATTAAAGCCGGAATACACACCCCAAAGCTCCGCTTCTAAGGGCAAACCTCGACCAAGGCTGTGCTAAAACCCTCCACACCAGATTCCTTGACAATCACGGATTAAGCCGCCAGCGGACATGGTAAGAGACTCGGAGGTAATGGTACCGTCCGTGTTGACCTTTACCCACCCCTCCAAGGGTTTGGTCCAACCCACAAGGGTACCCACTGGAAAACCCGGGGCAAGAAAGACACAAGTCTCTATAGCGCGAGCGCGAGATATCCACTCAACGAACTCGAGAATAATATGGGGACCATTCTCCGGTCAAGTAAAACCAGCCTCAAAGAGGCTGCTGTTCCGCCACCATCAAAGGAACCAGCACGCGACTCCATAGATAGTGGTCCACGGGTACTGGTGCACCCGGACCTGTCGAGTAAGGTTAGACTGGAACCACGACTCTGCTGCCTCCTGAAAGAAACGCGGGGGAATTGTCGCCACAAGGCTGCTACCCGGGGATAGTCCCGGAGCACATGAACAGTCGTCTCAACCTGCCCACAGACTGGACAACGGTCATCCGTGGACAGATGTCGTGTCACGCGGTGCTGGTTCGTCAGAAGTTTGTGCTTGGCAGCAAGCCAGAGAAAAGATCGAATCCGCTGGGGACCAGGCCATTTCCAAATAATCTCCCAGAGCTTGGGGGGAAGCCCCGAAAATGCCCAACAATCAGGTCATAGGCAGACTCCACTATGAATCGCCCTTGGGTTGACGGAGCCCACACCACCCTGTCTGGCCCGATGTCCCTCGCACCAGGGCAGCAGGGGGCGATCGCAAGGCAGACCGCAGCTAGAAGGTACTAATGGATATCCTGCCAAAGCCAGCAGCCCTGGCTGTCCGTGAGGTCTGCGACGGTGACGACACGAAGATGATCAGGGACGGGAGAGGTGGCGACTCGAAGGAGAGGGCCCCAGTCGGGCAACCAAGGATCCAATCAAAAAAAGGTACGCCTCCCATTACCCAGCTCCCATGTTAGGCCCTGGCGAACAAATTGCCAAGAGGCGAAGATTCCCTTCCAGGTAGCCGAAGCCTCGGGTCGGGATATCGTCAGGGGGATCGAAGAGTCGTCGAACTTATACTTGGACCGCAGAAGTCAGACCCATAAGTCCTGGGGTCTCGTAAGCAGGGCCCAACTGAGCTTAGCCAGCATTGCATCATTGGTAGGTCGAATACGTCGCAGCCCCAAACCGCCAGATTGCTTAGGAAGGCACACGGAGTCCCAATTAACCAGATGAGCTTTGCGACGATCCCAGGATGACCCCCAGATGAAGTCTCGCATGAGTTTCTCCAGGTCGTCGCATAGCTGACGAGGGAGGCGCACTGTCTGCATCGTGAAGATGGGAAGCGTCGAAAGCATAGCTTGGGTTAAAGTAACCCTACCTGCCAGCGACAGCATATTGGCGCTCCAGCCGGCCAATTTCTATTGGGCTTTATCGAGAATGTGTTGGTACGTGTGACGGGTAGTCCTCTCGTGGATCAAGGGGACCCCTAAATAACGACCCAAGTTGGTAGTACTGGAAACCTGAAGATCCTGGCTAATACGGCTCGCAGTCGCCCTAGAGACATTCTTGGAGAAAAAAATGCGGTCTTCGTGTGACTAACACGTAGCCTGGAAGCCTGGCAGAAGGTCTCCAAAATGCTCGAGATTACCCGCGCCTGCGAGTCCTCGGCCTCGGCAAATAGAACAAGGTCATCCGCAAAAAACAGATGGGAAAGAGGGGGCCCCCTGCGACTCAACTTGATCGGCTTCCACCGACCACTTCCCACCGCATATTCGATGAGGTGCCCTAACCACTCCAGACACAGGACAAACAGATAAGGAGAAATGGGGTCCCCCTGCCTTAAGCCCCGTGAAGGTCTGAAAGGCTCCGAAACCGTACCTTGCCAAGAGACCTGCAGGGAGGTAGTCGTGACGCATTGCATAATGACCCAGATAACAGCGTCAGGGAGGCCTATCTCGACTAGGGTCTCCTGGAGGAAAGACCAGCTAAACCTATCATAAGCTTTCTCCAGGTCCACTTTCATCATCAAAAAGCTTGTATGACCGGTCTTCTTCCTCATAGAATGAATGACCTCCTGCGCGATAATGATATTGTCTGTGATATGCCTACCCGGGATGAAGCTACATTGGGTCGCTGCCGTTAAATGGGCCATATGCGCTTTCAACCGATTCATCAGAACCTTAGAGATGATCTTATAAAGGACATTGCACAGCCATATAAAACAAAATGCTTTGACTTTTCAACCCTCCTTTTTCTGCAAACTTTATAAAGAAAAAAAAAAACAAGGAAACACTAAAACCGAAGACACTCCAATGCTTTACTCATTCTTCTTCAAACGTTTTCCTTTCCTTTTCTTTCTTATTAATATTATTAAACATCAAAAGCCTTTAATGAAGCACTGAAATTGAAAAAAAAAAGATCATTATACTAGCATCACTCCATAGTTCATATGTTGGGTCCGTGTTTTGCGTACCGGGACGAACAAGCACCGCATACCTCAAGTTTGCACGCAACTACAACTATCAAAGGTATTGTCCTCTTTGGTACTCGAACTCGAGACCTCAAGATTTTGTTGCTTTCTAACAGCACGCCTCTCACCATTAAGCCAATGGCTTGGTATTTTAGCCGGATAAGCAAGACGGTCAATATATAGTTAGATATTGTGATTCTGACTATGTTGGAGATTTGGACAGGTGTCGATTAACTATTAGCTATGTGTTTACTCTTGTGAACGCACCAACTAGTTGTAGGTTTATCTTACAGTTAATAGTTACTTTGTCGACTATGGAGACAGAGTACATGACAGTTGTAGAGGTTGTGAAGGACGCAATTTGACTTCAAGGATTACTTGGTGAATTAGGGTTTGATAGAAGTACATCAAAGTGTATTGTGATAGTCAGAGTGCTATCTTTTTAGCAAAGAACCAAGTTTACAATGCAAAGACAAAGCATATCGATCTCTATTATCACTTTGTACAAGAGATTCTGGAAAAAGGTGGAGTAGCAATCTAGAAGATTAAAACCATTGAGAGTCCTATTGATATATTGACAAAGGTGGTGACTGCGGTCAAATTTTAACATTGTTTATATTTGATCAATATTGCTAAAAATTGAGGATGGACACTTTGAAGTACATTTGAAGACATTATTAAAAATGTATTTTGTGAGACATTTGAAGATATGAAATTCGTCAAGGTGGGGATTTGTTGAATTGTCAACAATTGTGGCTCATCTCACAATTGCAAATCCCATATCGGGAAAATATGGATTTGTGGGAGATTGTTTCCCTTATAAAATAAACTCTCCTTTAGTTTTGATCATCCGAAAATTGCTTATCTTTTCTTATGGCAAAAATTTTCTCTCTCTCTTAGTAATATTTTACTTGTATTATTTCCTTGAAGTAGTGAAATATTAATTTAGTAGTGTCCGAGAACGTAGGCATAATTAGCTAAACCTCGTTAAATTATGGTGTTCTTTATTTTTTCTATTTAATATCTATTGTCGGATATAATTATAATGAATTATTGTGATATTAAATTACATGTCTAAAAAAATTATGTCATAAAAGATTGGGTTTTAAGTAAGACTGTTTGTGACCCCTCTAATCTTTCCTGAGAATTTATCTGGTATGATTTTCTGTACAATTATTCATGCTCTATTCACTAATGCAATAGTACTCGATATGAATTTGTTATTATTAGTGGAAATTAACTTGAGTTTTCACAACAGAACGTTGTTTTGAACTGTTTGTTGTCTGTTATTCTTGCAAAATTTAACTTTCTTTGCTGTAATTAGGTTCACTGTTGTACAAAACTTGAGCATGGCATATAAAAATGTGAAAAATCATTTCAATTCGTAGGCAGTAGGCTTAATCAAATATGCTGAATTTTTGCTCAAATTAAAAATCTGATTTCTAAAGTTTACGAAACATGTTTCCTTTTTAATGTATTTTAACTAATGTAATCTGTTTCTTAGTATGTATGAACTAGAGCCATATGAACTTTTATTAATATGGATGAAGGTTCGATATTAAAGATATTGAAATCACCAAAAGTCAGAAAACATTCCGACCATTTTTATAACCTTTATAAATAAAAAGCCAGAGTTATATAGCGTGAATATATTAATTAGACCACTATTAGCTATTAATCGTAAATACAATCTTTTCTTTTTATATACATGAAATTAGTGACAGTGTTATATTTTAGTTCACATAGGCAATTCAGCTTCCAATCTTCTGTTTCGTTTTTGCTGTACCATGTGTTCTAAACAACATCTAATTATATAATTAATTAGTTAATTTTTTTGAAGTGACTAATTATTTTGATGTGATTAGTTTTAAAATTTTAAACATAAAGGCAACTGATGACGAATGAAATTACTTTTACCACAATCAATTGAAGAGAAGTCCACCTGATTGAAGAGGAGTCCACCTTCTGGCAGGTGGACTACCTGAAGGTGGACTTCTCTTAAATTGATTGTGATAAAAGTACTTTCATTCGTCATTTTGATGTTCTCATGCCTGAAGGTGGACTTCTCTTAAATTGATTGTGATAAAAGTGCTTTCATTCGTCATTTTGATGTTCTCATGCCTGAAGGTGGACTTTATCTCTTAAATTGATTGTGATAAAAGTGCTTTCATTCGTCATTTTGATGTTCTCATGCCTGAAGGTGGACTTCTCTTCAATTGATTGTGATAAAAGTACTTTCATTCGTCATCGTTTATGCTTAAAATTCTGAAAAAATTGTCTAATATTTTGACAAAGTGATAGCTTTGTATATACTAGTCACATCAAAAAATTAATTACATGATTACATGTTATTTGAAATACATGTCCCCAGCAAAAAATTGAAAGCCGAGGCAATCCAGTCAATTGCTCACGAAGCTTCCACGTACATTCCGTATATGGTTATGTGTTGTGTGACTTGAGTCAGGCTGAGGCTGAGCTTTAGCTGCCTCTCTGCTCCGGTGCTCCCAGTTATAAATAGAGCAAGACCATTACGGCTTCTAAATCATAGCTTCTCAGCTTCTTTCTATAATTGACTCTGCTCTCTCTCTCTCTCTCTCTCTCACAGAACATCTTTCAAGGTAAAAATCTCTTTATGTTCATGGAGCTCTTTCTCCATCAAAATGCTCTGTTTCTGTGACTTTTGTGAACGTTCTCTTGCTTACCCTTTTCCTTCTTTGGTGCAACAGGGGCTAGAGTTCAAAGGTGTTTGCTTTGTTTTGACATTTTGCGGATCCATTGTTTTCAACCCGTTCTCATTGTTTCTGTGATTGTGTTTGCCGGCGACACGTCATCATCATACTCGCAGCAGCCGCATTCTCCGGTGAGGCACAAGAATTTGCCGGCGACTCACCATCATTATAGTTCCTTCGCTAAACCTTTTCTGTTGTAGGCCTTTTGATACGTTTTTCGACCGTCATCATTCCACCACCGTCGCATCCCCATCCCCATTCCAGCGCTGTCGCAAAACTTAAGTTTGCTGCTTAACATTTTTTTGATGAAGAAACTACAAGAAGACGTTACAGAGGAGTAAGACAAAGACCATGGGGTAAATGGGCAGCCAAAGTACGAGACCCTGAGAAAGCAGCTCGTGTTTGGCTTGGTACTTTTGACACTGCTGAGGATGCTGCCATAGCGTATGACAAAGTAGCTCTTAAGTTCAAAGGCACCAAAGCTAAACTCAACTTTCCTGAGCGAGTTCAGGGAAAAACCGAGGTCACCAACCTCCCTGGTGATTCAAGCAACTTCTGGTCTGAACATAATCCAAGCTTAGCAGTGCCTCCTCCTCCTCCTCATCCTCCTCTGCCTCAACCTTTTTATAGTACCTCTTAGGCTTGTTTCTGCTCCACCATTGCCGGTGGTCGGTGCACTTTTCACGGCCAACTTCGGCGTCTTATTTAACCCTTCCCCACCACCACCTTTTCGTACTTTTTATGTCGTCCCGCCTCAACCTCCTTATAGTATCTGTTAGGATTGTTTCTGCTCCACCATTTCCGGTGGTCGGCACACTTCCGTCCACCACCTCCGGCGCCGTCCACTACCCCTTTTTTGTACTTTTATGCCGTCCTGCATCAACCTCCTTATAGTACCTCTAAGGATTGTTTGTGCTCCAACATTGCCGGTGGTCGGCGCACTTGCCACCACCACCTTCAGTGCCTTTTAGCATGATCTTTGCACCGGAACCATAGTAACCGATAAGCAGCCCGCCCTCAATATTTTATAGCCCTGGGTTATTTTGCCTCTTTTACATGCCCTCGTAAAAACCAAAATAAAAAATGAGCCTGGGCAATTGCCCTTCCTGTTCTTGTTCAGGCAGGCTGCCGACGAAACACTAAAATTTTCCGGCGAGGTCGAGGCCCTATGTTATAGTACCTCTTGATGTGTTTTTAGAGTATGACCACAATCTCTCACCCACCACCACCATGAAGATCAAATTATAATCTCAAATCACCTTCACATCACTCACTATCGTTGTACTTATTTAAGATCTTGCAGTGTTCGATAGCTTTTTGAGCAATCCTTAATTGGTGATTGGCCAATTTGGATGCTTCATAGATTATGCATATTGTCGCCGGGGATAGTTCTTAGATATTGCATATTGTCATCAAGGATGCTTCTTTAATGTCTGGACTTACGAAATAGCTTCTGTTATCTGCTAAACTAGTTCAATTTTTGTTGGTAGATTCTGCAAATATGATCTCTTTTACTTCTGGGGAACTGAACCAATATACGGATGAGTTTGATGCAAAGAACTTTCTTGGATATGGAGGATTTGGCCGTGTTTATGGTGGCACCATCCGTGGAAGGGACGAGAAGAACGTCAATGGGCTGCGAGTAGCAGTTAAGGTCTCTCGCAATGCCGACATCAAAATGAGGACTCAGTGGGAAGTAAGGAAAAGAAGATTTTTCATTCTTGCATTGTCTTGTGTTGCACTGTCAGTCATAGTTTTTGCATTCTAGCCACACTGTTGGACTAAATAAGGTTGTAGGATAGATCCCTTTAAAATGAGGTTACGGGAAAAACGCTCTGTTAAAACTCTAAAAGGGAATCCCATGAAATATGGCTCGAGCTCTCCCATCCCTTCTGTTCTTGTAGCAATTAATGACAATTGTTTTGACTATTTATGATTGCTCTTATTATTTTCTGTTTTTCATTATACTTTTCGTAATGAAAAGTTATTTTACTTGACTTGGGACATTTCTGAGACAGAATTTAGTTCTAGAAACTGAACGTACTTTGTATTGCTAATGATACTAATCTTGACACTGTCTTTTTCAGGCTGAAACAAAGTATCTGAGTGCAATTAAGCATCCACATATCATTAAACTGGTTGGCCATTGCGAAACAGAAAACAAGTATTACCTCTTCTATCCACTAATGGAAAATGGAAATGTCTTGCGCAAATTACAAGGTAATTTCTAATTTCATACAAGAACATGTTTTGCACTATTAGTCATTTCCAATTGACATTTAAGCATGATGACAGTAGGGAGTTTTATCTACATTTGATCTGTTGCCACTCCAGTTATTGACTTTTCCAATAAATAACAATGTTCTAAGAGCTCTTGTCTGCCGTAATGTTATTTGAGTAGAAAGAAAAAGTTAGCTTCACTAATTAGAATGTTTGCTTTACTAATTGGAATGTTTGCTTTTAGTGAAAAAACATTTTGTAAATCTGATCCATTTATTAGCTTATAATGACAATTAGTGTTCAAAATAGATCTTGATTGGAGAAGAACACTTAAGATCATCATTGGGGTAGCACGTGGAGTTGAGGAGCTACATAATCAATCGCCTCCACTCATCTACCGTGATCTTAAGCCTGAAAATCTTCTCTTGGATAAGGTAAAAAACACACATTTAGTAGAAATGAGCTGAAAATGGAACTTAAGATGTCAGGTCAACTCTTTTGCTAAATCCTCTTGATACTGAACCAGGAGTTTGTTCCAAAACTATCTGATTTTGGAGCTGTCACAGCAGAAGGAGAATATTTGAGACTTGGCACTGCTGGATATACTGACCCGCTCATTCTGACCAATGGTAAGTTTCAAATTAAACCATTTATCTAATGATTCCTATAGCCATCAATTAGTGAACTTTTCCTTAAAACTCATAGGAGAAGCTGGAACCAAGCCAAATGATATCTACAGCTTGGGAGTGGTAATACTCCAAATGATTATGAAGGAGAAGCAGGTAAGATTGGCAGGATGTAGTATGCCTGTGCACATCAGTGATTGGGCAAGGAGCGACTGTAGCATTAAAGGACATGCAGTACATGATAAGTTGAAGAGAACAGGATGCTCTATCAGGGCTGCCGAGGCCATAACAAAGCTGGGGCTCGACTGTGTGAGTGACAACACATTGAAGCGACCCACCATTACTAAAGTTCTTAATAGGCTTGCCAATTTAGATGATCATTAAGTCAACAACAATCACAGACTTATAGTAACCACTCGAGCATGTCAGTATAAGGGTTGTTGGATTCTATATCCTTTTTTTTGTGATTTTCAGTTTTTATGTTTCATTTTCTATTAATTAAGGATAAAATTATGTATTATTGGATCTTTCAAAACCTCGAGTGTCTATTGAGTGTGTTGTTATTTTCTATTTTTCTTTTACATAAAATTAACATATCCATTTTATCTCTTCTATTAATTACTTCCGTCTCGTAAGGTTAATTTGAGCAAAGACACTCAAGAGTGCGACGCAACCATCTCTATCCTCCAAGAAGTATTGATTTTTTAAAAAAAAGTTATCTCCAAATTATTTGTATTTATTATATGATACTCAATGATATACAAAATTAATTATATTAAACATAAATACCACAAAATATTAGCTATATGGTCAGGTTCAACTTATTTTTAATTTGTTGAATTTAGGGTGTTTCAAAATAGTAATATTATAATTTAACCCAAAAAAAAAGTAATATTATAAGGTATATTTTTCGTTGACGATGCTTGTGACACAGAGTTGTATGGGGTTCATATTCAACATTTTGGAAGTTGGACGGAAGAAGTCGCTTTTTGACAAGGTTAGGCGTTGCCTTAATTATTATGACTGTGTGGAAGTGTAGTTAGCTTCAACAGACGTATGACTGAGTAGACACATTTTCTGAATTATTTCTATTCAACAGGAAGCCCATCGAAACCATTTGTTTCTACCTTCCTTTGGTGTTCAATATTTTAATGTGTATATAAAGCATTGATAGAATTTAAAAGTTTGATATAAAAGTATTGGTAAGAGTACGTACCTCACAAAGGGATTATTATACGGTAATTAATGTTCATAATTTTTCTACTATTGTTTCTATCTATAATAAGTAAGTGTGTTGTTCTAGATAAACCATTCTACTATTATCAGGAAGCAACCTAAAACCACTGCATGCTTTGGAATAAAAGATCAAACTTAACTATGAGACCGTGCAGAAGTATACTCCAAAATCCATGGAAGATAAGGTACATAGCACATACCTAAATGATTTGTTCAATTTGAGACATGCCGAAGTTCTACTCCCCTGTGCCATTTCTGAACTGATAAGATTCAAGAAAAAAAGTAGATAAATGATCAAATTAATGCAGATAGAAGATTGAATCACAAAGATGTACAAAAAATAAAAGAAAAAAAGACTATCAACTTATCTGTCTCCTCCTGTGAGAGTGTACATCTTGTCAGTATTGATTGAAATAGGATGCAAACAGGTTGACTTGTTCGTTCAGGACACTTGTCACTTCATTTATAAGACAAACCAACAATATATGTTACATAGTTTTCTAATTTATTCGTAACTGGGATTACAGACCCTACATGAGACCACGGCAAGTCGCAACAGTACAAAAACTATTCATTAAACACCTCTTAGCATTAATAATAGTTGGTTTTTTTCACTTCCACTTCATAACTGTTAACAGGAAATTTTCCATGTACAGTATACCAGGCGTTTCCAAATTTACAACTGTTAACTGTCTAGGCATATTTAGCAACAAAACAACGCAGCTTTGTCGGTGCAATAACTCATTTCAAACCTATGAATTTATCAAATGTCCTTTTCTTGCATATAGTTAGTTGCTTAGCTTTTTTTTGTTTTTTCTTTTGAAATATTAGAACTGCATATCTCAAATAGCTTAAGCAAACCTCAAAGCTATACTCTAAACTATTTTCTTTGTGTTTCTTTGAATTTAAAAGTTAACATTAAGTACTGAACTTGAAGTTTTTCGGGTTAACAACAAAAGCTCAAAGAGTGTGGAATACATGTATGTACTAAAGCAGAATCAGCAGTACATGACCTGAAAGTTCACAGATACTTTCCTAGAAAATCACTTATCAACATAGAAACTTCCAACTAGATGTCGTTTGATACCAAAAAAGCAGGGAAGGCAAGAAAAAACATGTATGCACTAAAGCAACTAGCTCTTGAGAAGTTCCAGATCCTTGGCAGAAGATTAGAGCAGATCTAAGGAGAGGATGTTAGAATTAAACTGAAACAAAGGAAAGAAGATATATCTTACCATTGACTCAGCCAGTTTGCGCCTTCAAACTCTTGCTCCCCCGTTGACTTCAGAAAACAGGCACCCTTTTCTTTATACGATGTAGAAGCAAACATTGGATTTGGATTGGTCACATCTCTCTATTCTAAATGCTGTAAAGGTCATCGAAAACATCAAATTAAGTATAAGGGGTTAAATCCATGGTTGTGAACAGCAATCAAAATAAGACACAACACCATCAAATCGTAAGTACAAGCTAACAAGACACAATATTTAATGTGTCAAGCCGTGAGGGTTTCATTGTTATCCAAAGCCCAAACGCAAATTTAGGCCCACGCGCTAACCCAGAGACCAGTCGTCGAAAAGTAAAAGACAGATTCTAATTCTGATTGGCTCTCAAGTCTTTGCTCTTCGCACCTACCAATAGAAAAGAGATACTAATTCTGATTGGCTCTCAAATTTTTGCTCTGTCTTCCCCTCTCCTCCACGTACAACTATCTCTACTACCTACTGGAACCTCCCCTACAGTTGTACTCTGCGCATTTCACCAGTCGAGTAGATCAGATCTTTACCGATCTTCCCATTTTCTTCCATCAAGTTAAGTTTTTCTTTTTTCATTCCTCATATATCTCCGTCACGGTTAGAACACTATCATCACCGATGCACTGAGTCTCGTACTGGCTAATGTAAGGCCTTGTGGTTTTCGATAGTACTTTTAGCAATTCTTGGTTACAATCTGGGTGCTTGTTGAATTATGAATAATGTCGTCAGGGATACTTCTTTTGTCTCAAATTAGCATTGTAGGGGTTCAACAATTTAGGATGATAGTAAGTTAAGGTTTTGGTTGATTTCTTTAACTGAACTGAGGAAATTTTCTTTTTCCTACGCAAAGTAGTAATCCCAATTAGCTTGTAAATGATGACTAGTTGGTTAGACTTCTATTATCACATAAAGCAACTCAATTCTTGTTGGTAGGTTCTGCAAATATAATTTGTTTTACTCCTGGGGAACTGAACGAGTATGCGGATCCGAAAAACTTTCTTGTATGTGGAGTATTTCGCGGTATTTATGGTGGAATCATCCATGAAAGGAAGGAGAAGAATGTGAGAGGCCTGTGAGTGCGGACATCAGAACGAGGATTCCGTGGGAAGTAAGCCAAAAGTAAGTTTTTTTATTAAAAAAATATTCTTATACTGGAGTCATAATAGACTAAAAGAGAATGTAGGACAAATGCACATGCGTTGTTACATCTGTCTTGGGGCCTTTCTTTGTCTACTAGGAGATGGGATCCTCTGTCTAATATTACCCTGTCTTATTCTGTCCCATGAAATCTCAACCATTTATTTCGCGAGACTCATGCATGACTCACGTGGGATTCACGCGGAACCTACATAAATAAATGGCTGAGATTCATTGGACAGAATAAAACAGGATAATATTAGACAGGAGATCTGTATTCGTCTGCTAGGGCAGGGGATCTGTCATAAAATTAACTTTCGAGGCGTACTTCGTTTCTTCTTCTCGGGTCTATCATCTTTTTTTTCTATTTTCATTACACTTTTTGGTCGTATTCCTAGTAGAAAGGTTTATTAGTCGTCCAACTATAATTAAACTGGTAGAATATAGCGAAACAACAGACAAGTTTTATCTTATCTATCCACTAATGCAAATTGAAAGTGTCGTGTAATGTCTAAGAACATGCAAGAGCCTCCTCTGCCTCGTCAATTCCTACTCATATTATGACGTTTACGTGTGTTGGATCTCTTTTCCTCTGTTAAATAAGAACTGCCGCTCCACTTTGTTGACATTTCGAACAAACAATCATGTTAAATAAGACCAGAAAGAAAAAGGTGTACTTAAATTGAAAGTTTGAAGTTAGCTTTGCTTAATCAGAATGTTTGTTTTAAGTGAAAGTTAGATTCTAAATCATTAGCGTGGTATCTTCTCCCCCTTTTCTTTTTCTTTGTTGTCGCTGTCTCCGAATCATTTCATAATATTGCATGTTATCATGATATCATTGATATTACATTACTTCTTTTTTCGGCTCATTTTGTAAAACATTCTTTTGTTAAGAACCTTTCTATTGGATAAGCTCAAATATTATTGGATTATCTTAATTAATAACTCTTATTCTTATATGTCTTGGTTAACAGGGGCGGATCCAGAAATTTTTTTGAGTGGGGGCAAAATTTTATGAAGGACAAAATTTTATTTTTAATGGGGGCAAAATTTTAATAGGAGTAAAATTTTATTTTTTTTATGAAGGCAAAACTTAAAATAATATTTTTTTTATAAAGAATTTATTTGGGGCAGTGGGGGCAAGTGCCCCCACTTGCCCTCATTGTAGATCCGCCACTGCCTTGGTATACGTCATTTACTAATTTTTTAGATGCATTTGATTAAGCCCTTAAATATGGAATTCTTGATTATAATTAATATGTATAGTCACTTTATTTTTAGTAACCTAAAAGGCTGATTTTGCTTCTGCTATATTTTTATATTACAAAGCATACATACAACTAACCCCATTGTCTCAAACCAGACTACAAAGTAATGGTTTCAATTACTAAGTTAAATTGGAAAACAACTTGTTAAGTTAAAAGTGTGTCTGGATCCAGGAGTTCAAAATCATGTTTTGATGGTTATATATTCATGTCACTGCCACTCTTGAACAATTTGCGAAACAACATAGGTAGAAGCAAACAGGGGGATCTCATTGATGACCAGATAAGACATGGCAGAAGAAGTTCACTTTGACTTCAGAAAAAATAATTGGGACGTCGTTTCATTTGCACTGCTGAAGTATCTACATCCGCCTTCTGTACCCATCGGTGTGTATCTTTCTAAGTACACTACCGATGAAACATCGTCCTTTATTTATAATACCGTTAAGTATCGAAAATTTTGGAAAATAAAAATTTATTAGTAAAATTTTCAAAATTTAAAAAAAATTACTCTCCCGGCTTTCTCACTTCCTCCTCCCTCTTTTCTTTCAAAGTTTCTATAATTAATTATTTAGTTAAATTTTTATTGTGTTTTTTTAATTTTTAATTTTAAAATAAAATAAATATTTTTATTACTAATAATAATTATACTTTAAATTAAACTTAAAATAAATTATTTTATTTAAATTTATTTTAATATTTTATATAATACATTAATAAAGTATTAATAAAAATATTTTATTTTTTAAAATAAAAAATTTTAAAATTATTATTTATAAAC
>JANVCQ010000231.1:39455717-39476697 GCA_025531925.1 Erythroxylum plowmanianum
CAGGCGAAACAGTTTGAGCTTAGACAAATAATGAAGGCTTGTAATAATCGGTTTGATAGCAGCAACTTTATAGACAGAGGAGGGTTTGGATGCGTTTATCTAGGAAGCTTCAATGGCCAAAAAGTCGCCGTTAAGGTGTCACGAAACAAGGCTGAGGAACAAAGGACTCAGTTTGTTGTAAGGAATTAGAAAATATTTTCTTTTTGGTACCTTAGTCTCTATTTCTGCTTGCAAAACCATAGTTAGAATGTTTGACAACCAATTTATGTAATATACGATAATGTTCTTTCACATTTTCAGGCTGAAATTAAGTACTTGCCGGGACTTCAACATCCAAATATCATCAGGCTCACAGGCTATTGCGAAGATCCTGATAGGTTTTACCTGGTCTACCCTTACATGAAAAATGGGAATGTGAAGAATAAATTACAAGGTAGTTACATTAAACATGAGCTTATCTACTTAACTGGAATCGCTGTCTTTAGACCTGATGACCCACCCACCAAAGCACTGTCACATGTTTTTGTGGCTTAGACGAATTGATGGCTAATCAAAAAGTATTGAAAGATTCCTTGAAGTACGTAAGTTTTGTTTGAGAAGGGTAAGAGATATATGTATTGTAAAGGAAAAGGTCCCTTTCACCCTTTCAAATTATTCTTTCTTTGCTTTGACTGTCCCAAAAAAAAAAAAAAAAACTAGGTTTAGAACCTTGGTTGAGGGAAAATTACACTAGTTTTTTTTTAATATCTAAACTTTTTTCAACATGTGATATTCAATGAGTTGAACAGAGCTTGACTGGAGCAAAACCCTAAAGATTATCAAGGGAACCGCAAGGGCAATAGAGGAGCTGCACCGCAATTCACTCATTTACCGAGATCTGAAACCTGAGAACATTTTGTTGGATAAGGTCAACATCCTATCACAAAAGCTCTTCCATCATTTTGTAATATAAACGTGGATTAGGGTATTGATCACTGGTTTCTATTGCATTAATCCCTGAAATTTACCTGATCCCAATGGCCAGGACTTTACCCCAAAACTAACGGATTTCGGAACAGTGACACCAGAAGGAGAATATCTACAACGCTTTTCTGAAGGATACACAGATCCAGTTATTGCAGATGGTAAAACATCCATAGCAGTGTAAAAATGTTAACAGTCATGTTTTTTTTACTAAAAGAAAATAAAAAGAACAATGTAACGATCATTTTTATGCCACTTACAGGGGCAGCAGGAACGAGACCCAATGATATTTATAGCCTGGGAGTGGTTATATTACAGCTAATTATGAAAAAAGAGAAAGTAACAGTGCCAGGAAGTGGTGTGTCGTACCATATCGGAGATTGGGCAAGATCAAGCTACTCTTCAGAAATAGGGCATGCAGTTGATTACAAACTGATAAGAAAGGGATGCTCCAGGCACGCTGCCAGCGCAATAACATTGCTGGGATTGGATTGCGTAAGCAACAACACAAGCGAACGCCCAACTATTGCTCAAGTTCTTCGGAGACTTGGAGACTTGGAGGGCAATTAGAAAAAGAAGAGATTGTTGCTTTGAAGAGGGTCCCTTGGGGGTGGGGGACCATCTTCACTTGCGTTGAACTGCCTTGTCCATTGTTATTGTGTGTGTGTAATAAATAACTTTAGCACGTGTATTTCATAATGGCTTTTAATAAAATAAAGTTTGTGGTTTGTAAAGTTTTAGTTGTCAATTAATCGAGATATTTAGTTAATTTTTAAAAATTTTAAGATCTTTAAAACTATAATTTTTAAAATTTATATTTTTAGAAAATATTTTTCCTTGACATTTATTAAAAAATAATAACGAAAACATTTTTTTAGCCATCTTTTTGTATAATGACCTAGTTGTCCACAAAAGTAACACTGTTCTGATCCAAATCTGGGAAATAAACTATATCGGCTTAATAATGGTGGCTAAGTGTCACGAACCTTAGTGTCTTTTGGTAATTGGGTAATTTTTACAAAATTTTCTATTTTATTGGAGAGAGTTTTCTTAAAATAAAAAGGAAATTATTTTTAAGAAAGAGATGAAACCAGATGAACTAGATTTGATGAGGTTGACGTTGGAAATTAGTTTGTGATATAAATAGTTAAAGTCAAACTTGGAAATGAAGGGTTGCTTCCTATTTAAGGGTTGTGACATGTAGTGAATAAACGTGACTATTCTGAAGAGTTGCTTTCTTTCTAAGAAATGTGACTTGTAGTGAATAAACGTAACTATTATGAAAAGTTGCTTCCTTTCTAAGAATTGTGAGTTGTAGTAAATAAATATGACTGTTCTGAAGAGCTGCTTCCTTTCAAAGAGTTTTGAGAGTTGTGAATTGTAATAAATAGACGTAACTGTTTTGAAAGGTTGCTTCTTTCTAAAAGATGTGACTAGTACTGAGCATAATAACTGTTATGAAAACTCTATATATACATGAGTTTTAGTCAAGACTAAAAATATATTTTTTAACAACTTTTACCAACACAATCTCTGCATTTATAATTCTTGAAGAACATTCATACTTTTGCAACTTGAATGTTCTTGTATTCTTTGTATCATAAAAGTAATTTGTCTTTAATCCGGTTTGCAAATAGAGTGGGGGCAAATAACACTTTAAGGAAAATGTTCAGCATGGCTAGAACATTTTAAACTTTGTGTTTTGATCTCAAGTTCTCTCAATACTTTGCAACACCATTTACTTTATTATTAATCCATTGTTTTGTGGACTTCCAACCCCGATTCTACTACAATCTTAAAGTGTTATTTGTTGCTATCATAGAGTCCACTCAAGAATCCACTCTTAAAGTGATGAACCAAGACTTTGTGAAGTTAGATAGCCTTGACGGAACCAGGACCAACTTCAATCATTGGAAGGACAAGATGATGTTCTTCCTCATCGCTTTGAAAATTACATATGTACTTGATCCACTCTTCCTACAGTTCCTCTTCCAAAGGAGGGTGAAGTAGACACAAGGAAGGATGAACGAGACAAGCGTCAAAAAGATGAATTACTTTGCAGGGGTCACATTCTCAACACCCTCTCAGACAACCTATATGATCTCTTTACCACCATGAAGAGTCCAAAGGAGATTTCCGCATCGCTAGAACGTGAATATGCATCTCAAAAGCAAGGAGCAGTTAATTTTCTTATTAAAAGATATCTTGAGTTTAAATTGATTGATTATTCCTCTCTTATGGATCAACTCCACAATTTACAAGTGATTGTTTTAAAACTTAAAGACTTGGGTGTTTAAATTTCAGAATCATTACAAGTAGGGGGAAATTATTACTAAGTTGCCTTTTTCTTGGAATGATTATAAAAAAAAAGTTGTTACAAACTTCTAAAACTTTAACTATCGGTAGTGTTTTAAAGCATCTTTGAATTGAAGAAGGTGCAAGAATTCTTTAAAGAAAAGAAGTTGAAGGAGATCCAAAGGTGAATTTTGTGGACGAGAGGAAATCTAACAATTTTAAAAGGAAGAAACCTAAAAATGCTAATGCTAAAGACAAGAAAAAGAATCGAGTTTACTACAATTGTGAAAAGAAAGGACATTACAAGGCCGACTGTAGATCCAACAAGAAGAAAAAAGGAAACAATGTTCCTAGTGGTAACCTTATTGCTGAATGTGTACAAATTATGGCAACCTTGACTCTTGATACTGTGACAGAACTTCACATGACAACATCAATTCCATCTATGGATTGTTGGTATGATTCCACTGCAGCAATTCATGTGTACAGTAACAAGGAACAATTCAATAATTATGAAGTTCTTGAAGAACATGAAGTGGTTATGGCCAATGGTGTGAAAGCCAAGGTGCATGGAAAGGGAGATGTGTATTTGCTATTCACTTTCGGCCAAAAGTTGGTACTCACTGGTGTTCTTCATGTTCCGAATGTGAACAAAAACCTTATTTTTGCGAATATCCTGAACAAGAAGGGCTTGAAGGCTGCACTTGAGTCAAATAATGTAATATTATCTAAGAATGATATTTTTGTAGGAAAAGAATATTCTGGTAATGGCATGTTTACGCTTAGTCTTAATGAAGTGAATGATGTTTCTCTTTATTTGGTTGATGTTTTTTATTCTTTATGGCATAGTAGATTAGGACATATTAGTCATAAAGTGATTCATTATATGTTTATAAAAGGACTAATCTTATATAATGGCTAAGTGAATAAGAAATGTGACACATGCATACAAGCAAATATAACCAAACTTCCTTTTCCTAAAGTTGAAAGACATATAAAATTGCTTGATCTAGTGCATTCAGATATAAGTGAATTTAATAGGTTTTTGACAAGAGGTGGTAACAAATACTTCAATGCTTTTAGATGATTGTTTTAGATTTGTGCATGTTTTTTTTATGAAAACCAAGGAAGCATATTTAATATGTTTAAGACATATAAGTCTCTTGTTGAAAATCGATTAAGTAAAAAGATTAAAATTTTGAGAAGTGATAGAGTAGGAGAATACTTCTATAATGAGTTCTCAAAATTTTGAGAATAAAATGGTATTATACACCAAACTAGTGCACTATATACTCCCTAGTAAAATGGTTTGGCCGAAAGGAAAAATCGAACTCTGCAAGACATAGTTAATTTTATGCTTTTAAGGTTTTCCAAAAAACCTCTGGGGTGAGGCTTTATTAGCTGATGTCATTTGCATAATCGAATTCCATCCTTAAAGATTAAAATGTCTTCATATGTAGTATGGAAAGGAAGGAAGTCAAACTTGTCATATTTGAAAGTTTGGGACTGTGTAGACTATAGAGTCCTTGACAACCAAAGAAAAAGTTAAGACTAAGAGCACTTATAAGTGTGTTTATGGACTATACAGAAAATTCTAAAGCTTATAGGCTACTAGAAGTTGACTCTAATGTGATTGTAGAATCAAAGGATGTTAAGTTCTTTGAGGATTTGTTTCTTAAAGACTCAATGGTAGATAATGATCCATCAAATGGACCTACCCCTTCTCCAAGTGTTGAACTCTCAAGTGAACCTAGGAGGAGCCAATATCAAAGGAAGGAAAAAAATATATGCATTTAGATTTTATTTCTTCACAACCTATTGTTTTCTTAGTTGAAGGCAATAGGGATACTCTACTAAATAAAACTCCGGTTTTATTAAGTATAGAGGAAGATCCTAAAACTTTTAGTGAGGCAATGAAATCAAGGGAAGGCAATAGGGATACTCTACTAAATAAAACTCCGGTTTTATTAACTATAGAGGAAGATCCTAAAACTTTTAGTGAAGCAATGAAATCAAGGGATATGGCATTTTGGAGAGAAGTGGTAAATGATGAAATGGACTCATTATTGTCTAACAATACTTGGGTTCTAGTTGATTTACCTCACGAGTCCAAACTAATTAGTTGTAAGTGGGTATTTCGAAGGAAATATGCCACAAATGGTATTATTATAACTTATAAAGCAAGGCTAGTAGTTAAAGGTTTTAGGCTAAATGAAGGAATCAATTACTTTGACACATATGCACTGGATACTATAATTACATCGATAAGAGTACTTTTGGCCTTAGCTTCAATCTATAGCCCTCATGTACACCAAATAGATGTAAAGAAATCATTCTTAAATGGTGATCTAGATGAAGAAGTGTATATGGAACTATCGGAAGGCTTTGTGCTACCTGAAAATGAAAAGAAAGTATGTAAGCTACTCAAGTGATTATATGGCTTGAAACAAGAACCTAAACAATGGCATGAGAAATTTGAATCTGTTTTACTCTTATATGGATTTAGATATAATAATGCTGATAAGTGCATTTATTCTAAATTCAATGAAGAATATTGAGTGATCATTTGTCTCTATATAGATGACATGCTCATTGTTAGTCCTACATATAAAGTTGTGGTTGAAACTAAAAAATATCTTTCTTCTAAATTCAAGATGAAGGATCTCAGTGAAGTAGATACTATCTTAGGCATTAAAGTTAAGAAACATAGTGGAGTTTTGCACTCTCTCAATCATATTATTTAAAGAAATCCTGAAGAAATATCAACATTTGAATGTGAAAGAGGTAAGTACTCCTTTTGATCCTAACTTTAATTTGCATGAGAATGAAGGTAGTCCAATTGCACAATTTGAATATGCTAATATAATTGGAAGTCTAATATATGCAGTGAGTTGCACCAGACTAGATATCTCATACTCAGTGCATAGACTAGCTAGATATATTAAAAGTCCTAGTTAAGAGCATTGGCAGGCTATTAAAAGAATGTTGGGATATCTTAAGAAGATAAAAGATTTTTTTACTCTTTTATAATAGTTTTCCAAATGTTCTTGAAGGATTTTCCTATGCTAGTTAGATTACTAACATTAGTGACCAAAAACCTACAAGTGGTTGAGTATTCATGCTTGATGGTGGAGTTGTTTCTTGGGCTTCGAAGAAACAAACGGTGATTACTTATCTACTGTAGAACCTGAATTTATAGCTCTATGTCCTGCTTGTAAGGAGGTTGAGTGGCTAAAGAATTTATTGTTGGATATAGATCTTTGACCTTGTTGGATACAGATCTTTGACCTCGTCCCATGCCTGCGATAACCTTACATTGTGATAGTGAATCTACTATGTCTAGAGCATTGATCAGAGTGTACAATGGTAAATCTAGACATATAAGCTTAAGACATACATTTATTATAGAAATGCTAAATAGAGATGTCATCTCAATTCTTTATGTAAGGACATATAACAATTTGGTGGATCTGTTTACTAAACCTCTTGCAAGAGATTTAGTTAGTTCGATGACATCTAGAATGAGATTACAAATTTTTAATAAAAAATCGCTAGCAATGGTAACCTAGCCTTCTTTTAGTAATACTCCTAGATTGTAAGATTTAAAGGGTAATAACAAGTTGCTTAGTGGTTGTGAGCACTAAGATTGTGTAAACCATTCCAAGTTATTAGTGCTGCAATTTGTTACTCTTAAGTGAGAAGGTTGACATAAATATCATAATGAAATTATTCTTGAGTGCTTGTGTTATGGTTATGTAAACATAGCTAGAACACTTTTCACCTATATGATCATTAGAAGTGATACTGCTCCTAGTAAGAGTCTAAGGTAATCTCTTGTATATGATCATGAATTAGGATGAGCACATGGCCGATAATAGTGCTAAAATTGTAATGTGCATTAATTAAATGCTAAGAAGGTTTATGTGTGTGATATGTCTAAACCTTTGTGAATGATGGTTTAAGCAATGAGCCACCAATCATTTCCTTTGGATTTTGTAATATGGTTGTACTATAGGAAGGTTTAAGGAGAAAGCTACCTTCCTTTAGGGATGATTTCTTGTTTATGTTGTGTCTTTTTTCTTATGTCACAAACTAAATGGGAGATTGTTGGAAATTAGTTTGTGATATAAATAGGTAAAGTCAAATTTGGAAATGAAAGGTTAGTTCCTTTCCAAGAGTTATGACTTGTAGTGAATAGACGTGACTATTCTGAAGGGTTGCTTCCTTTCCAAGAGTTGTGAGTTGTAATAAACAGACGTGATTGTTTTGAAGGGTTACTTCCTTTCCAAAAGTTGTGACTTGTAGTGAACAAACGTGACTATTATGAGTTCTTTTCCAAAAGTTGTGACTAGTAGTGAACAAACATGAATGTTCTGAAAACTCTATATCTACATAAGTTTTAGTCAAGATTAAAAATGTTTTTGTTTTTTAACAACTTTTATTAACACAATCTCTACATTCATATTTCTTGAAGAACATTCATACTCTTGCAACTTGAATGTTTTTGTGTTCTTTGTATCCTAGAAGTAATTTGCCTTTAGCCCAGTTTGCAAGTATAGTAGGTGCAATTAACACTTTAAGGAAAGTGTTCAACATGCTTAAAGCACTTTAAACTTTGTATTCTGATCTCAAGTTCTCTCAATTCTTTGCAACACCGTTACTTCATTGTTCATCTTTTGTTTTTGTGGACTTCCTACCTCTATTTTAATGCAGCTATAACTTCACTCATATTTATCTGGGCTTCTTCCACTTTATCTAACCCAACTTAACTTTAATAACACATAACATTATTGAAATGGTTATTTAACCCAACTTAACATGAATAACACATGTAAACTACTTAAAATACTATTGACAAGTCGTTTAACCCAACTTTTAAATTTGATCTCAAATATCTAAAACTAATTTAAATTAATAATTTAACATATTAGAATAAGTTACTAATATATATTAAATTTAATTAATTTGAGTTTAATTTCAAATTTAGGTTTAGTTTTTCGGTAATATTTGATTGGTATACGTGTGATGTTTATATTATATATGTTTAGTCATTGTTTTTTAAACGAAAATATAAGGAAAATTTCTTTTTGAAAATTTGAAAAACTAAAAATTTTCTTGATAATTTTAAAACTATTTTTTTTTCAGATTTAAGAGAGTTATGATTATTTCTTTAAACATTAAAAATACCAATATATTCCTAGTTGTAGTATGTTGTTGTATAAAGTTAACAATATATATGATGTTGTATAAGTTAGAGATTAATTGATATAAGTCAGTTGATACAAATCGATATAAATTGTTATCGTCAATAGGTTAACCTCTATAAATCATGACTTTGTATATAATGTTAAAATAATTTTTAAAACTATAATTTCTTGTAATACAAGAGAATTATGATTAACACATATTATAAATGTTGAATGCTAATAATTTAAAAACAATCAAAATTATCTTTTATATAGTTAATTTATTCTTAACCTTTTTGTCTATTTTTACAAATTCATGTTATATTTATGAATGCTAATAATTTAAAAACAATCAAAATTATCTTATATATATATATATTTCATATATTCTTAGCCTTTTTGTCTATTTTCACAAATAAATTAATTAAGAAGTTAATCATGAGAAATCGTCAACAACAACAACACTAAGTATAAATTCCATTGACGAGTGAGATCTAGGGATGAGAAATCATCATGATAATATTTTAAATGTTCATCCAATATCAGCAGTTATATAATATAACTTGAAGCATATAAGGTAAAAATCCAACAAAAAATATACAACAATCAAATATAAAAGCCACCAAAGGTTATTTGTTCTATACTTTTCAACAATCTACACTTCTCTTACAATCTCACGAACTCTCTTACAAAAAAGAAAGAAAAAATAAACTCCAAGACCTTAAGGTTTCACATAAGCTCACGAATCAATGCTTACTAATAAATGTAAGTATCGATTAAGAGATAACGATACTCAAATGATTTAAAAACATTTAGAAATGTCTATAAATTATATCCAAATGCTTCTTGATGCTAAATCAATGAAAACACTTTGTAGTGTTTTAAGACTCTTCCTAATTGTTAGAGCCAAGAATTAGACGATACAATGACTACTTATAGAGCTAGTCGACTAGTATGCATCAAAGACATTATATTCACTAGTTGTTAGGGCATTAGTCAACTAATATGTATATTAGTCGACCAATATGTTACATTGGTTGGCCAATCAAGTGGAGTACAATAACATTGTAACACAATTTCTAAGTATATCTTGGAAGTGGGATAGAGTTGTTAAATAAATGTGGAATGATCATATTAGTTATAACTAATTTATGCTTCTTTTTGTAAATGATAATGTTTTGAAGCATTATGATATGATGAACATCTTTTAATGAATAGAATGACTTAATATAATTTTTATAATTTATAAAAAACTTTTATATACAATTTATATGTAAATTTTTATACATTTTATTTTTACGGTTAATTACAAAAAATCCTAAACTTTGCTCAATTTTGCAATTATAGCTCGAACTTCAATTTGTCTCTGTTAAGTTTCCTAACGTGACTTGTTGTATGCTCGAGAAACTCTAACTACTTATACATGTTAGAATTAATTAAACTTACTAATTAAGTATAATTGAACTACATCGTTTATATGACAAGAGCAAGAATTCAAAAAAGAAGAATGAAACAAAACCAACAAATAAACAGGAAGAGGAAGAGATTGAACCTCTAAGGACAAAAAGGTTTACCCAGGCGAGTCTTGTGACTAGGAATAATAAAGTGACTCAACTTTCCTTCTTATTCAACCAAGGACCCTTGATAAAGAAAAGCCTTTAAAAACTTGTCCTCAACAGCTATGTCCACATCATGAACAAATACATTTGTCTCTCCTTCCTTCCTATTCCTCGCCATTAATCCTGCTGTGTATATCGTAGTCATCCTCTTTGGAACTTATTTGTGATACCCTGTTGGTGCATAAACCATGATCAAGTCCTAATTTGTATCATAAACTTATGTAGGAAACCCTTAAACAACAAGTGGGCACTTTGATAACCTCGAATCAGTTACCACGTTGCACTCCTCTATGCCATCTCTTTTCATGAGCTTTTTGGTGCACTTTGGTGTCATATGTCGCGTGGTAGGACTCTAAAGTTGGGAGCTTTTCTTTGATCTGATTAATCCAACTCTTATCTTCTTAAAGGAATATTGCTCTTCCACCGTGATTCAGAGATGCCCACATCAAGCTGTCATGGCCTAGGCCTAAGACTAGGAAGTTGCAAGAGGGTTTTTTTTTTTCTCCTCTAGAACTCAAAGTGTGACTGATATTTCTTTGAGGGTTTGTTGCGGGGGTGATGTTCGTTGTCGTGTAGTGGACGAGAGCGTAAGCCAGAGAAGGTGGGGTTTTGGTGTATGTTGGTGTTGAAGGAAGTGAGGGACATAAGATTGTTAACGATGAGGATCATGGTTGAATTCAAGACTCACGGTTTGATTTAGGGATTTTAGTTCTAAAGCAACATAGTTTAGTTATGTTTAATCAGATAGTTTAATCAAATTATGCAGTTTAGTTAAACTTATTAGCTTAATTAAGTATGGTGTGTATAAATGTTTAAGATTTCTAGAACACATGACAAGTATGTTAGCAAACTTAACAGAGATACTAATATTGGACTATAATTAAAAAAAATGAAAGCTTTGAGAATTTAGTTGTTAATTTTTAAGTTTATGTTATAATTATAAAATTGGGCAAAGTTTGAGATTTTTTTTTTATAATTAGCTCTATAATTTACATTCCCGATGAATTTGTTTAATAGTAAAATTTGTGTCTAAGAAGTTTAACAATTCACCGGCTATATATAATTTTTTTATAAATGTAATGAAACATAATTATAATAAACTAATAAATTATAAAAGTAAACATCTTATTTATTAATATAGAAATGAATAAAATCAAACTAAATTGATAAACATATTTCTAATAATTAGTATATAATATTTTAAAAATAAATTAATAATATATTTAACAAACGAAGTATCTTTAAAGAATTCAAAAGAAAATATATAAAATGATAATAATTAAGAACTGATAAAAACACATTAAAAGTTATTGTTTTTTTTAAACCATTAGATGCATTGCCATGTAATTTCTTTCTTGAAAAATATATTTAAAGCGTTTTAATTTAACAATCGTATAGAAAAAGAAATTGCTTAAATCTGCCAATATTTTATTTTCAGAGTCAGCTGTGACATTTAAATATAACAACATATTTTGAAGACTATCGAAATCCATGATCTGGAATTATTTATGAAATTGGGATATATTTAATAAAATTTCAAATACATTGAATATTTATTAACTGATGTGGTTCAATTAGAAAATTTTCGAGCTCCTGGTTTGCTTAAAATGACAATAACAAGCATTAATTGTCATTAGTTTTTATTTTAATTTCTATTTTTAATAAAATAAAATTATTTTATATTAATTTAATTATATTTTTATTACTAATAATAATTATGTATTAGATAAAATTTGAAGATAAATTATTTTAAAATTTAAATTATATTTATTCATAATTTTTAAATTAAAATTATTTTATTTTAAAATTAATATTTAATTAATTATAAAAATAAAATAAAATAATTAAATTATTGGTAATTTCTATTAATATTACAGTAATATTTAATTAAGAAGAAATGTAAAAGTTAAAGCAAGAGCTATTTATTGGAACGGCGTCCTCCAAAGGAAAGGGAAACAGATTAGAGAAGGTTTCGTGTCCAGATTGGTCACAGAGAGAGAGAGAGAGATGGGAGACCTGGAGAAGGTGCAAAACGAAGCAGTTCAGATAATAGGGATGTTTCAAGTATTGCCCAGATTGGTGGTCTTCGATCTCGATTACACTCTCTGGCCTTTCTATTGGTATGTTGTTGCTCTTCTCTTTTTCTTCGTTTTCACGTGTGCTTGTGTTTTTCTATACTCATGTTCTTAGATTGTTGTGTTAAATCTCTTCAATTTTCTTTCTTTTCTTCTTTCTAGATTCTGGGTCTTATCAAAATTTGGGTTCATTTTTGCAGTTCATAACAAGTTATGCCTTTGTTTGTCTTCTCCTTTTGTTTTCTTGTGCTCCATATAATTGTTGTTGAAGGCATATTATACCGCCACGAAATTGTCAAAGACTAGATATTTGCCTCTCCATAGTGGGGTTTTGTTGTTTTTGGGTTGGGACGTGTTGGTGAGAGGATGTGAGTCGATGGTGTGGAGTCTTATTCTTGCTCTTTCGGCTTGTTTGTAGGTTTGTCTGAACTCTGAACTGAACCGAGTAATATGAGCATGTGATTAATGAATGAGTATTGGTTTCTGTGATTTGTAGGGTCTTACCGTGAATCTGGATTCTTAAATTTGTTCAGAGACTTGTTTTAACTGTGAGCTTTTCCTGTAGGATACAATATGAATGACGGACTCTGCAATTCTTTGGTTCTAATGGCTTACTATGTTGTCTTATTATAAATAACAGCCTATAAATGAAGCAAAAGCAACGAATATCATGCAACAATATGAGATTATCCTTTTTACCTTTTGTCCCCATGTATCATTGTCACATGCAAAAATCTCTATCCATACATCCTAATGATGGTAATAGAGAAGAATTCTATCCCTTGTCACTGAAAGAACGCGTAGCTATCTTTATTTTGTAGCTACTTCGCCTCTCTGTCCCCTGCTAATGATCGTATTAGACTTTGATGATCTAATGTCTACATAAATGCGGTCAAATTTTAGTGAATGCCGCTCAAAACGTGATATGCCATCATTGTATCCCCATGCAAAAGGCATATTACATGCGCTGAAGGACAAGGGGATAGATGTAGCAATTGCTTCCAGATCACCAACTGCAGATATTGCAAGGACATTTCTTGAAAAATTGAACATAAAGCCAATGTTTGTTGCCCAAGTGAGTTTATAAATCTCTCTGTTAGGATTATTTCTTCTCTTTTTCTGTTTCCTTGTTTTCTGTTTGATGTGGATAACCAGAACTGTGGCTTCTTTTTCTCTCTTCTAAATGACAAACTTGTACCATATAAACTTGGCATTCAACAAATTTTGTTTGCATACATCAATCATTTCTGGTGTTTGATTTTGACTATGATTATTCAGGAAATCTTTTCTAGTTGGACACACAAAACAGAGCATTTCCAGAGGGTTCATTCAAGAACTGGGGTTCCCTTCAACTCTATGCTCTTTTTTGATGATGAGGATAGGAATATTGAAGCGGTAAAAATAACAATTACTTCTCTGTTTGATCTTTTTTTCGTTACTAGTGTTTGTTTCATTGCAAGTTAATCCTATCCAACTGCTGGATATATCTCCAAGCTTCATGCATGAGATGGCTTTGCATTTCCTCCGTTTTAAAAATCTTTTTCTGCATGTCCTTGAGCCGACATGTTTATATTCAAACTGGCAGGTTTCGAAAATGGGAGTAACAAGTATCCTGGTTGAGAATGGGGTTAATCTTGGAGCACTTAGACAGGGGCTTACAAAATTTTCTCAAAATTTTAATACAACTGAGAAAAACAAGCAAAGATGGCAGAAGTTCACAAAAAATTCAAAGTCATCGGAGAAGAAGATTGATGATTGAATTTAGATTATGTAATTCTTAGACAAGATACCTAGGCATTGGTATCTTTTCTATTGAAGATTCACATTGAAGACCTTATTTGTACTTGCCTATAAATCATGATTTGTTTAATCAAGCATACCAAAGGAACACCTTTGCTTGTGTCTATATGTTAAAATCCTAGTGCATTTAGATTTTGCATGTAGGATTTGTAACAACAGGAGATGCACTCGGTTTACAGTTCATCAGTTGACAATTATTTTGCACCCATATTTCAATCACCTATTATTATTTAGTATGTGTGTTAGACAAAACCAGCATTATGAAGTGAGAATGCCCTGCTGATTTATACTCGTTAGATGTCAAGCCACACAGTTCCGCGTTATAAAAATTATCCCTCCAAGTCAATTAATGGATATAATATTGTGTTCTAAATTTGCTTATATACTTAAGCAAACTGTTGAATAATTTCTTCCACAAAAGAAGTCTGGTTTCACAAGTTATGACTAAAAGTTCTCATTTATTTGCTATTGACTTGAACATAGACTAATTTTACTTTTATTGGAAAGTATTGCCCAAATGTTATTTTTGATTATTTACGCTTATCTCTTGATTGAGGAGAAGGATGGATTGTTAGTGTGGATGATTTGGAAGGGCAACATCATAAATATCATTTTATTGAATAGCTTAACTCAACTCTTTGTTGTTTGAAGAACCTTTCAACTTCAGTTCAGATTTTTTAAAGAAAAGTACACATGTTCACATAAGAAAAGTATTCAATTAGAATATGAAAATGTGATTGAATTTGTTATAGATACTCTTCAAGTTAGAGTGGAGAAAGGGAGGAGCTTCTCGAAGAAGAGAGAAAGGATTCAATGACTTGGAGTCTAATAGCTTTCTCCAGGGAGCATAAAGCAAACTTCCTAATTATTTATACTCTGCTCTAATGTATCAAAGTTTTAAACAAAATTGCATTCATCCAGCAACTTATTTAACTATTAGTCTGTCAGAAGCTAAAAAATTGGGACTTTTGGCAGAGAAGAGTAACTTTGTGAGAGCACACAAGGCGAAAACTTGGATGATATTGTTAACGGCTTGTCAGAAAAATGTACCATAAAACAGAATAAAAGGATCTCTCAATAACTGCAAACCCACGAAAGAAAAAAAAGTGAAAAGACAATAGAATTGGTGATAGACGAATCCAATAGCACGATAGAAAGAGCATGGTGTTTTATCTTCTTTCAGTGATAGTACAAACCTTTGGGTTGAGAATCCCGTCTTGAATCGCTGTGGCATTAAAGTTTGTTAATTATAAGGACAAAATCAAGATCAAGAATCCCAACCAAAATCAATTGCAGCCATTCCATTTTGTTCTTCTTGTCTGCTCTCTTTGTTGTTTGGTTACTGCTCACTTAGATATTATCCAAAGCTTTGGTCTAGGAAGGTAACACAGCCAGGTTGGCTTGTTGGTTGCATGCAGAACTGTCTTATAATGTATTCGTTTAGGAGTAATTCAAGGGCTTTACACACTCTACAGGACAAAAGTAATATGTAGTAATAGTATATATGATGTACTTCCAGAGTTCACTCTTAGATTTCCATTAATCGTTGGTCCTGATGATGTACTGTTATCAGACCCTACAATGTTTCTTGCTAGAAGACATTCAAGAGCATCCTTGCATAGCTACTAGGTGTATCAAAACTAAGTTGCCTACATAGTTTTTGCATCGAAAATACCAAGATAATGAGAGCTACAGAATTGGAATGTTCAAAGGTATTCAAGTATATAATTAACTAGTTTCATCCTCTAATACCTCAAATTAACATTGCATCGATTCGGAATGAAACTTGCACAATTGTAGTACATTTCAAAGAATCATGTTCAGAACAAAAATGCTCGCCGAAATAGCAAGGAAGTTTCAAAGGATAGCAGCATTAAAGAGGAAGCGATTGAGTATCCACAGGAGTAATAGCAACAGAAATGTGGCTTCTCAGAGTGAATCCTCGTATGCTGGCAGAGGCCAATTTGTTGCCTACAGCATTGATGAAAAACGATTCGTTCTGCCATTGGCATATCTGAACAATAGCATCTTCAGAGAGCTACTCAAGATATCTGAAGAAGTATTCGGACTACCAAGAGAAGGACCTATCAGATTGCCATTCCATTCTGAATTTATGGGGTATGTGGTGTTACTCATCCAAAGAGGTTTAAGTAAAGATATGGAGAATGCTTTGCTTGTTTCTATGGAAACTAGTTGCTGCTCCATGCTTATCAATTTCCAGAAAGAATGTACAGCCGCAATTACTTGTTTGTAGCTAATGAGTCTGAACCTAATAAGGATAAACATTCCTTTTTGAGTTGAAACGTACATATTTTGCGTATCAGAATGGTTTCCTTCTAGAATAGATTTGTGCAATGCAAAATGCATATCTATTAAGGACTAGTCAAGAGCTTTGCATATTGCAATTGAACAGAATCCGTTTCATGAAGTGGGAATGGTACTCGGTATTGAGCAGATGCCAATATGATGGACCAAGGTTATACATTGCACTTTTTCCTATCCCAAAATTTCCAAGTTACAGCTTTTAAGAAAGTAAATATTTGCTTGAACTTGATTAATGCGAATGTAGAATGACACATTTAATAATGGCTCGATTTGGTAAAATACTTCGAAAATGTCTCGATTGAGTCGAATAACACATTTAATAACCTTTAGCATAATTTCTTTTTTGAAAATATCTCAGCATAAAAAACAATTAAATAAAGCATACATACTAGACCCTTATGCAAACTATATCAATCTAATGTCCAAGTGAGACCTCAATCCCAAAATAAGATTATAATCTGTGGGTTGGAATTAACTGACCTTTGTCCCACATGACGTGTGTTCACATGGTCTAATAACCAGCATGGCTCTAGGAGAGTTCGGAAGAAATTGGATCGGTGTTTGGTAAACCAACATGGCTCAATATTTTTTGTCAATCATTAGTGCATTTTGGTGATAACTTGACTTCTGATCATTACTTTATGCTTATACATGTTAAGACTGACTTCAGTATGAGACGAGCTCCCTTTCGTTTCTTTAATGATGTTACACAACAGGAGGGGTTTATGGATATCATTTCCATTTGTTGGTAACTAGAGGTTAGGGGGTACAAGGCATTCCAACTTATGTCCAAGTTGAACAGGGTCAAACTAGCTTAAAAAAATTTATGCAGGAGTCGGATGACCCACACTAGAGACTCACTGAGTCAACTCTCTTCAAGGTTACCAAGCGGAGTTAATGTTCCAGCAGTCAATTCAAAGACAGAAGGTGAGACTGAAGTGGCTTTGTGAGGGGGATACTAATACTAGCTTCTTTCATGCGTCGATTTTAGCTAGAAGTAATTGTAACCGAATTATGAGTTTGTTAGATGGTAGTGGCATTACGCAGTATGAGCTTCATGGGATGTTGCAACTTGCATCTTCATACTTCTTGCAACTTTTGGGATCTACACAGGTGGAGACTCCCTCGATGCATTTGCTGGAGATCCTGAAAGGAGCAATTAGATATGAAATGAAGACAGAGTTAATAGCCCTAGTCTCAGAGCAGGTTATATGGCAAACATATATATATATTCAATATGTACCTATCCAAATCTCCAGGTCCGGATGGTTTTATGGGATGTTTCTTTCAACATACTTGGCATATTACTAGTTCTTTGGTGGTGGAGACTATTCAGAAATTTTTTTTTCAGAATTCTACTATGATGAAGACTCTTAACATCACTTTTATTTGTTTGATGCCGAAGAAGGTCCATCCAGTGTCACTGGGGAACTTCTGGCCAATTTTGTGTTGTAACTTGGTCTTTAAAAACAATTGCAAATTATTAGCAGGCCGATTGAAACGTATCTTAGTTGAATTTGTTTACCTAACCCAGGGAGCTTTTATGCCAAGTAGACACATCGGAGATAACATACTCCTTGTTCAGGACGTCATAAAAAAGAGTACTCGTTTGGGAAGAATATTAAGGGTTGTATACTGAAGATTGATTTCTATAAAGCTCATGACTCAGTAAACTGGGATTTTCTAAGGATTTGTTTGGGCGCACTATATTTACCGAAGACATTGGTGAATTGGATTATGAAATGTGTACAAACACCTACTTTGAGAGTGTTAGTCAATGGTACTCCTTCTAAGCCTTTTAAGATTGCTCAAGGGCTTCGTCAAGGGGACCACCTATCCCCGTATATATTTTCTATTATATTGGAAGGTTTGTCTAAACTTCTTAGGATGATCATAAGGGCTAATGGGTGTTTTAAATATCGTTATAAATGTCGGGATTTGCAACTCACACATCTTATGTATGAGGATGACCTCCTTTTGTTTTGTAAGGTGGATATTACATCGGTTAACATCCTTATAAATGCTCTGTCTACCTTCTCTCAGTGGTCAGGTCTTCAGATCAGCTTGGAGAAGAGTAGTTTAAGTTTATCTTCTGATATTCAAAATCCTCAGGATTTTCAAAGTGCTACTAGACTCCCTCTCCAGCCACCTTATATACGTTATCTAGGAGTGATGATCTCTCCTAAAAAGCTTAAGTATTCATACTGTATCCCTATATGGAGAGAATTAAAGCTAGAGTTTTATCGTGGAAAAACTAGTTCCTATCCTATGGTGGGAGATTATCTTTAATCTTGTCGGTACTTTTGAGCTTTCACATTCACTAGCTCACCCATACCATCATTCCCAGTAAGCTTATTAAGGAGATTGATCGATTGCTTAAAAACTTTTTATGGGTTGGGAGATGTGATGTTGGTGGTGATGCTAAAGGTAATTGAAGGGAGTTAACTTGGTCCAAAAAGAAGGGAGGATTTGGAATTAATTGCTTAGTTACTTTGCTAAGGGCCCTTATCAGTAAGCAATTGTGGTAGCTAATCATTGACAAAGAAGCCTTATGGACTAAGTGGGTTCACCACGTCCATATCCAACAACATAATTTTTGGCAATTAAAGTCCTCCTTCAACTTTCCGATGTTCTTCAATGAGGTGTTGAAACTGCGACCGTACTTTTACCTATTGATTAAATACCATATCAATGGAGGTAAAGAAACCTAGTTTTGGGTGGACAATTGGTGCAACTTGAGCCCTTTAGCCAAAAACCTAATTTTTGCCCATATCTGTAACCAGCTACCAAGGGATGCTAAGGTAATTGAACTTATTTCGGATGGAGCATGGAGACTGCACTTCCAAGGATTAGAATCACTGGCTGCACACCTCTCTCCACTTGGCGATGACACTTATTTCCTGGACTTTGCATTCCAGTGGCGTGTTTTCTAATAAGTCATGCTTCCAAGTTTTTTGGCCTGATGCCAATCGGGTACTGTAGTATTACCTGATATGGCAACAATCCTTGAGCCCGAAAGCATCCTTCATTGCTTGGTTGGCAATTAAAAATTGATTGCGTACGAAATGTCATTGGTTTAATCTGGAAGATAAGGAGTGTGTGTTGTGCCACGCAGTTGACGAAGAATGTAACCATATGTTCTTTTCTTATATGTACTCCTCAGTAGTTTGGAGTAGTATCTAATATATGGTGGTCGCTGAGAATTTGGTGTATGACTAGCAAATCACGTTGAACTGGTATATTTATCGAATGCAACCGGATAAGGAAAATGCCTTATTGTTTAAAGTTGCTTTCATTCATTATATCTATTATCTTTGGAAAGAAAGGAACTCCAAATTGTATATGTAGGTAAAAACTGATGAATATTAGTTAGCATACAACATTCTAAACGAGATTAAAGCAAGCATTGTGGCTAGGAAAGAGGAGTATCGACTGACTCCAAGTATGAGGGCTAGATGGCATATATGACAACTATTCTTGATCCTTTTACTTTTGCGTTGTATGCCTGGTAGGTGTTTTGCTATGGATTGGCTTAGTGTATATAGGGCGATGACAGATGTGGTCTCCTTCCCTTGTATAATGTTTTTTTTGCAACTTTATTAATCAATTATTTCATATTTCAAAAAAAATCTCATAATAAGACTCACAATCTTTAAAAGAGACTATCAATGTCATAAGAGAGCTTAACCACCAAAAGATGACTAGCTCCGTAAAGAACTATTGACCATAAAGATTGAAAAAAATATTTTAGCTTCTATGAAAAATCCATAGCTACATTTTGAGATAAAAGAATCATATGTGTACATATACAACAATATAATATGCATGCATTAAACATAACAGTACAACAAATAAGTGCATTAATCTCAAGTAATATAATAAATGTAACACTCTCACTAAATCAAAATATTATATGACAATATAATACCCATTTTACCTACATGTCTATAAAAATTTATAGGTCTAAGCATTTTTGTCAATGGTTCTAATATATATGAGGTGATAATGTACTATAAACTACATCATCGTCATCAACCCATCATTATATTTAAAAAACTTAAGCTCAACCTACTTGACACCATTAGTGTTCTTTCATTCTTGGTAAAGAATATAGAAAATAAGTTATCATAATGAAACGTAATAGATATAAAAACTGAATCAAAAATCTCAGGCCTTTTAATAAAATTCTTCAACTACTTGACATGTGTTCCTAATGTGGATGAAGAATACACATATTTTTATCAGTATTTTACTTGCAGAACATATATACATTGGATCATATATACAAAGAGAAGATGATGTAAAAAAGTTGTCCAATATAGTGAGTTACTATTACTTTTAAAATAAGCTGAACTATCTCTTAAAGTATATTTATATGATAGGTTTGAAATTTGTGTTCTACTTCGTTTCATGCATAAAATACCTTTGGTAGAAATCAATTGAGCCAATTAATTTTCAGGTTTGGATTGTATTAGAAAAGGAGAAAGAATGTAGATAAATAATTGGAAAAGGAGAAAGTATGCAGAGAAATAATATTTCTGAACTACACACTTTTCCATGGTAGCTTTACAAATACATATATACAGAGAATTTAAGCTAACTGTACATATAATCTTGCCTATAATAAATACAAATATCTCCATAATCTTTGCAAATCTCTAAGATTCAGAACAGTGATTTAGGTTGTCAAATCCTAAATCATGTTAACACCCCCCCC
>JANVCQ010000231.1:39483801-39518924 GCA_025531925.1 Erythroxylum plowmanianum
GCTCGCCTTTGGGCTTGAGATGACATGCAAAGGAGAAATTTCTCCTTTATGGATCCAGGTTAAGGAACTTGGAAATCTGGTTATGTGTTCAACTACGATCCGATCGTTGGGCTTCGAAAACGGGGCCCAACAGGTAACCCCATTCATAGAAGAGCATCTCCTTTTAGATTCTCTAACTTCCTTTCCTCTCAGCCTAATTTTCTTTAACTAGTGGAGGAAGCTTGATCATCTCGGATTTGGGGGTCTCCTATGTTTTCTGTAGTGTCTAAACTTAAGTTGGCTAAAAAAGCACTCAAAGCTCTTAATTCAAGACAAGTAGGAGATGTTAATGAGAAAGTCAGGAGTTTTCAGGAAACTCTTAATGTCATTCAAGATAAAATGAGAAATTTAACTAAGTCAAATGAGTTACCTACTCAAGAATCCAAAGCCATCCATGTCCTAATTAGTGCCTTAGATGATCAAGAGTCATTCTTAAAACAGGCATCCTGAATCAAGTGGTTAAAGGAAGGGGATAGGAACACCAGGTTTTTCCACAACTCCTTAATAGCCAACAGAAACCGAAACACAATCAATTCTTTAGAATTGGGTAATGGGAGAAGGATAGTAGGTCATGAAGAGATCCAAGAACAATTTGTTGAATTCTTTCATTATTCAATTGGTAGTCGGAAATACCTTCCTCCTTTGAAGGACTTTGTGGATCCTCTTTTCCTTAAGCTTTATCTGAAAGCCTTTGTAACTCCCTTATCACTGATGTTTCAGCTCAAGAGACTAGAGAGGTTTTTAACTCTTTCAATCCGAATAAAGCTCCTAGACTGGATGGTTTCAATGGTTTTTTCTTTCAACAAACTTGGCACATTATTGGGGAGGACATTACTAGGGCTATCTAAGATTTTTTTCAGCATGGAAAACTTCTTAAAGAGTTTAACTCTACCTTTATTACTCTTATCCCTAAAAGAGCTCAACCTTCCATAGTGGTAGATTATAGGCCTATCTCTTGTTGTAACATGTTGTACAAAGTGATTGCTAAGATCATCGTAAATAGGCTTAGAGAAATTCTTCCTCACATTGTTAGTCCTAACCAAAGTGCATTCATTAAGGATAGAAGAATTGGTGATAACATCTTGCTAGCCCAAGAAATTTTCAAAAACTACCACCTTTCTAATGGTCAAAAGAGAAGTGCCTTTAAAATCAACCTCCAAAAATCCTATGACTCCCTCCATTAGGATTTCCTCATCAAGTCCTTGGAAGCTATAGGCCTTCCTCCTAGGTTCATAGCTTGGATCCAAGAGTGCATTTCTTCCCCTTCTATGCCATTTTGATCAATGGATCACCTTCCAAATCTTCAAGGGAAAATCTGGGCTTAGACAAGGAGACCCTTTATCCCCTTTCCTCTTCATTATTTGTATGGAAGTTTTTTCTAGGAGCTTGAATGATTGCATAGTTAGAAATCCTTCCTTCAAATACCACTAAAGATGCAAAGCTCTTAAACTCGCCCATCTCCTGTTTGCAGATGACCTACTGTTGTTCTGTCATGCTGACATTAGTTCTGCTCAAGTATTGCTCAATTGCCTAAACTCTTTCCCTCAACTTTCAGGATTGGATATGAATATGTCCAAAAATCAATTTTTCCTTTCTCATGACATAGATCACTTAGCAAATCGGATGGAACAACTGTCCGGCCTTAGGAAAGGCTCCCTACCCATAAAGTATCTACGTGTTCCCCTCATTACAGGTAGGTTATCGAGGAGAGAGTGTTTACCTTTATTGGACAAGATTGATGTGAGAGTCAATAAATGGTGAGTTTATTGACTTTAACTAGTGAGTTTTGTTCTTTCTTCTTTCCAAGTTTATTGGGCCTCTCACTTTATTCTCCCATCTTCTGTCCTCAAGGAACTAGAAGCTAAGCTAAGGAATTTTCTATGGGCTGGGAGGGTGGATAGTCACCATCAATCCAAAGTTAAATGGAGCGACCTTACTAAACCAAAAACAGAGGGGGGGTTAGGGATTAAGCATTTACCAACCTGGAACCTTGTTTTTTTAAGAAAGAGGATTTTGTTTCTGTTCTATGATAGAGAGGCCATGTGGGTTGGATGGGTGCATACGATTATTTTGAGACAAAAAAAGTTTTGGAGTGCATAACCTACTAATAATAGTTCCTGGAGTTAGAGGAAAATCTTAAGTGTGAGGAACAAATTAGGGAATCAATTTAGATTTAGGATAGGTAATGGGCAGTCCACCCTCTTATGGCAGGATCCTTGGCATCCAAGGGGAATCTTAAGTATCTTCTTATCTCCTAGAGAGATAAATGGGTCGGGCTTACCTATGACAGCTAAGGTTTCTGATATAATCAATAATAATATGTGGAGGTGGCAGGATTTTCCTATGGAGCTCATTACTGATTTTGAACCCATTCAATATCAACCGACTATTTCTCCAGATTATATGGAATGGCTCCCTAGCTCTTCAAAGACTTACACCAATGGTTCAACTTACAAACTCTTGAGACCCTCAACCCAACAAGCACCTTGGTATAACCTAGTTTGGTTCAAAAATAACAGCCCAAGGTGTTCATTCATTCTTTGGTTAGTTGTCCTCCAAAAACTCCAAACAAGGGATAAACTTCACTTTCTATATGCTCCCAACCACTGTTCCCTGTGTATGTTGGACATGGAATCCAATGAACATTTGTTTTTTAATTGTTCTTTCTCTAATTCTGTATGGAAACATTGCCTTGCCCACTTCCAAATCACCATCCCTAGCTCTTCAAGCCTTCCTTCTATACTCACTTGGTTCCACCAAACGCCTCCACAATATCCCATCTTCCCTATACTTCTATCCATAATGATTTACCACATTTGGACCAAAAGGAATTCAAGAACATTCAAGGATGTAGCCATGGAGGTAGAGCGCTTACAAGCTAGGATAATCTTCCAAGTTCTGGAGTATGTCAGCCTACACACATAGAGAGGTAATTCGATCTATTTTGCACTAACTTTGTGTTGTAGTTTATTGTTCAGCTAGGGGCACTTCCCCATGGATGAGACCTCTTGGATGGCCATATATTCAAGGCATAGAAGGTGTTCCAAATGCAATTCGGATTCCATGGAGCTTTGATAGGCAATGGTTTATGCACAGCAAATCCCTGCCTATGGAAGCTCCTTCTAGAAATAACTTAGACTATGAATATAGATTAGCAGGCTTTTGATGATGTCTTAATCATCTATTTGATTGGATTGTGGTTTAGCTCCTCTATTTTTTGGCATATGCTGACATGGTGCAGTATTTGATGATGTATTGTTGATCAGTGTATAACTAGGCATTTGTAGCAATTAGTTTAGCTTGATCTTGTTACTTTTACTAGGATTGTGCCTCTATTCTGGCAGGATACTTGTTACTTCTATCATGCAGGACTTAGTAGGGGCAATTGATGGTAAGGTAGTTAGTTGCATGCCATTATGTTTTTTTGCGTGTTAAGAGATTACCTATTGTACAAAACTTTTTATTCTTGCAGTATTTTTTTTTCAATTCAGTTTAGTTTTTGTTTATGTACTTTTCTTATAGGGATTTTCATATTCTTTAGGAAAAGACCAGGGATGGAGACTATATGCTTTATTATTTCTTTGATTTTCAATTTCATTATGAGCAGCTAAAACCCTTTTCTTGGTTGAGGGGAGCCATGTTATCATCTATTATGTGTGAGATGTTTCAATGAAATTTGTTTTGTTGACGTGAGTATCTTCTGACTTACTTTTTCTAATTGAATTGATTGGTTTCTAGGTGTGCAATTAGGGATTGATTCATTTAATAGCTAGATTAATAAAATATGACGTTCAGTTTTGTTAATCACAAGTAACAATTAGGATTACCTTCTTTACGTTAGAGTTAGAAATTCTAAGAAGATACTCATATTGATTAATTGCATGTCGTACATGTGTTATGTTGTTCATTGGTTTCTTAGTTCTTAAAGCTATTATTCAATTGAACCTACGATCGTATCTAGGTTGTTGATTAATAAGAATTTTTAGAATACATGTTCTATTCATTTACACTTAAGAGAAAACATCCTCTAACGAATGTTTATTGATGAACTGAATTTTATATCAAGGATCCATTTTAGTGTGATAACATCAGTAACCCAAAACAAGGTTTATTTATTAAATTTTCAGATCCAATTACTTTTTTTAATTTCTGATTTTTGTTATTTCTAATTTCTTAAATAATGTGAACCAAACCCCCCTATTTGTTTTAGTTTTAAACTCGCTAACCTTTACCGTTAAAAATTCCTCATGGGAACAATCCTTACTTTTCACAACTACATTATTTTGTATTGACAGAAGTTAGTTTCTTTTTAAATTTGGTTGCAGGCAATAACAATGCCAAATTTGGACACCGTTGCTGGGAAATTTCTTAACTATTTTTCTAGTGATGTTTTTGTTTTTGTTTTTGTTTTTGGTTTCGTTGCTCTTGGTTACCTTGTCTTCTGTTTGTTTTAGTTTCAAAATTTTTCTAAATTTTTTGATCTTTTAGCGGCATATCTCACTATCAGTATGCTTTTGATTATGATTTTTCATATTATGCTTATTATGATAATGAGTTTCCATCTGTTGCGACTTCCAAGTTTAACCATCAAGTGGCGGATTTCACACTCTTAGCTACGCAAGTACTGAGGGATGACCAACAAGCTAAGGCATGTGAAGTTTGCTCATTTTTGGGTTATTCTTTTTGTACATGTTCCTTTTTTTAGGATACACAGTATAGATTCACTTCTCCATCGAGCTACTATGAAGAGCAGTCTTACTTTGAGCCAGAGCCTCCACCTCCACCATCGTCACCATAGGCTAATGAGATGTCTTTGGAGGAGATCGTAATGAGTTTGGATACAAGCACTCTTCAATTCCAGCAGTATAGACAACCATATGTGCCTCGACAAAATCAAAATACATCATCCAATTCCAAAGGTAGGACTTCCTTAGAGGCTATAGTGCAATCTTTGGCCACTAACACTTTGACGTTTCAGCGGAGTACTGAAGCAAGTATCCAAAATATTGAAAATCAACAAAGAAATATTGAAAATCAATTAAGCCAAATGGCAAATGTCATAAATCGATTGGAAGCACGAACTTCTGAAAATTTTCCAGCACAACAAGAGATCAATCCCAAACAAAGTCCGAAGGCTATCACATTGTGGAGCGGTAAAGAATTGTAGAAACCACTTCTGAAAAATTAAAAAAGAGAGGTAGAAAAAGAAATCACGCAAAAAGCACCTTCACAACTAGAAATGATGCAAAATAATCTGCAGGATATGGTGGTTTTGCCCCCTTTTCTGAGTCAATTTGCCAAAATAATAAAGGAAGAGCAAGCAAAGTTAGGAGAGGAAGAGGTTAGAGTTCAAGAAAAGATGGAGGATGTGTAACCTCCTAAGGTAAGCGATGCAATTCATGTTATCACTAATCGAATTTTGTTTCCTTTTCCTAGTTTTTTACAGGTAAAAGAAGAAGAAGAACAAGAAGAGAAGTAAGAAGAAGAAAAGCTGCTAATCATATATAAGTTGAACGAGCTGTGGGAAAGTGAGCTAAAGATCAAAGGTGGCAAGATGTCAAGTCTCCACACCCATTGGCGTTACTTTTACAGAGACCATCCTGTGTGAAAAGGGTGATGCCCGAAAAGACAAGTAGACATTAGAGTATGATGGTAAAACGATGAAGTTCCACTCATCAAAAGTCATGAAGCATTATGCTAAGAAAGAGCCTACTTTGAGGGAAGTTGCTCCAGGTTCCTCACGAAGTTTGAGCATGTTAACTATTGGGCTCAAGCATCCATTCAATAATGGATGATATACATATGCCAAGGGTCAAGCTTATGACCTTTAATAAGCACTTAATGGGAGGCACCCCATCCGTATCCCTTTCTTTTGTGTATTTTTCTCTTTTATGCATATCATTTAGGTGTTTGCTTTGAGTCTTTTACTTGTTTTCTTTGGTTTGTTTTGCTTGTAAGCATTTGAAAAGGAAGCTACAATATTTCATTTCAACACTGCTGTCTGTGGTTTCAAAGCTCTAATCGTTCATTTCAAAGCTGCATATGGCGTCCTCAATCTAGGGGAGTAATTCTATTCCCATCCCTCTTTTATGTTTTTGTTGTTTTTGGACATTGAGGACAATGTCCATTCTAGGTGTGGGGGAAGGTTATGGAGTACATGTGTGTGAATATGTGGTCTTGCCTTTCTTTGATTCTTTTTTATGTTCTTTGCATGCTTTTGTTGTGTGTTAAGCCATGAAGCTTTATCATATTAGTTTGGATGAGATTAAGTGTATGCAAGAAATTAAATTGGGCTATGTGTGTCTAAAATGAATCATATGGATTGATTGCAATAATTGATCTTATAGATTTAGTCAAAATTTTGACATTTGAGTGATGAGGTAATTTGTGGAATTGAAGTGAATTCTTGAATTAAACTTGTGAGCGAATTTGAGCTTTAAATGATATCATCTTTATGTCATTCTATTTTTTATAATGTGTGATGCTCCTCTAGTCATGTTTGCCTTCAGAACTTGTACGGAACCAAACTGAATTTGTTTGATTATATGAGATATAGAAATGATTAAGGCCTTCCTTATTTTTAAATCCTTTAGCTTAAAAATGACCCATCTAATTATTTTCCCTTTGCAAACATTTTTGAGCCTTTAACCTTATTTTTCAATCAATCACCTTATATTAAAACCCAAAAATCCCATTAGCCTTACCTTTTCAAAAGTTGAACGAAGCATTGAATAATTTGAGATTTTTTTCTGTATTTTATTCTGAGATACTTTTGTAGGTGCTTCTATTCATGTGTTTATTAAATTATACTGCTAGTAATTTCTCTTGTTTTTATTGCTCTCCCTTGTTCTTAGCCAAGTAAAAAAAGAAAAGAAAAGAAAAGGGAAAAGGAAAGGAAAGGAAAAATAAAGAAAAACAACAAAAAAAAAAGAAGAAGAAGAAGAAGAAGAAGAAAGAAGAAAGAAAAAAATTTAGAAAAAAATCAAAAAAGAAAAGAAAAGAATAAGAATAAAGCATAGTAGCATTAGTTAGTAATGAGTAGTTGTAGTCCTTTGTATTCATATGGTTATTTCAGAATTTTAATTTGAGAGTCCCTTTTACTTGATATTTTGTGAATGCTTGTGATTAACTTTTTGCATTTTTACCTCACCTATGAACCTAGCCCTATTACAACCCTTAATAAAGTCTTTATGATCTATTAGCTCATATAATCCGAATGAATGATAACTGGTGAATTTGCAAGCCTATGGTAATGCAATCTATTAGAGAGAGATTTGAATGAAACACTTTGACCTTAAACACTTGAGCGTAAGAGAGAAATATGTGAGAGGAATTCACTTTGGTTTCATATTTACTTTTGAACAAAGATGTCTTATTTTGACTTTGTTTATTTGTATCGGTGAAAAATGATTATGATATGTGTTACAACTTAAGTCTTACTGGCCCAAGTTAATGGATTGTGTGTACTTAATTTTATGAAGGAAGAATTGATTAAGTGTAGTGGTTTGACATGTTTGCTCGAGGGCGAGCAAAGGTTTGATATAGGGGAATTTGTTAAGTTGTCATTTTGTACTTATTTTGTATTTAATTTTCTTTAATGTATTGAAATTATTATTCAAAATTAATGGAATTGTCTCTTAATTATTCTCAGATGAATTTCAACACTTTAGAGACCAAACTGAATCAAAAATATGCAAAAGAAACAAAGAAAATACGTAATTCTAGATTGTCAGCAAATTTAGTGAATAAGCATGGGCATGTGCAAGGATTGAAAAAAATATGCGGATCTACTTTCAAATTCAAATCTGATTCTCTTGAGATTTTCATAATCTTGGAAGATCAGATTGCAGGAGATTTGTAATTTGAACATGTGGGAGATGTGATTTGCAAAAGATGATGGAAAAAGAAGGGATCAAGAAGGCATAAAAAGAGGAAAAATGTTACTATTCATGTTATCCCTTAAGTTAGCATAGTTTTAGAATTTTCTGCAGTATTTTTATTTCAATTCAGTTTAGTTTTCATTTCTGTACTTTTCTTCTGGGGATTTTCATATTTTTTAGGAAAAGACCAAGGATGGAGACTATATGCTTTGTTATTTCTTTGATTTTCAATTTCATTATGAGTAGCTAAAACCCTTTTCTTGGTTGAGGGGAACCATGTTACCATCTATTATGTGTGAAATGTTTCAATGAAATTTGTTTTGTTGATGAGCATTGAGTATCTTCTGACTTACTTTTCTAATTGAATTGATTGGTTTCTAGGTGAGCAACTAGGGATTAATTCGTTTAATAGCTAGATTAATAAAATATAACGTTCAGTTTTGTTAATTACAAGTAGCAATTAGGATTATCTTCTTTACGTTAGAGTTGAAAATTCTAAGAAGATACTCATCTTGATTAATTGCATGTCATACATGTGTTATCTTGTTCATTAGTTTCTTAGTTCTTAAAGCTATTATTCAATTGAACCTACGATCATATCTAAGTTGTTGATGAATAAAAATGCTTAGAATACATGTTTCTATTCATTTACACTTAAGAGAAAACATCCTCCAATGAATATTTATTGATGAACTGAATTTTATATCAAGGATCCATTTTAGTGTGATAACATCGGTAATTCGAAACCAAGGTTTGTTTATTGAATTTTCAGATCCAATTATTTTTGTTAATTTCTAATTTTGTATTTCTAATTTCTTAAATTACGTGAACCAAACCCCCTATTTGTTTTAGTTTTAAACTCGCTAACTTCTACCGTTAAAATTTTTTTGTAGGAATGATCCCTACTTTCCACTACTACATTATTTTGTATTGACAAAAGTTGGTTTCTTTTTAAATTTGGTTGCAGGTGACAACAGTACCACTTTGAAAAATCGAACGCTATACGTTGCGTTAGTAAATGTCTTGAGTCATCCCACTTTGTTTTCTCTTACTGTCTACTTTCTCCTGCAACATGTGTGTTCCTATATGTGCTACTTTGTTTTCTCTCACTACCTACTTTCTCCAGCAACATATGTGTTCCAATATGTGGAGATGTGTGGTGCAATGGCATGTGTGGTCAGCGAGGATAGTCATCGGAGAGGGAGAGGGGAGTCATTGTTGAAGAGGAAAACCAAGAGAGAGAGAGAGGGTAACAGACGCAAACAGTTGGGGTAAGGGGTGTGGATTAAGTGTTTTTTTTTTCAAAATGGTTCCCTAATTTTTAAAAATTTACTATACCAATTGGTACCATGGCAAATTCACCGATGCTGATGATCAGTACTTTTGAACCAATTTTTGTACCATTTTCTAACTGATACGGTACAAAATCCATAATATTGGTTACAGGTTGCACCTGACAATACACCTTGGATTTCACCCCTACTATCGAGCTAAAATTCAATCACTTATAAACAAATTTTCATAAATATATGAAAAACCATAATCTCAAAAGCATAAGCCTCGTAATAATTAGTAAACTTGGGTGGAATTTGATTATTGAAAAATTAAGGAGGGCTTCGATTCCATATACAGTGAAAGAAGCACAAAAAAATTTTTCTTTGATTTTTTAAAGCTAAAATCGAGGGATGAAAAAAGGGCACGAGACTGACCTGGCCTAAAATCAATAAACTAAGCCTGGGTTGTCCTAGCCTCAGATTGGCCTCGAGCTTGATTTTCTAGACCATCAAGACCAAGGCCTGACATGTAAAGACAAAATGACATTGGTTTGTCATTTTTAAAAAATTAATAATTCGAGCTGGGCAGTCTCAGGCCCAGTTGAGCCTCGAACCATCCAAATCACTTAAATTCGATAACATAATTAACATATAAAATATAGTAAATCATGAATCATAATTCATATTTTATTCTAAAGTTTGATACTTCTTTGTTGTTTTTCTCGAACTATTTCTGAAATCAACTCATTTGTCATACAAGTGTCTAACCTCTAAAAGTATCTATAAGGGTGTGTTTGGTTCACTTTGAGGAATGGTAATATGAATTATAATGAATATAGTGAAGAATGGAAATGAATATTTTTTCTATTCCTCATTAAATTGGGGATATAGAATATTGCCCCAAAAAGGGATATAAAAATAATGTTCATTAAATCATAATATATTACCAACCATCTTTTTTCATTCCTTATCCATTCCTTTCTTCCCATACCAACTAACCAAACAGCTCCTAAAACATGTTAAGAGAAATATGAAACTATTACAAATAGAGTTAGGCAAGAGGTGCTAGCTTTTTGGAGCCTAAGTCTATTTATAATAGATATTGGTACTAATATCATAGTATTGTACATGCTTTAAGTACTAGTTGGTATGCAAAATGTCAATAGAGTACCAATTGGATTCAGTGATTTTAGAAAATTAAAGGACCAATTTGTAAAAAAAGAACCTTAAATGGATAAATTCCCATAATGCAATCCAAAGTCTCCCTCGATATAATATCTTTCGCCACCTCTGTTGTTTGTTACTGCTTACTCTTTGTCTCTACTCTTTGGTCTAGTCTACATTCTACAATCTACTTAATGCCTATCACTGGCATTGTCTCAACCTTCGCTGTCTACATAGGCGTACAACTCATTACACAGGCTCAGAGCCATCCTCCATAGTCTGCATTTGTCCTCCACAGTTTACACAGGCATATAGCTCATTACCCAACCCCGCACAAGTGTACACAAATCTTTGTTCTCCTCTATCCTCTGCCTTGGTCCTTTGCATGTAACATGCACAACATAGCTCATTGTGTTCCTCCACCTTCATCCTTCTTCGTCTCCTCCACCTTCATCTTTCGCCATCCTAGTTCCTTAAAGTTGCTAAATGGCAACCGTGGGTTATGTAATTGTGTTGCACTGTGGTGACAATGTTGTTTGGGTTAAGTTTGTTGACTTGTGTGTGAATGTTGTTTGTGATGACTTGACACTTTCACTAAGTCTAGTATAGTACTATGTGTTTCTAGGATTTGAGGAATATGAACTTATGGAGTGAACTTGAGTTATTGCTATTGTGGAATTGGAATTAGATCTAATTTTGAAATATTGATTCACCAAATGAAATATTGTGTTCTCTCATTTAAAAGAAATATTATGTTGTTTCTTGTACTTTTATATATGTTAACTAAAATTAGTGTATGAAATATTTCCCTAATATAGAATGAAAGTGAAGAATTAGTGAACGAAAGATCAAAATTAGTGATAAAATCATAGTGAAGAATTAATGAATGAAGGTGTAAAATTATTTTGTAAACAAATTAGGTTATATATTGTCACAATGTAGCTCATATAAAATGGTTTATAAATTGAGTTGTGTAATAATACAAAATAGACTAATTTATAGTTAAATTATGTCACCATATAAAATGGAATATAGTTATGAATTTATGGTTGAATTATGTATTTACACAAAATAAGTTATAGTTATGAGTTTATATTTAAGTTATTTAATCACACAAAACAGGTTATAATTGTAAATTTATAATTGAATTATAAAATCATATAAAATAGGTTATGTTTGTGTTTATGGTTAAATAATGTAATCATACAAAATGAGTTACAATTATGACTCTATGGTTGAATTGTATAATCATAAAATTGAGTTTATGATTAAATTATATAATCTTACAAAATGAGTTATAGTTGTGAGTTTATGTTTGAATTATATAATCATACAAAATAGTTTATAGTTGTGAATTTATGATTGAATTATGTAATCATACAAATTGAGTTAAAGTTATAACTTCATGGTTGAATTATGTAATCTTAAAGAAAGAGTTATAGTTATGACTTTATAGTTGAATTATACTCACACAAATGGGTTAGAGACACATAGTTGTGAGTTTATGTAATAACAAAACATGAGATTTTTTTGGATAGCATATGCTTACGCATCTAATTTCTTAAGGAATCATTTATATAAGTTCATGAAGTTCACTTACATGTCTGTATCCTATAATTATTGAGAAACTATTGTTTCTCCATTTCTTTCTGTCATTTTACACAAACTTTATTTTGATATGAAGTTATTAAGTTAAGTTTGATATATGTCTTTATTTTTACAAATAAATGGAGGAAGTTCAAGTACTTTTGATAATTCAATCATTTCAGGAAGATTAAATAATTTAGTTTAGGCTCATACTAGATTGGTTCTTGAAATAAAATAAAAAAACTATACCATTTATTTATATTGTAACAAACATTTGAAAGGTGTGTGAATTATAAGATTAAAGAAGCATTTACCTAAGATCAAAAGTGATTTGGAGCCCTGTAAGAAAGTGAGTCATGATGTAAAATAACAAAAAGAGACTTTGTATGAAGAGTATGACCATGAGAAATATAGAAGGCAAAGATTGAACTACAAAATTGTTAGTGAAAGATTCTTTTACATTGGTCAGGATAATAATGGGGATGTTGGAGAAATATTTCACCAAATGTGAGAAAAAGAAGAAGATAGGTGTGTAACTTTTTTGCACTATAAACAACTCTTAGAGCTTAGCTTTCAATCTATAATGTCTTACAATCTTAAAAAGTGGCTTATAATATGAACATGACAATGGTTAGATGGTGGTATAATTTAGGTATAGCATTCAATACTATCCAGTCTTATTATTACTAACTCATGATGGATGCTATTACCTTTTTATATTCTAGGATATAAAGCTTAGTAAATTGATCATTATAGAGATAAACTTTTGGGTAGCTTTATTTATAAAATAAACATTTATTTGGATGAAAGAAGGATGACTTGGCAACTTGTAGGTGTTCAATCAAATACACTCGTGACCTCCTTCACTATACTCACCTTGAATCTTCCAAATCTGTCTCCACATCTATTACCTCCTCTATACTACTTTCCAAAAATTATGGCCTTCCTCTCTCTAATTCTACCAAATATTGTAGTACTGTTGGAGCAATTCAATGCCTTTGTCTAACTCAATCATATATCCAATTTGTTGTTAACAAAGTTTCTCAATTCTTACATTATCCCACTGATGTTCATGGGACAACAATTAAATGCATCCCCCCATCACATGGTCTACACTTAACCAAACCTTCAACCTTAACAATCATTGCTTACTCTGATGCTAATTGGGCTGGGTGTTCTGACAATCACCAATCTACATCTGGTTATTGTATTTTCTTTGGCTCCTCTTTAATCTCTTGAAGTTAAGAAACAACTTACTGTGACCAGATCTAGTACTGAAGCAGACTATAGAAGCATTACTCTAGTTACTGTTGAGCTATGTTGGCTTAATTCTCTTCTTGTTAAACTTGGATTCTCTAATATTCAACCATTTTTGTACTGTGACAACATCGTCGCTACCTTTCTTGTTGTATATCCTGTCTCTCATGTTTGTACCAAACATATTAAAATTGATCTATATTTTGTTTGAGATTTCGTTACAAAGAAATCTCTATACATATGTCATATATAAGCTTTTCACCAATTTACTGATATTCTTACCAAATCATTGGGTTCTACTCCCTTCTTATTGTTAGTTCCATAAGATACAATCCAAATTATCTTAGTTTAGATAAGTATCATACATTATCTGATCTTCTTCTTTTAGTTTAAATCATGCATAATGTGATTATTTAGATTAGTTTGAATCAAATTGATTCATCTTATTGAAAGCCATACATAAATACACGCAGGTTGTAAAGCAACGCAGGTACAATTCACTTTACTCCTAAATTTCTTAGCCTTATTCTCTCTTCATCAACCTTATTGGCAGTCCACCTTGGCTCACTGCCAATCTAACAAACCGGCACATCGGTTTTTCGATCCTTTCCAAGTTTTAGAACGCGTGGGTCTAGTCGTTTACTGTCATGCTTTACTCGACTCTGCTCACTTCTATGACGTCTGCCACGTTAAACTTTAAAAAGGGGATCCTCACAGCCGACAAAATTCATTGCCTCAGGAGTTTGTGGGCAGTCAACCTTTACTGACACCATTGAAAGCTATGGGTCATCGCCAGATACTTCTTTATGTAACACCTAACCAGCAGTGGCTAATTCAATGGGAGGGACAACCCATATCCGATTCCACTTGGTAGCTACTAGCTACTACATGAGTTCATCAAGGATTCTCCCGAGTTTGCCTCAACGACAAGGTCATTTTTGTAGACCAAGCCACTGTTGTAGGCCCAAACTCACTAAACACGTAATCGGTGAAAAGTTCGGTTCAAATTTACCCTCTCCCGTGTGAGTTGGAACAAGTTCAAGAATAGTCAAGGTGCAGCTATATTCCAGGACTATGTGTAAAGAGTGTCAACAGGAGTTGTTTGGTTGTCTTTGCCGACTAGATATTATGTTCCTTCAATCAGTTTCAACCTTGTTATGTCAGTTAATTCTATTTATATATTTATATAAGACCTATATAAATATATGAACAAAATTAACTGACAAATAATTAAAACACTAATTTAGTAATTGAAGATTTCATGTGATTTTTGCCAGGCATGATTAGGCTATAGAGGGTACCTTAATTCTGATATAAAATTGATAGATTAAAGATGAAGAGAGTAGTAGTATTCTCCTTAGTCTCATACAATAAAAACAACAACATACTACACAATACAAACAAATCAATTGGAACAACAGCGTAGCAAGAAGATATGACACCGTTACTTTTCCAAGGCAAATCGATTGTAAAATATGTAAGACCCCTCACATCTACCCATCGAAAATGTTAGTGTTTTCAAATTTAGGCTATGAGGACAGAGGTAATCTAAAGACTTCTCAACTTGCTTCCATGATCATGTTGATAATATGATAGCCAACTTCCTAAGTAATGCAATATATCTTCACTAAGATAGTCCACAAAAATAATCAACTAAGGACATTATTTATACTTCATCTCCATGGAAAGATTGGGTTGAACAATACATACTAAAATATATTTTCTTGTTTATGCTAATCATTCAATCCTTTTATTGTTAGTATTTGAGATTTTTCTTTCTATTGTAGTTTTTGACTACACTAGAAAAAAATTTTGAAATGTGAGGAATTTTATAAAATATTGCGTAAAGAAGAAACGTACGGAATGAGATGGCAAAAATATTCCACAACTCTCAACGTCTGACATTCTTCCTTTCCAACGTTCTCGACAAAATTCTCTCTCTCTCGTCATCATAACCGACACCACAAAGTAGCATCGTTGCCTCCGTGTTTTCTTTTCTTTTCCAATAACCACAAATTAGCCTTTCTGCGATATCATTAGCTTGTTGCGATATTATTATGGAAGGATAAAGACCTGAGTACTCGTCTCCCCTTTCTTTCTACCATAATTGGAACCGCTCAGGAATTTAGTACTAAGAACAATGATAATTTCTGTCTCGCAAGCTGAAAACAAAGAAGGTTCTTGCTCGACTAAGCCAAACTGATAACTCCCAGCTGAAGCAAGACAGTTCAAAGCCGCTTCAAGTGAAATATTAGTGACAAGATATTCACACGTAACTTTGGAGATGTTTCCGAGGAACTTTTCTCTATGTTTAAATCTTCGGGATTTTTACTATCACTACAAGAAAAATATAATTTAGCGACGGACGTTATTAACATAATGTGTAAGTTTTCCATCAGTAAGCTAAGTTAACGACGGAATTTACCGACGGAACAAGTTGTTGAAAAAACAACCATAGGTAATAACTAATGTTGCTAATTTACCAACAAATATTTTATATTTTGTCATATCTAGCAACAACAGTTTTGTACTATTGGTAAATTTAGCGATGAAATGATTGTTTCGGTCGGTAAATTTACCAATAGATTTGTCAATTTTGTCGATACATTCATGACTAACTATACCAATGAAACTTAGTTATGATTTTGATTTTTCGTCGGTAAATTTATTGGCATTGTTTTTAATTTTTTTCTGCATTTAATTTTATTTGATAATCTTATTATTGATGTATAATTTATAAAGTTATCAGTTATCTGCTGATAATATTTTGATTTATTTCTATATTTAATTTGTTAAAACAGAAAATTGATTGATGATATAAAATAAAATTTATCTTAATTGATAATTAAAAAATTATTTTGTACAACAATAAGTATTTAATTCATTCAAAATAAGTACAACTACGCTATTCATTTAGTGAATGTGGATGTTTTGAATGTTGCGATGAATTGTTGCCCTCCCCTTTCAAGTCATCCATCTGATAGCAGAGTTGGGCTATATACTCCATCGACCGTTGCAACTAAGTTGCCAGTGCTTGTACTGTGCTCCGAAGTTCATGGACTTCATTGGATGCAGACTACCTACTAGATGTTGCTGTACTGGATGTGGAGTATTACGAATAACATGTGTTCACAAATGAACCTAAGTCGAATATTCTTTCACAATGGTCCCTACCACCCATTACATGAAGATAGGTTTGACTCTCATCAATATCTTTAGACTGCTGAGACTGTCGTTAAATGATTTCTTGTATTTAGTCCTATCAAAAGGTAATGTTTATATTGATAAGTGATAATTATTAAGCATTAATATTAAAGAATTTCACATACATTTAGTTCTCTACATCGGATGTTGACGAAGGTCATACCATCATGCTTCTTAGTATGAGTGTGTAAAAAGAATTGGCGAGGTATAGGCTTCCTGTTCATAGACTTTCCCGACATCATAATAAAATGTTATAAGTGAACTACAATTTATAACATAATATTTTATTATGATTTAGGAAAAAGTCAACAAAATTTTCTCTATTTTTATAATATTTATCCCCTGTTGAGCAAAGAAAGTAACTCAAGAACACAGTCATATATGGCATCAGATATTTATAACATTATCGTTCTTCATAATATACTTATCTTCATTCTAAAAGTCACACATCAAATAAATTGAAAAACATCAAAGTAAAAAAATCAAAATATAAATATAAGGTGTAGATACTTACAAGTCTCTCTACATGCTCATGGTGGGTAATAGATCCTTCAGTATATACGGAAAGACTCTCTTCCCTCAGTTTGTTCCCGTCTATTGATAGAATTATGCTCTAAAATGGATACTGCCTCAAGTGATATCCAATAATGTTGTCAATGACTTTATATTTCTTCATAAATATAAGGAGGTCATATATCAGTCTTGTGCATCGCATCAATAAAGTTTTTATAACGTGTATGAGCTCGTTTCTTCCATACTTTATAAATAACCGCGTCAATTTTAGAATCCCAAAAATATTGTTTATGAAAAAAAGGGAAAACATACGATAAGTACTTATAACCTACAATATTTATGTAATTAATGTATAAAAATTAATTTAAAAATATAAAAAATATATATATATTTTTTGTACCTTAAACTCCTGATAATAAAAATCTTTTGTCGCCTAAGAAATATTCTTTCATATATAATCCTCAAGATCAGTCTTCTCCTTGAATTTGGATCTCATGTTTTTTGGCACGGTCTAGATGGAATCAATCTAATATAAAAACAAATTTACATCAATTTTAAATTTAAACCTATAACTTATTTATAAACATATGATATTTCATATATTTGCATTTACAGATTGTTGACAATTGTGATGTAAGTTCTTCCATCAACTCCCTCAACTCCAGGCTGGAGGCCACTTCCTTCATCCGCATCGTTTATCCCTGATATCTCTGTCGATATAGGGGTGGTAGATAGTGTAGCAACGGGTATGGAAGGTGATGCCTCATCTGTAAGTATAGTAGTCAGAAGTACAATATCTAATTTTGTTGTAGCTACAGAATGTGATGCTTCATCTAGAAAGTAACTGGCTCCAAATCGTGGTCTGAACCTTAGTCGCATCATATCCAATTTTCTCTTTAGTGACATATTTTAACCTAAAATTTATATTTTATTGAATATTCCAGAAATATAGCAATTTTAATTCAATATATAATAATATATTGTTGATTTAATAATTGATTTATTGAATATAATATTCTATTACAAACACAAATTAATCACTATTAGCACTTAATTGTAAATCAAAATCATTATTATCTTTGTTTTAAATTAGAATCAAACTCAGGCTTCTCTTCAGATCTATCGCCCTCCTTATCCTTTATAGATGAAATTTTAACATATTCATTATTTGGATCGTTTAAAGGTTCATTCTCATCATATGTAACAGATGTATTTATTTCATAAACATCTTTCTGAAACGCTTCACTTTCAATTCTTTATTCTCCTTTTCTATATAATTCCAAAACAACTTTAAGTTTAACTTTGCAAATGGCCAATGGATCTAACTTATCTTGTCGTAAGCTGAGAAAAGGGACATAATATACCTGGATCGCTTGTGTTGCTAGCACGAAAGGTTTAAATTGTCTAAATCTTCTTCGCTTGTTATTTTAACTAGATTACATCAGCTATGCACTTTTGTACCAACATTCGGAGATGGATCAAACCAGTGATACTTAAATATCACACTCCGCTTTATTGACAATGCAGGGTACTCAATTTCAAGTATGTTAAAAGTTTTACTATGGTAATCCATCAATTCTCCTTGTATATAAACTTCACTATTTACTATTGTCATGCTATGACTATGATATTCTATATGATATTTGTATCCATTAACAAAATACAGCAGATATGATTTAACAATTCGCAAAGGTCCTTTCGCAAGATCACATATGAACTTGTTCTCTATTAGATTTTCTAAGGCTTACACAAAAGTAATTATCATATTAAATAATATAAAGTCAATGAAACATTTTAATCTTATAATTCAATCATTTCAATAATTGTAAGTGAAAACTTACATATTTCTTGAACCATCAAGGAAAGTATCTTGCAACTTTTTTATTGATATCATCCTCTATTTTCTCACGAATTAGCTCGCGTAACTGTTCCTCGTATAATCTAAAAGCATTATTATGTATTTCAGTTATGAATAACACTAAATTTAAAAACCTAAATAATCAATTTCAACTTATTGCACGAAAGGTTAAACTTCTTGAAAGTTCAATAAAATATAACTATGGACAACTTCTATTTGTTCCTCTGTTAACATTCTTCTTGTTGAATGTCCATATGTTCATCCAAGATATGCGAAAATGGATAAGTTATCATCAGCATCACCCATTCCTCCCTCATCGTCATTACAAGAAACATTTCTTTCTCTTGTGTGAACATACGATCAAAATGATGTGAACAAAATGTACTTGCTTTCTCTACTAAATAAGTATTACATATTGAACCTTCAACTCTCGCCTTGTTTTTCACATTTTTTTAAAAGGGAGGCAAATACATACATTAGCGAATATGGTTATTACAATTTTGTTATTAAAACATGTTATTCAATTTAAATATTTACTATAATTTCCTCTCAAATGGATACATCCATCGATATTGAACTGGACCAGCAAGTTTAGTCTCGTGTGCTAAATGAACAGGTAGATGCTCCATACAATCAAAGAAATTTGGAGGGAAAATCCTTCTAATTTGTAAAAAATTATTGGAATTTTCCTTTCTAATTTTTCCATTTCATCCAACTTTATTTCAGATGATATTAAACTTTTGAAAAACAAACTTAATTATGTTATAACTTCCCAAAACCTTATTAAGTAGCAACTCCCAAAATGTAATTGAAATTAGCCTTTGAATAAACACATGATAATCATGACTTTTTATCCCAAATAATTTATACTTCCTCATTTTTACACACCTTGCAAAGTGTAACATGCTTTTGGATATTTACTAGTGCGAAAATCTTTATCTAACTTATTCCTTTTATAAAAAAATTACAAATTAGCTCGTGATTTTGCGTTGTCCTTTGTCCACCCTTCAATGTTCATTATGGTATTGAATAAATTGTCAAAAATATTTTTTTCAATATGCATCATATCTAGATTATGACGTATCAAATTAGTTTTCCAATATAACAAATTCCAAAAGATGCTTAATTTTCTTCAACCAAAGTTTTACTAATGCTTGTATTAACTTCATCAGCTTCAAATTCTATAACTTTCAGCAACCTTAATTCATTAATCTCTTGCAATATCTCTTCACTAGCTTTGTGAGGCGGAGGAGGTATTTGAACCATTATATTCTTAATGAACTTTTGTTTATCGCGTCTAAATGGATGATCTAGAGGAACAAATTTCCTATAGTTGTCAAAGCAATATGTTTTACCCTCGTTTGGAAGATAAAACGTATCAGAATCATTTTCACAATAAGGACAAGCCAATTTCCCTACTGTACTCCATCCAGACAACATAGCATATGCTAGAAAATCAAATAGTCCACATCAAAGCTGCTCTCAACACAAAATTTTGTTTCAGAGACATATCTTATGTCTCCACACATTATTCCCAAAGATGTTGTAATTCAGATATATTTGTAGACCCTGGCACAATCATTATCAAAAATGTATATGCCTCATTCATACACATCCATGGAGGCAAATTAGAAGGAGTAATAATGACTGGACATAATGAATATTGATGGTTGAATTGACCAAACTGTTGGAATCCATTTGTCGATAATCCCAACCTAACATTTTGATTTTCAGCTGCAAACTCATAATGGGTGTTATTAAAATGTTTCCATGCCAACGCATATAATGGATGACTGATTATTTTATCTTCCTGTTCATGTTCATTATGTCATCTTATGTAAGATGTAGTAACCATAAAAACATATAGTTTTTGAAGTCTCAAAGTTAGTGGGAAATAATACGTCCGCTTCCAGGGTACTAATTTCTATTTAATATAATGCTTTCTAGGCTTAAACATATATTGACCACAAAATTTATACTCTTGTAATTCTACATCATCTCCCCAATACAACATACATCCCAATTTACAACAATCAATTTTTTCAACAGGCAAACCAAGAACCCTAATAAACTTCTTCATATTGTAAAAATTATCAACCATTGTATGATCAGGAGGCAATAATTCATTATACCACCTAATAATTTTATCAAAACTACGATAAAAAAATATGCCCTTTAGACTTTACATTCAATATCCGAGCAATTGAAGACAATTGAATCATTATCTCATAATTTGGTCAAAATTCTTAGTCAACTGAGTGTAGTAAGTCAAAAAATTGTTTTGCATGTGAGTTTGGTTCTTCTTTAAGATTTTCTATATTTTCCTTAAAGGTATAACTAGCTACATCATAAACCATTTGTATGTAAGTATTTTCATTCCCATATTATTTTTTTCTAAATCTAATCTCCCTTCAAACTCATCTACATTTACTGACGAGTATAATTTATTACCTCTTGTGGTACTACAAATCAATGGGTCCTCATGTCGTGTCCACTCAAAATAATTTGGAACAAACCCTTTTCTCAGCAAAAGGCATTCACTTCATCATTATGAAGGAAACAAATATGTTTGCAATTTTTACGTGGATATCTGATCTTTGGGCCATCCATATATGCAGGTTGAGAACATGCATAACGAATAAAAGCTTCAACTCCCTCAACAAACTCAGGATTAATGAAACTATCAGGTGTTAATCGTCTATACATCCAAGATCTATCAACATTACTTATTTATGCAAAACTGTTAATCTAAAAAAGTAATTTCATAGTTAGTATCCTTCATGTTCTCTAAGTTTACAGATCATTTAAACTTTACACAACATCCCCTAAGTATTAATCAATTGAATCAATCACCTACAATTGATTTCAATATTGTGGTACATGTCATTGTTTACACCTATGAATCAATAAAGCAAGTTCTCGTTGTGATTCCTAGGCTCGTGAAATTTTTTACCGATAATCTTCACAGGAGTTGCATCATGGGTTTCTAGCCTATATAATGTCCTAGGGGTTTATTATGCAAAGAACTATCATGTCTATTAAACCTATGAATTTCTTGTGTTAATACTAAGTTTGAATTAATCATATTGAAGTTGAAGTATTAATCAATTGAATTAATCACCTACAATTGATTTCAATTCTATGACATGTGACATTATTTATACCTGTGAATCAAGAAAGTAATTTCTTGCTGTGACTCCTAGACTCGTAAAATTTTCATCGATAAGCTTCACGAAAACTGCATCACGGGTTTCCAGCCTATATACCATCATAAGTTTTATTATGTAAAGAACTGTCATGTTTGTTAAACCTATGAATTTCTTGTGTTAATATTAAGTTTGAATTAATCATATTAAAGTTGAAGCATTAATCAATTGAATTAGTCACCTACAATTGATTTCAATACTATGATACGTGGCATTATTAACACCTGTGAATCAAGAAAGTAATTTTTTTGCTGTGACTCATAGATTTGTGAAATTTTTCATCGATAAGCTTCACAAGAGCTATATCATGGGTTTTTAGCCTATATAATATCCTAGGAGTTTATTATGCAAAGAACTGTCATGTCTATTAAACCTATGAATTTCTTGTGTTAATACTAAGTTTGAATTAATCACATTGAAGTTGAAGTATTAATCAATTGAATTAATCACCTACAATTGATTTCAATACTATGGTATGTGACATTGTTTACATCTGTGAATCAAGAAAGCAAGTTCTTGCTGTGACTTCTAGACTCGCGAAAATTTTCACTGATAAGCCTCATGGGAGCTATATCACGAGTTTTCAACCTATATACTGTCATAAAAACTTAGTTATGACTCAAATCATCCATAAGATCTCAAACTCATTCTACATACAGTAAATACTTAGACTATTAAAGAAGAACATAAAAACTCATCAATGATTATAATAATATTCTAAACAACATCACAAAATCAAGACCTTATTTGCATTCACACAAAACTCAAATGCATCATAATCGTAATATTAAAGTAATACATATAGTAGATATTAATTAGACGACTTACTTGGATGGATGGACAACTACAAACTACAAAGAAGAAGGATGAGCGATGCTTTTCAACACAATATAGGGTTTGCAAAAAAAAATATTTCGTATTTAATATAATACACTTGTTCAATAGTTTTGTTATATTTTTAATATATTAAAGCAAGCAAATCAGAAAATAATATGTTTATTTTGAAATAGAAATATGTGGATTTTTAATGGGAGTAATGTTAAAAATTAATGTTATGATAATTTTAATAAAAATCTTAAAAATCAAGATATTTCAAACAATTTATTTAACATTTATTCTATTTCCAATCTGTAATTTTTATCTTATGGACAAGATGTAATTTTTATCTTATGGACAAGATGGGCATTTCATTAAATTCATGTCTCAAGTTTCGCTGCCATACATATTTCAATTTTGCCACTCTAGTTGGTTTACGTTTCAGTTTTCATAAAAAGGAATAGTGAAGACAATTAATAGCATAAAAACTTTTTAGAAGAACCATTAAATTTTGATCTAATCATAGAGATTGGGAGTGTGATATTCTTGTTAAGTCCGAAGGAGCATGAAATCTTTATACGCGTTTCTAATTTTTAATATTGCTAGATCAAACCAATCTCGGCTTGCTTGGTATAAACTACCCGTAAAACCAAACAGAATATTATAGAATATTCTAATTATAATTTTCATTTTGATAATTGACACGACTATCGTTAAGAGAATTTGACTTAAAATGATATAAAAAGAAGGGTAAATTATTCAAAAATAAAAAGTGTGAATTCTCTTTATTATTTGTATATCAAAATTTTAAATATAATTCACAAAAAAATATTATCAATTATAATAATCAAAATTAATAATTTGAATACTCTTCAAACTTTTATAAAACTAGTCTTTCATCAACAATTAATCAATTATGTAATAACAAATTAAATTACGCAATTTAATTTATCAAAAATAATTTTTAAATAATTTTTAAAAAATCTTTAAATATTTTTTAAATTGTTTTTTTCTTAGCCAATCAACATAAAGCACGTTCACTTTCTTTATACAACAAGTTAGTATGTGCTCTACTCTATAAAAAAACAAAGTTGTGCCTTTGATAGGGAAAAATCAAGAGGTGTCAAGTTATTGAAATTAATTTTTCATTGTTCCATTCAATAAATACCATCTTCTAAATGATGTTGATTTAGCAAGAGAATCAACATCTAATAACTCTTACTTTATCACTAAAATTGATGAAAATTACATAGCTCGACGTCGAGTACATCAACAAAAACAAAAATGTCTACCAAGTCCCAAACGAATTCGTTGAAGATACATTGGTAGCTATTGAAGGGACAATTTTTTTTTGAATCCATAATAGTAGTTCATGTAATTTATAAACATAAAATATACTCGGTCAATATTTATTATAATCATAAAAGTCCATAGAGACACATTTTCATTATTGTTTGAACTCTCATAATTGATTTCTCAACAACAATCTTGATACGCGGGTCATGAAATCTGGTTTATGAGAAGAAGCAATAACCTTAATAGCCACAGATATTTAAAACAAGGAGAAAACCATTAAAGAGATAACTCAGAACTTTCGTTGAATATTTCAAAGGCATGACAGATTCATCCCAAATAACCTAAACAAATAATGTCTTTTTCCTTCCTCAATGTTTTCCAAATCATTGCAAAGACAAATACACCGCAAACAATCCAAAACAAACGCAAAACACCCAAAAACTCCTAGGCTCGTGTAACATTCGAACATATATACCAACACGGCTTATACAAAAAATCACAGAGAACAAAGGCTAAATGACTTACCTCCGTCAAAGAACACAATGATAGTGGTCGGCAAAGACAAACACACACACACGCCGACGAGTAAAAGAGGAATCGATGACAGAGAAAAGAGAGAGGAAAAACGAAAACAAAAATGCATGAGAGAGGGAGGGGGTCTTGGGGTAAGTTAAATGCGTAAAAAAATGACATCATTTTCGTTTTATTAAAAACATTGAAGATGAAAGAAATGATGACATTTACCTCTATAATTTTGTTCTACCAAGCATTTCTGTCTTTTTTACTGACATAAATTTTCTACCATTGTTATATTCCGTCGAAAATTTTACTTGAATAATTTCTCTTCATATTTACAAACGGATATTTTTTTTATCGTAAAATGAAATTTTTTTTGACAATGTTGCTGATGGAAAATGATTTTTTTGTCAATAATTTGCTAATTTTTGTTTTTGTCGATAAATTTTTATTGCTAATTACTTTTTTTAAAAAAGTATATCATCTCCTATTATAGCCCTCCCAAAGTCCATGCCCTTGCTCAACTAGGAGTCGACATCCGTACCGTAAGAGGCCCATTCAACTAGAGAGCTGCAAAATAGAAAAATAATAAAAGCAGTAAAGTGCATGCAAATTATTGAAAGACGGGATAAAGTGTCAATGACAGTTGGTACAATGTTACAATTAAAGAAAGAAGTTTCTTTGGGGTCGGTGACCAGTGTCCACCCAAACCCAAAGATGCTTTAAAGAGAAAAGGAGTATGAAAAGAAGAATCCAAATTAAACACATGCTACCTGTTTTTATGCAAGTAACGACAGACATTCACAACTGCGTTCACACCTCACACCGCCAGACTGATGCAGCGCGGGAGGGACATGCTATTCTATGCAGTCCACGTTATTCCTCCTCCTCCTCCACGTGGCCCACTAAGCGTTGACGCTCATCTCACATTCTCGCGAAAAGGGCAAAGAGAACGAAACAGAAAAAGCACACGGAGACGTAGACAAGCCCTCGGGCCTGTTTGATTGATAGGTTTATAATAGTAACTCGATACTTTTTAATATAATGAAATTAAGTGGAAGTAAAGATTTTAATATTATATTTTATTTTATTTTAAACAGTTAAAATAAAAATTTTCTGATTTAAAGATTTAAATAAGAAATTTTTAATTAATAAATATATATTACTTAATATATTTTAAATAATTTTTATAATATTAATTTTAATTAAATTATAATATTATATTAAATAAAATTAATATATTAAATAGAATAGGATAATTTTTAATATAATTAATTTTATTAAATAATTAATAATATTAGTTTTATATTATTAATAATAAATAGTATATAATTAATAATAAAATAATAAAATTTTTATTAAAAATAAAAATAAAAAATTATTCTTTAATTATTCGGTATCTAAATCACTTTTAGGTATTTCTAGGAATAATATATATATATATATATATATATATATTTTATCCAAATATGTTAGGGAGAAGACTGACTTTTCTGCTTAATTTCTGCTCAATTAGTCAAATTCATTTCCGTTTGTTAACAGTATAAATACACCCCAGAAAGAGAACGAGAGAGGGAAAGCTGTTAGTCTGTTGGTTCTGATTCTGAAGAGAGACAAACACATACTTTGAAGTTTCTTCGTAAGGAGAGAGAGGGTGTGTGTTTGTGTATGCGCGCGCGCGTGCGCGTGTGATGCTGTAAGAGTGATGGAGACGCGGTCGCTCGAGACGGTGAGACCATACCAGGAGGATGAGCAGCGGCGGATCGACGGTTATGTGTATGGAGGAAGAGTGGAAGAAGAAGTAGGCCACATGAGCAATGAAGATTTATGTGTCAGTATGGGCCGTACCAGTGAGCTGACTATCGCTTTTGAAGGAGAGGTTTATGTCTTCCCAGCCGTTACACCTCAGAAAGTGAGCTACGAGAGGGTTTCTTTATTCAGCATGTTTTAATTTCAGGAGGAATGCTCTTTCGAATAACCATCGGTTTGATTATGGAAAATGATTTTGCCTTTCTTCTTTTTTGTTGCTTGGCGATGGAAAATGTGTGAATTAAGAAGGAAGTTGAGTTAATTGTTTCACAAAGCTAGGTAGGTTGGTTTTTGGGTTTTAACTGGAGTAGTTTATTGCAGGGGAACTCGCATGCTAATGGACTGAAAGATTGGAAACTTTTGCTTTGATTCTGGGTGTGTTAGTTTTTCAAAAAATATGGCTGTTGAAGATTAAATTTTGAGTTTCTGTTGTTAATCTTTCTTAAAACTAGAAGTTAGGAGCATTGGGTGTTATTCACAGTGATTGGAATTGATTTATGCAGTTGAATTGTACTTTAATTCTTACGAAATGAACATTTATCATGTGGTTTGAGTGGTCTATGAGGTATCTTTCAGAGCATTCCTGTTGTTCAAAACTTATCAGTGAGTTGGGCTGTTATAGACTATGAAAGATATTTCCCACCCCGTGTAAATATGCAAATTGAAGATGGAATGGGGATTTTCAATATTTAATGAAAATTTCCTTCATTAGATCTTTTTGGGACAGTTCCATCGTGGTTACAATATTATCTGTCGGCTTTTGATGGTGTAACTATATTTAATTCTGCTCTTCTTTTTGGCTCATCTAGTTGCTTCACGGGCATCTTCTTTTACCTGATCAGTGGAATACGTGTTCCAGGTACAAGCAGTGTTACTACTACTGGGAGAGGCCGATGCACCTGTGTGTGTTCCAAGCCCTGAATTTCTAGTGCAGCAGAATGTGCAGGTATTTCTTACTGGAGGAGCATACTTATATGGTAATAGTTGTATTTGAAAACATACCAACAATTTGCTTATTGTTTCTTCACGTATCTCAGAGTATTGATGATAAGTCACAATGCTCTAAGCTGTCTAGAAGATTTGCCTCCCTGGTAAGGTTTCGTGAAAAGCGGAAAGAGAGATGCTTTGAAAAGAAAATTCGCTACACTTGTCGCAAGGAGGTTGCCCAGAGGTGAGGTGTAGGCCATGCATACATACTGTAAATTGAACAATGTTTATAACTTCAACATGTGCTATGCTTAATTCAGTACCCTCTGTCTCTCTATTCTTCATTAGAATGTTTGTAACTGAATCTGGCAGCACAGACTTGTTCATGGTTGACTAAAGCAGTTCAATTACTATTGTGATCTTCTTTTTTTATGTATATAGACCTTAACTTTTTTTTGTTCGCATCCAAGATTGTTATTGATTATAGAGATGATGTTTCCCCTAGGATGCACCGTAAGAATGGACAATTTGCCTCATTGAAAGATTGTGAAAGCACAGGTGTTGGAAAGTGGGAACCCAGCAATGCATCTACTCTTCCTGACATTGTGTAAGTTTTGGACTTGTTATACATTCATAGCAGCTGTTAAGTTTGGATGGATCTCTAATTGTTTGAAGTTAATTTGAATTATTACTTTACAATCATGTGCTTGTTCATGTTTGAAAGTCCACAGACTTGTCAACATTGTGGAACTAGTGAGAAAGCTACTCCAGCAATGCGTCGAGGCCCAGCTGGTCCAAGGACACTCTGCAATGCTTGTGGCCTGATGTGGGCAAACAAGGTCGATTACTTGTTCTGAATGATGTGTTCTTTGTTGCCACTCTCTGCATCCTTCTTTACTGGAGATACAGCAACTTTACTTGACCTTGTCCCCACATCTTCCACCAAACTTGTATCCAAGATTTCTTAAGAGACCTTCTTTGAAAATATTTTCTTAACAATATTCATTAGATTTTGTAGACATCACTACTGGTTGATATTTTCATTTTGCTCTTGAGAGCACCTTTTTCTTGAATGGCATGGGATTGATAACTGGGCTTTTTCAGGACTGATGATTTCTTGGAATAGACCTAGTAGGCTGAAATATTGAAAGGTCATTTGAGAAGATATTAGTCATTTATCCATCCATCTTTTCTACTGATTTCCTAAACTTGCTAAAAATTTTCCTCTTAACTGAAACAACAGGATACTGGTCTGTCTATATAACTCATTTTCCCAGCTTGAAATTGAATATCTTGGTAAAATTGTTCTTTCAGCTATGAACTTAATATCATTGATTCCTTGCCTTTGGTTATTAGTTGTTAAGGTTGTTGGCCAACGTTCTTGTGGAAACATACTTATTTTTAATTCCCAAATGATCCATAAGTTGCAAACATTCATGCATCAATGAGTGTTTATCAATATGCTCCTCACTGAAACTTATGTGAAGGCATTAATATTGAACATTCATAATCCAATTCTCTTAAAGAATTTTCTGATGCAAATCTTTTGATATGTGATGATACTTGGTGTGACTTACATTTGGTTCTGATGCTATCTTGAAGGGTACTCTGAGAGATCTTACCAAAGGGGGGAGGCAGAATTCTTTTGATCAAAATGAACCAGTATGTATCTTGAACAGCTGTTAAGTGTTCTTTTCGTTCATTTCACTGATCTAAGCAATCTTTTTATACCCATTCTTCACTCTTTAAGCTGAGTAAGTCGTAAACAACTTGCTTGTATGCAACAGTTGGTTTATGCAAATTTAGTAATGTTAGATGAATCATAAATATTTGGAGTGATGCCTCTTTCTTGGTTTCAGGGAACTCCTGATGTTAAGCCTTCAAGTACACGAAAGGAAAAGTCTTATGCTAACCAAGATGAAGAGGTATAATATCATTCTGAAAAAAAAAAAGAATATATTATTATTGATTTGTTATATGCTCATTAGAAAATATTCTAGCTTGTATGAGGTGCAAAACATGTGAAGATAATTACTATCATCACTTCTATGAAGGGTGAAAATATGTTTCTTATTCAAATATTTCATATAGAACCACAGTCCAAATCCATATATTGCTGCAGAGTACTGGCATGCCTTATTCATCTATTTTGTGAATGGTGATAACATAGGATGTGGAAACTTTATAATATGTGTCTATATACGTTTACACAATAGTTCTCAAAAATATTTTTCTCATTCATCAGGAAAGCCCAGACGATAGTAAACATTTACCATTGGATTCTGAAAATTCTGCGATGCCAACTGAGAAGGTATCTCTTGTTTTGGGAAATGCAAGAGTGAATTATCACTTTGGTGATGATGTGCATGTAATGTTAGTTGTCATCGGTTGTGATGTCATATAGATGTCACCTCATTTTTGGTGGTTCAGAAATATAATATTCTTGTTAAATAGCATCTCATCAATAGTATCTACCGTGTAACATTTGTTGAGGTTAGAGCTACAGTTTTGCTGAAGAAATCATATGCTTTTTTCCTTGTTTAGACCTGTATGATATGAATCTTGTAGCTGTCTTCTTATTTATTAAAATGCTGGTGATGCTTTATATATATATATATATATATTATTTGTAATCTCCCGAATTGGAATTTTGTTTTTCTTTTCATTTATAGAATTCTTAAATCTTGTCTTCAGGGTTTGCTGGAAACTGTTGATACTCTTATTGATCCTTTACCTATGCATCTGGGGACTTCAGCAATCACCCTTGACGAGGTGATCTGATTACTGAGTAAATAATATTAAATTGTCTCGGTTCTGTGCGATATTCTCTGGTGCTTTCAGCAAGCTTTCCAACCGTCGGGTGGTTATTTGGGAGGGAATGGAAAAGAGGTCTAACTTACACTTTTTAGCTCTGGAGAGGAGCAGTGGTTGAAAATGTAGATTGAGCGTGCAGTATAATTACAAATTAATACCACTAATTCTGACTAGCAAAATCATAGTCCTTACGGTTGCAGTGACACAACTTAAACGTTGAGCTAAATATCTCTAGTGCACGAGAAATTCAGCAGCTTCAATCGAAATCTATATAATTACTGCTTTGCATGTAGCAGGGCTTCAAGGAAACGTTGGATGAGTTTGGCAATGTTTCAGGTTCAGAATTTGGGATCACCGGGGGTTTTGATGATCAGGTACTGACTTCCAGTGACTTAACTTAAACATATTGGAGACTAGTTGTATTCTTCAGTTGTGTTTTAAAGCTTTATATCTTCGCTACTTCTCTGAAGTTCCTGATGCCAACTAACAGATTGATGACGACGACGATTCTATTATTGGAGCCCAGTGGCGACCATTTGAAGACGATGCGTTGAGCCCATGATGATAACACCTGTATATGGTTTCTTGACATGGATACAGCCACATATCTGGTTTATACTAACCATAGATACATAGATGTTTTTCTTTTTTAAACTTTCCTTACCCTCTTGTATGGAACTTGGTGAGACTGAGTACAGTTATAAAAAAGTAAATGTGGATAATTTTCCTTTGTTGTGATTACTTCGAAATGGTATCCTTTTAATACGAGCTTTCGTACTTTCAAGCCGTTTTAAGCTCTTAGTTTCAAGTCGTTTTCTAGTTAATTGTTATCTCTCTATTAGCTTACTTGATGAAAAGCCGCGTAGGAAGTCCAAAACGGCCCAATTCCTAGTAAACAAGCGCAATTTTCCCTTAGTACCGTTAAGTCACAGCATTTGACTCAAAAAATTGATGTAACTGAATTTCAGAATACGAATGGAAATTGTCGCACTTCTCTGCTCCTTTCTTTCCTCTGTGTTTCTGCTCACCCTGAATTTCTTGCGTTGGTGGTTTTCGATCCTGGCCACCTAAACACCTTTTTTTTTTAATTATTGTTTGATCAGTTAAGGAATACTATGGACAAGTCGATAAATTACAACCCTTATTTGGTGAATTTGTTCCTTGTAAGTATCAACCAAGAAATATAATATCCTACTAAGTTACTGATTACGAGAAACCTGCAAGAACAATGGGAGTTGAATAGCAAGGAAATGGGTGGAATTTTATAGTGGGTTAAAGCATGGTGTCACGGTGATACCAAAGGAAAAACTACAAAGCTACAGAAAAATTAAGGTTAAAAAGACTTATCAGTTGTTTTTATTGCAAAATGATGAGTCAATAGAATGGGAATGTTCTCCCAAGTGTTTTTAGCTTGTCAATGATTCACTCATAAAGGAGAATGTTTGAAAGGATTAAAGCCAGGAGGTTCAAAAATTGCTGCAAGAATTTAGGAGTTAATTCAGTGAACCTAAAGGGTTGCATCTTAAGAGATTGCATGGCCACAAAATTATCTTGAAGGAGATGCTATACATCTGAGACCGTATAGATCCTCGGGGTCATAAAAGTATGCAGTAAAAAAAATTATGCTAGACATGTTAGCACAATGGATACAGCAATATGGTGTAAGCCTATTTTGTTCCCTGGTTTTTTTTTTTTTTGGTAATTCAGAAAAATCAATTAAAAAGAACGAGATATGTACATAGCGGTCTATACAAGTACCTCAGGGACACACGACGTGGAGTCAAAGCAACAGCCGATTGACTACTCAAAACAGAGACAAGAATTTTGTTCCCTGGTTTTAGTAAGGAAGAAAGAAAACATCTAGAGGTTATATGGAGATTGTGGAGCATCAAATCAATAGAGAGTGGAAGACAAATTTCTAGTACCATTGATTACGGAGTTATACGATGAAATAGGTGAAGTTGGTTGATTCAATAGGATAAGGAGGATGATATTCACAAAACAACATTTCAAACTCAATGAAGTTGATTATGAGTTCCTCGTTATTATGTTTTGATTGACAAATGCACCAACTTTTCAAAGTTTGATGAATTTCGTATCACGCTCAATTATGAAGTCAACATTAGTGTATTTTTTTTATAACATTTCAGTATAATGCAACTTTTTAAACTACACATAAAGCATATAAAGGAAGTATTTACAAGTGTTGAGGCAACAATGTTTGCACGTAAAAGCATACAAGTGCTCATTTGTAATCATCATACAGTGGCGTTAAAACTAACAAATACAATGCACTCTGGACAATGGATTTGTACTTGTCCTAATTTAACATAGACTAGTTTGCTCTAGCCAACAGATACAAGTATGAATAATAAGTCCTGCTCAACGGAATAGTGTTTGTCCCATTTTAGTCTCTAATAATTCTCCTCGATCAAAACAATGCTATATTATGGCACCAAATTGAACCATGTTCTTTTATTCCTATGGGCTTTCACCATAATTAATAATCATATTCTTTAGAATCATCTAATATTAATCTCCAACTCAATTATTAAAAGTTAAAAAAATCCCAAGATGTTAATTTTCATCAAATTATAAACAATATAACTTTAAAATTATAAGGTCTGGCATGCATACCCATTGGTTTCCGCTTTATTCCTTTTATGAATGATGCTTATGAGTTTCTTAGAATAAATATAGAGTAAAATAAAGATAAATTTTGATTTATTGCATTTATTAATGAATATGAATTAAATTCTTTTTACATTTTATGTTTGTTCTAATTTATGTTTTATATGATTCCCTATTTTTTAATAAGTTATTTTATATTCTATGGCCTTGTTTAGTAAAGAGCTGATAAGCTCTTTTTTAGCTGATTGACTCATTTCAATTTTTTGACTCTATCAAAAAGTTGTTAGGATTGTTTGATTATTGGCTGGTTGGGTTGACTAATTTGGATAAGCTCCTCCGTAGGAGCATTTCAAGGGAATAAGCTGAAATTTTTTTAATGTCGATTTTGCACTATTTACTACCGTCTCATTTCTCTCGTTTTCTCTGGTTTCTTCTTCGCTCTTTGCTTGCATCTCTCATATCTCGTTGTTGTTCCTTTGTCTTGTCGTTCCTCGTCTTTGATTTATACCAGGTTTAGAATAGGGTCGAGTCTTTGGTTTTCTTTGGCGATTGCACCATTTGGTTGTGGTAGAAGAAGCAAGCTCATGGCTAGTTCTCTCGATTGGGCCACTCTTGGTCTCACTAAGCCTGCCAACATCGATGTCCCTAAGGTGTGTGTTCTTCACTCTCTTTGTACCAACCTTGTGTTTTTTGCAGCTATGAACTGGGTTTTTGTTGTTGTGCATATGGTTAGATTTAGATTGTTAGACTTTTGTTGGTGAGTTCATCATATTAAAGTAGGTCTATAAATGCTTCAGATTGATGGCTATGTTCTTGTCATCATGGATGACAATTGTCTGGTCAACTCTTTGTTTCACTAAAATGTAATATCTGATCTGACTCTATTCATTTTTGACTCAGTGAAATGCTGAATCTTTCCTTTTTTTGTTGCGTATTGATTTTTTCCCTAGCCTTTTGTTGGTTTTGCACCAGAGTTGGGATAAAGATTTATTTTTTTGTCTCAATAGTTAATAGAGTATGCTTTGTCATATTTTCATGGGAGTCTAATCTTTGGTTAGTTCTTATAGGTTATGTGTAATGTATTGAGGTTTTTGGAGATTGATTGGTGTTCTTTCTTGAAGAATACTCGCAAGTGTTCTTTTTGTTCTTGATGATAATTTGGAAGATCTCTTTTGCTGTAAAAGAAATCGATGCAGTTGAATGGAAAGGACACTCGTGAAATTTTTTTGGCAAGGACCATTCTAGGCATATGTGAAGATAACAGATACAAATCAAAATCAAAGAAAGTTGTAATTAAATCTGTGGATATTCTTGGTTTTGGGACTGGACATGAGCTCGAAGTTGAAATATGCTGAAGATGTATCTTCTATTATGATTTTTGGCAGAGAGCTTGTGAATTCACCAGCCAATGTACTCACTCCTGATATGTATTGCCTCCATATTAGCTTATCCCATGGAGTTTTGTATGTACTGCAGTGATTGATTATCAAACCAATTACATTTTTTATGCCTTCAATAGTCACACACAGAGATGCAGATATGCATGGTGTGTTTTAGTCAATAACTCCCTTTTTAATTGTGTGCAATCATTTCTATGTTACAGCGGTACTAACCGAAGAAGCGTCAAAGATTGCTTCCACATACAGTGATGTTCTTAAGGCCAACATCTTGATTGCAGAACAGTGCAAAGAATTAAAAATTGGGTCCTATCTGGGGGTCGTTGCTGCTTCTGCAAACCCCCCTCATTTCATACATTTGTGCTATAAACCTTCAAGCGGACCTATTAAAGCCAAGTTGGCCTTGGTTGGAAAGGGATTGACTTTTGATAGGTGATTATAGATATTTGAGAAGAGTCATCCTTAGTTCTCATACTTGAGAGTAGGTGGAAGAGGGTATGCATAGATTTATAGAGTTTGTGGTACTTTTTACTTGTATAGAGATTTATTTATGATAGAGGAGGAAATTGGAGCTATTGATTGTCTAATGATGATGCATTTAATTTGAAAGTAAGAGTATAACTTATACAATACTTATATTTCAATCTTTAATTTAATATAGTATTTGGGTTTAATTGATCATGTGTTCAAAGTTGATTATTTAATATTTACAAATTTATTTTATCTTTTTCTAATATTATTTGATTATTTAATAGTTCTTTTGTTACCAAAAGAAGTATAATTGTCTTAAATTATTATATATAAACAAATAGTAATTTAATAAAAAAGTTTTTATAATATAATATTTTAAAAAATATATGTTGGGCCCCGAACCTTTTATGGAAGCTAGAACTGTTAAGTGAATGATTGGCAATCATTCATGTGTAAAGAAAGGA
>JANVCQ010000231.1:39519514-39539953 GCA_025531925.1 Erythroxylum plowmanianum
TATTATTATTATTATTATTATTATTATTATTATTATTATTATTATTATTATTATTATTATTATTATTATATGTTTTTTATTAAAGTTATACACTAATTTTTGTATAATTAAATATCCAAAATCTAAATTCCTATAAGAATATTCAACGAAATACTAAGATATATAATATTTATGTCCTTATAATTTTTTAAAATCATATCCCCATAAGTCATTTTATACATAAACAGCTAATACTAAACAACTAATTTTATCAAACATCTCTAACAAATAGCTAATGCAATCCGCTGGTCAAATCAGCTGATAGAATCAACTATCAGCTAACAACTGATAGAATCACTTGATAAAGAAGCTTATATCAATCTTCCTAGTAATTATATTTTAGGTCAACTGCTTTGGAATAACTATCACTTATTCTTTTAAATTATTAAAAGCGCATCATGCTACACACCACTACTAAGGTCAAAAGAGTAATTTAAACCCTAACGTTTACACCAAAATTTAAGTTTAAGCATAACGTTTCAAGACGTTCAATTTGAGCCTCAACGTTTACAAAACGTTCAAATCAGACCTTACAATAACGAAAAATCTGACATAGATTACCCTCTATCAATTAAATGCCATATGATTTTTTACGACGTGCTTTTTTTATTTTGCATATTAGTGAGACCCACTATTGCTGACGTGACATTCTTATTTTAAAATAAAAGTGGATCTCCAGTGGTAATATTGTCGCTTACAACCAAATTAATACTAACTCTAATAATGAAATATGTAGTTATTGAAGAGTTGAGATCATTCCCATAAGAAATTTATTGGTAAATATTTAACGAGTTAAAAACTAAAACAAATTGGGGAGTTAATTAACGTGATTTTAAGAAATTAAAAACGACAAAAATTGGAAATAACAAAAATAATCAGATATGGAAAATTGATGTACAAACCTTAGTTTTGAGTCACTTACGTTATCAAACTAGTATAGATCATTGATATAAAATTAAGTCCATTAACAAATACTCATTGAGTGATGTTCTCTCTTAGGATTAAATGAATATAAACATGTATTCTAAACACTCCTATTAAGCATCAACTTAGATATGGTCTTAAGTTTGATTAATTGATAGTTTTAAGAACCAAGAGAATCAATGAACAATACAACACATATACAATATGTATTTAGTCTAAATAAGTATCTTTCTTAGAATTTTCCATTCCCTAACGTAAAGTTGGTAATCCTATTACCACTTTGGATTAACAAAATTAAACGTCAGATCCTACTAATCTAGCTATAAATTAAATCAATCAATTCCTAATTGCTCACCCTAGAGATCAATCAATTCAATCATAAGAAGTAATATGAAAGACATTTAATATTCATCAATAAAATAAACTTTATTAAGAAAATCTCACACATATTAGATGATAACGTTGGTTCTCTTCAACCAAGAAGAAAGATTTAGCTACTTATAATGGAGGTAAAACCTAACAGAAAAGTAGCAGGACATATTGTCTCCATCTCTGCAATTTTTCCACAAAAATCGAAAACTCCTAAAAAAACCCAAAATAGAAGAAAAATGTGAAAAGATGATACGTCTAGAAGGGTTTTTTGTCTTCCCTCTTGTCGTTATTTTATTCAAATACACCTCTTCTCCAAATCAGGTAGCAGATTCCCAAAATAATTAAAATCCTAAGTGTATCAAATTTGTTTTAAAATTAAACTCTGCAAATAAACTTTCTCCTTGCATGTGCCTACGCTAGTTAAAAACTTTTCTACCAGTTGCGAATTCAAATTGCCTTTGCTTTTCTAGCATTTTTTATTCAAATTCATCTCCCATGTGTTAAAATCATTTGAAAACAATTAAGAAACAAGTTCATTAATTTTAAATAAGAATTTCAATACATTAAAAAGATTTATATCCAAAATTAGCACAAAAATAATAACTTATCAAATTACCATACACCAATCTTTTGCTCATCCTTGACAAACTACATTTGCAATCAATGGGCCAACTAATCAACTTTCTTTATTCCAAGTCTCACAACAATAAATAGCGCACACTTCAAGAGTTAAACAATTTTGTAATCAATGAATACCCCAGAGTTAATCATTCAAGTAAATACACACAAAGTCAATTTAAGGTAATCATATTTCAAAAACTAGCACATAATTATAGCAAACTCTTTCGGATTGGATTTCACTCAAATCACTCAAGTCCTTATTAGTTCAGTATTTCACTTAAATTCTTCTAATGCAAATATTCTTCCATATGCTTGCTTTTTCACCAACTTTTCACCACTTGAAATACAAACATGTACAAATCAAAAGAGCTTTATTCAAAGTTGTATTAGACTATAGGTAAGGTAAGGATTGATAAACGGAAAGGGCAAAAATCATAAACATTAGCAAAGCATCTAACCACTTGTGGAGACATAATTTTAATCACAAAGGAGTCAACAACGTCATGCTGTAGAGATAGGTTACACTCCATAACTTGTTTTTCACTAGTTTATTATTATTATTATTTATTATCAATGTACTGATATTTAAAGATAGTAGTACAACACATAATTGAAATCTCAATCTCCTCAATTTCCTTTCATCTATTTCTTTTCCTTGCTTTCCATATCTCTCCAAATAAGTTTGACATAAATTGTGATTAGAATGCCTACTTACATTTATGATGGGTGAAGATATGAGAGGTTTTAGTTATTTATTATGGGTTTATTAAGAAAAAGGGTTCAACTCAAAAGGTTTAAAAAAGGATATTGAATTGGGTTGGCTTTTTTAAGTTAAAAGGTTAAAACAAAGATGGCTTTTATCATTTTTGTGCACGCATGTATAGATGTGATCTCAAGTCGATTCCAAGCAAGTTTTAGAGAAAAATTCACCTTAGAAGATCATCACATATCAAGGAAATACATATTGATATAGATGTTTCAATCTTTTAGGCTCAAAAACTCACAGGTTAATGCAGTTCACCATAACACCATATTGAATCATATGATTGCCAAACCTTGACTAAGTGTATACACTTTTATTTCTTAACTAAGTGGCACCTATTGTCCTAAAAATAAATTTAACTCAAGTTATGCGCACTACTTAAGTCACTAAAAATGGATATCTAGAAAGTGTCGAAGTTGGCTAATCAATTGCAAACAAGTTAACAATCATTAAGAAATTTTCAACAAAGATTCCTAACTATCAGTTATATAGAACATACCTCACATCCAAACCTAATCCATACATTGTCCCTAGTATAATGACATAAAGTAAAAGAAGCTAAAATAGAAAAGAGGAGAGAAAAGAAAGCTTCTCTGTAAGTTGATTACCGAAATTATAGGGTTCAAGTCGAGCTAAATGAGCATCCAAATTAGCTTGGACAGGTTGGCTACTACTCGGTGTATCTGGGACAACCTAACTCTTTACAATTAGATGTGGGTTGGAAGGGATAGCTAAACCTAGATTAGTGAAGGATATCCTCCCATGACTCATGTCAACGATTCCCATCCTGCACAAACATTCCATATCCAAAGGTTCTATGGCATAAACCACAATCATGTTAGTATTTTCAGGGTCCAATAAATTCAGATCAATGGCCAGTTGAGTGATATAAGACCCTAATATTAATGGTTTGGATTTCTTATTTAACACAGATTGAAATTGCATCAAAAATTAAAAACCTAAATTAATAGGAATTTGTTTGTCCATACACCACAAAAATAAAATTCAGCCTTAAAAAGTGCACCCACAAAACCTGACGCCTTGAAAAATTGTACTCTAAGAGTCGATGTATGATTTTGAAAAACATGATTTTTAATATGAACTCTTAGATGCACTGGTGTTATATGGTTGAGGGTCGGCAAACCATTGAGTCCACAATTCAGATGCATGAAAATCACTATTATAATCACAGTGAGAACTTATAAATGGTTCATTTTTAACATCATCAGTTGATATAAAACCCATAGCCACGTTAAATTCAACAATAAATAACGCAAATTCCTTTCCCTTAAGTCTAAATTCAACAATTCCTTTAGTAAACAATTCAAATTCTTCATAAGAATTAAATTGAAAGGTGTTGTAAAATTCTCTTGTTAATTCAACATAAGCAGGACAGTCAACTTTAACAAACGCATTACAACAAATTTGTCCAACCAATTGCTCAAAAGAATTATGAATTTGTAAAACTTCAAGAGTGTCAGTCAAAACATACTTACATGGGTAGATTTTGCATTGACTTAGTCATTGAAATCTTTGGTTGTCCTCTGGCAGTTGAAAAGAAGTGAAATGTTCTGTAAATGAAGGTAAGAGGAAGAGATGAATGAAAGTGTAAAGGTGGAAATGTGTTAGGCGGTAAAATGACTGTGGGTAGCAGGAAAGGAATTTTTTAAAATTTTTAATAATTAAACCAGAATTGAAAATATTAACAAGTGCAAATACTAATGGGAATGGAATAAAATGACAACTGAAACAAAACAAATTAAACAAATTAAAAATTGAGAAATAATGAAAAATATCAATAAATTTCAACATGAAATTTTTGTCGTGCCCCCAAATGTGCTTCTTTTAAGTCGTTAGCTGGATGTGTTCACTAACTTACCTGATCAGAGATATATTGGTGTTACCAACTCTATCTTTTCTACATTCTCAACTGGAGAATTCTCATAGTATGGTTTTAGACGGTGTCCATTGACCTTAAACACCTTGGAAGTGTCTAAACTTTGAATTTCTACCACACCATGAGAAAATACATTAGTAACAATAAATGGTCCGAGCTAGCGAGATCGTAATTTTCTTAAAAATAACTTAAGTTTTGAATAATAAAGAAGAACTTTTTGTCCTACTAAAAATTGCTTTCTAAGAATCATTTTATCATGAAAAGCTTTAATTTTTTTTCTTTATAAATTTTCACATTTTCGTAAGCCTCATTATAGATCACTTCTAACCCTTGCAATCATAACTTCCTATTGTTACTAGCATCTACCAAATCCATGTCTGGCTTCTTCACAGTCCAGTATACTTTATGTTCTATTTCCCTTGGCAAATGATAAGGTTTACTAAAAACTAACCTATACAGCGACATGCCTATTGGAGTTTTGTAAGCAGTTAGATACACCCATAAGGCATCATCTAAATGTAAGCTCCAATCTTTTCTGCTCGGATTCACCACTTTTTTCAAAATTAATTTGATTTCCCAGTTGGAGACTTCAGCTTGTCCACTCATTTGTGGATGGTATGTAGTTGAAATATTATGTGAGACACCATGTTTCTTCATTAATGTTCCAATAATTTTATTGTAGAAATGAGTTCTCCTATCGCTAATCATAGCTCAAGGTATTCCATACCTGATAAAAATGTTAAATTTGACAAAATTGACTACAACCTTAGCATCATCTGTATGAGTAGCTTTCTCTTCTATCCACTTTGATACATAATCCATGGCTAGAATGATACAAGTCTTACCAAAAGATGACGGAAAAGGACCCATAAAGTCAATTCCTCATATATAAAAAATTTCATATACCAGGATATTTATAAGTGGCATTTGATCTCTTCATCCTAGAATATAGGTTCTTTGGCAACGATCACAAGACTTAAAAAACATGTAAGTATCATAAAATAGTTTGGGCCAAAATAAACCACATTCAAGAATTTTACGAGCTATTTTTTGGGTCCAAAGTATCCCCCACACATAGACGAATGACAAAAATTTAATATGGAAAGAATTTCATCATCCGCATCACACCTTCTAATAATTTGATCAGCATAATTTTCCAAAAATGAGGTTCATTCCATATGTAATATTTAGCTTCTCGTTTAATTTTATCCTTTTTAGGTCTAGATAAATCACTAGATAAGGACTTAGTCACTAAGAAGTTTACTATGTCAGCATATCATGGAATTGCATGTCCGATTGCAAAGAGACTTTTATCCAAAAATTCACTTGGAGAATGTCAAATGTATTGGTTGAAGTGATCCGGCTGAGATAATCAGCCACGAATTTTCAACTCCCTTCTTGTTGCGTATTTCCAACTCAAATTCTTGTAGGAGTAAGATCCACCGAATCAACCTTGGTTTTGCTTCTTTTTTAGTCACCAAATGTTTCAGAGTTGTATGGTCTAAATAAATGATCACCCATATACCCCATAGGTAAGACCAAAATTTTTCCAGTCCAAAAACTACAGCCAAAAGTTCTTTCTCCGTTGTGGAATAATTCTTCTGAGCATCGTTAAATGTCATGGATGCATAGTACATGACATGAGATACTTTGTTCACTTTTTGGCCCAAAACTACTCCAACTACATAATCCAAGGCATCGCACATTAATTTGAAGGGAATGTCCCACTTTGGTGGCTAAATTATTGGGGCTGTAGTGAGTTTTCCCTTTAGTTCATCAAATGCAATCTTGCATGATTCGTCAAAATCAAATTCCACGTCTTTTTAGAGTAATCTACACATGGGTTGTGCAATCTTCAAAAAATCTTTGATAAACTGCCAATGGAATCTTACATGACCAATAAAAGAGCGAACTTTCCGCATAATCGTGGGATAAGGAAAAGATCTGATAACATCTATCTTAGCCTTATTGTCCTCGATTCCCTTAAAAGAGACTGTATGATATAAAATAATGCCTTGATCAACTATAAAATGACATTTTTCATAATTTAAAACCAAATTAGTCTCAATGTAACATTTAAGTGCTTTCTCAAGGTAGATAATGCATGTTTCAAAAGATTATTTATAAACCGTAAAGTCATCCATGAAAACTTCCATACAATCTTCCATAAGATTAGAGAAAAATACTTACCATACACCTTTGAAATGTCGCTTGTGCATTACACAACCCAAGTGGCATTCTTCGGTAGGCAAAAGTGCCGACTGAACATGTGAAAATTGTTTTCTCTTGGTCTTTAGGTGCAACCAAAATCTGGTGATAACTTGAATAACCATCTAATCAGCAATAATAAGATTTACTTACAAGTCTTTCAAGCATTTGATCATAAATGGAAGTGAAAAATGATCTTTTCTACTATCAGAATTTAGCTTCCTATAATCTATGCAAACTCTTTACCCGTTTTGAGCACGAGTGGGTATTAACTCACCATCACTATTTTATATTACAGTTATCCCAGTTTTCTTTAGAACTACCTAAATCAAACTTATCCAATTACTATCTGAAATGGGATAAATAATTTTAGCATCAAGAAGCTTCAAGATTTCCTTTTTCACCACTTCCATCATGGGTAGGTTCAAACGACGTTGGGGTTGCCTTACCTCCTTGGCTTCATCTTCTATAAATATTTGGTGCATACAAATGGTGAGACTAATTTCTTTTAAATCAGCTACTGTTCATCCAATGGCTTCTTTGTGTTGTCTTAACACTTGAATCAATTGATTTTCCTGCAAAATAGTGAGTTTATTTGAGATAATAAAAGGTAACGTATCTTGCTCACCCAAAAATATGTATTTAAGATGGTTAGGCAAACTCTTCAGCTCCAATGTGGGTGGTTGAATCAATGAAGGCAGTAACTTGGAGTTGTTTCAGGATAACTCCACAAAAGATGATTGCTTCACCAACTGCTTGGTTTTCTCCAAATGGCAAAACAAAACTTCAAGTTCATTGTTGGGCACCAATGTTTCTGTTATTGATGGCCACTGCAATGCATCTCCAATCTCCAAAATTGTCTCAAGTTTATCTCTTTCATTTAATGATGAATTTTCCTGCATCCAAGTGCCAATAAAATCCACAAAAACAACAGGTTATTCATTATCCGAAAATTTCATGGCCTTGTATATAATGAATTTAATTAATTCAACATCAAATTCGATAGTCAATGATCCATCATGAACATCAAATTTTGTTCTAGTGGTTTCAAGAACGATCTTCCAAATAAAATTGGAATTGATATATCATCACTCCCCATTTGCAAAATATAAAAATCAGTTAGAAAAAACATTTCACCCATTTGAACTAAGATATCCTCTAACACGCCCTTGGGATAAGGATTTGAACAATCCGTTAATTGAATCACCACATTAGTTTCTTTGAGAGGCCCTATATTTAAGGACTTGTAAACATCATAAGGCATGTCATTTATTGATGCACCTAAATTTAACATAGCTTTTTCAATTCTTATATCACTAATTTTATAGGGAATAGTGAACATACTTGGGTCTTGACATTTAGGTGGTAGCTTTTTCTTCTGCAATATGGTTGAAACATTCTCTCCTAATTCCCCTTTCTCATCAAATTTTAATTTTCGTTTTGAAGTACTAAGTTCTTTAAAAAATTTAGCATAACGAGGGATTTGTTTAATGGCATCAAGCAAAGGAATATTTACCTGTACGTTTCTGAAAGTTTCCCATATCTCTTTCTCTTGCTCCACTTTCTTTGCTTTGGTGAATCGACTGGGAAAAGGGGGCTGCACAACAAATTTCTACAGATCCGAATGTGACTTTTCTGGTTGGTTAGATACCTCCTTTCTTACTTCTTCAATTTCTCTCTTGGAGATTTTTAGAGAAGGTTCCTTCAATTCCTTATCACTTCGCAAGATAATAGCTTTGGTACTTTGCTTGGGATTAATTTCTATTTGAGCAGAAAACTTTCTAGAACTTTGTGCCTCCAACCAATTGATGGTTGTTGTCATTTGGCTCAATTGATTTTCAAGATTTTGAATACTAGCTTTAGTATCTTGCTAAAATATTATGGTGTTAGTGGCCAAAGATTTAACTATATCTTCTAAAGAAGACTTACCTTTGGAATTGGGTGCCATTTATTGATGTTGTCTAGGAACATAAGGTTGCCTATATTGCTAGAAATTTGCAGTAGCTTGTGGTCCTTAAGAGTTCTCATAACGCAAATTTGGATGGTCACACCAACTCCGGTTATAGGTGTTCGAGAATGGGTCATATTTCCTTTGATTTTGTCTAGCAAATCCCCCCACGACATTAACTTGTTATACATTTTCTCCTACAAAACCGGATATGCATCAGTGGAGTGTCCTAACATCAAACATATTCCACGTGCCCTTACTTCTTCTTTCTTTGTGATCGTGAGTTGTCGCACCAAAGATGTGAGATTGTTTAATCTCTTTTCCAACGCTGACACATTAACCTCATTTAGTTGTTTTGAACTATGACTAGAACGTATCCCAAATTGTTGTGTATTAGAAGTCATATTTATAATCAAATCTCTTGCATCTGCCAGTGTTTTGTCAACCAAAGCTCCACCACTTGCAACATCAATCATACTTCTATTTGTAAGCAAAAGACCTTAGTAGAAGTATTGAATCAACAGTTGATCATTTATTTGGTGATGGGGGTAGCTAGCACAAAACTTCTTGAATCTTTCCCAATATTCATATAGTGTCTCACTCATGTGTTGTTGGATGCCACAAATTTCTTTTCTAATATTGGTAGCTCTTGATGTTGGAAAATATTTTTCAAAAAAAAGTCTATTCATTTTAGCCCATGTTTGCACATTTTCACCAACAGAATAATACAACCAATGTTGAACATCATCTTTGAGAGAAAATGGGAAGGCTTTTAATTTGATATGCTCCTCAATCACATTTGTAGGCTTCATATCCATACAAACCATATCAAATTCCTTCAAATGCTTCTAAGGATCCTCTCTCGTTGGACCTCAAAAAATTGGTCATAAATGAATCAACCTTTACTTCAATTCAAAAGCATTATTGTCCTCCAAATTCAAAAAATTGATGCAATGAGGCTGTTAAGCATCCGTAGGGGCAGCTAGTTCGCGAAAGGTGTGATTTGCAGCCATCTTTTCCTTCTTCTGCATTTGTTATCTCTGTTTTGTTTATTTTCGTAACTTCTTAGCTCTCTTTTCTATCTCTAAATTGAATAGCAACTATGTCCTCTTGTCCACTTGTGTAACATACATATACCGTCAAGAGTTTCTTGACAACGGCGCCAAAATTTGGTAATGTTATCACCTGTAATCAAATGAATACCAACTCTAATAATGAAATATGCAATTAGTGAAGAGTTGAGATCGTTCTTACGAGGAATCTATTGGTAAATATTTCACGAGTTAAAAACTAAAACAAATTAAGAGGTTAAATTAACATGACTTTAAGAAATTAAAAACGATAAAATTGGAAATAAACAAAAATAATTAGATCTGGGAAATTAATGAACAAACCTTAGTTTCGAGTCACCTATAGTATCAAACTAGTATGGATCATTGATATAAAATTAAGTTCATTAACAAATACTCATTGAGTTATGTTCTCTCTTAGGATTAGATGAATAGAAACATGGATTCTAGATATATTTATTAACTAACAACTTAAGATATGATCTTAAGTTTGATTAATTAATAGCTTTAAGAACCAAGAGAACCAGCGAGCAAGACAACACACATACAATATGTATTTAGTCTGGATAAGTATCTTTCTTAGAATTTCGCAATCTTTAACGTAAAGATGATAATCCTAATTACTACTTTGGATTAGCAAAACTGAACATCAAATCCTACCAATCTGGTTGTAAATTAAATCAATCAATTTCTAGTTGGACTCCATAGAGATCAATCAATTCAATCATAAAAAGCAATACAAAAGACACTTAATATTTGTCAATGAAATAAACTTTATTTAGAAAATCTCACACATACTAGATGATAGTGTTGGTTCCCTTAAATCAAGAAGAAATATTTAGTTAAAGATTTAGCTACTCATAACAGAGGTAAAACCCAATAGCAAAGTAGTATGACATATTGTCTCCATCTTTGCAATTTTTCTAGAAAATCGAAAACTCCTAAGAAAACCCAAAACAGAAAAAAAAAAAAAAAAAAAAAAAAAGAAGTGAAAAGATGATATGTCTATAAGGGTTTCTTATCTTCCCTTTTGTCGTTATTTTATTTGGATACACCTCTCCTCCAGATCAGTTAGCAGATCCTTAAAGACAACAACTTAATTCCCAAAATAATTAAAATCCTAAGTGTATCAAATTTGTTTTCAAATCAGACTTTGCAGATAAACTTTCTCTTTGCATATGCGCACGTTTAATCAAAAACTTTTCTATCAATTGGGAATTTGAATTGCCTTTGCTTTTCTCGTATCTTTTTTATTCAAATTCATCTATCATGTGTTAAAATCATCTAAAAATAATTAAGAAATAAGTCCATTAATTTTAAATAAGAATTTCAATACATTAAAGAGATTTATATCCAAAATTAACACAAAAATATAACTTAGCACACAGCTATGCAAGATGCACCGTTTTGACCCCCTGGAATTTCCTCAATCCTCACTATTTTGAGCCTCTTTAATCCTCATTGTTTGGAGACAATTTTTTCAATCCATAATTTATCTTCTTCTCTTTGAATGATTCCAAAATCATCTCTAAATCCCTAATTATTTCTTCTTCTCCCACACTTCCTTCTAACATTTGACGAAACTCACTCTTCAAATTTCTAGGAAACAAGAAGTCAACAATATGTTGAGAAATAGCCCTTTAACTTTCTGAAGTTTACTGTATCGGTTACTATCACGTAAAATTACTAGTCTTTTTATGTTATATTAATGTCCAGTTTTAATAAAATAATAACTAAGAACAATTTATATATAATACATAAATATATTATGACTTTTATAATCATAATCTTATTATAACCTTATTTACAATAAATAATTATTTCATATATTTTATCATATACGTGTTAATATGTACGAGATAAATAATGTCTTTTTATTATTTTGTTATTATCCTACAATGAATCGGTATCAAATAAAGCAACCCCTTTCGGGTATAGTTTAAAAGTCACCTCCACACTGAAGTTCAGTATCCAGAGTTAGAAATCATTGATTTCTGAGCCAATCCTCTGAGTAGCTGGACACCACAAGTTCAGTTGTCCCTAAAACTAATAGCGAAGTTCAACATTCTATAAAGTCTATTAGGTAAATAAAATAAATGCAAAAGGGGCTCTCAATATTTCAATTCGATTGTTTTATGGTTGTGAGGTACGAAGCATTTGTTTTACATTGTGGGGTATGCCTGATGTATACTTTAATAGGTAAACGATGTGTTTCATCTTGTAAATCGCTCTTTTTTAATATGGTTGCTTATGGGGTACGAGGCGTATGTTTTATGATGTGGGGTATACATCATGTCATTTCATAGATAAATGGTGAGCTTCATTTAATTAATAGTTCTTACATTAATTTGATCTCTATTTTGACTTTTGTGATAACTTTGATTCTTAAAATAAGTAACACATGTCGAAGAATTAGATGGCCACTTGTCAAATAAATTTAGCTTAGACGTACACAGTGAGGCAGGTTCCTGCGGTTCAACCAAATATGAAAATAACAGGACTTTGGTTAATCGACGTATAAATGACAGTGACAGACAAAACACCTTTTGAACAAGGCAAACAAATCTCAAGTGTTGATAGAGACGAACTCATTATAGCTACTATTTTCTTGTTACAGGTTGGATCGTTAGCTCCTTGCTTTTCTTGCAGGAACATTGCAAAAAGTAATAAAGGCCCAAACTATAACCGAAAACTGAACTTTTGGCTTGAAATTTTCAACTTTGGAGCCGCCGGAGAAATCAATCTGAGAGGTGATTAAGAAATACGAAATTGAAAATAACTGCATAATGGAAACACTGGGTGCTCATTTAACTGCTGGATGGAGACCAGGCATGTAAGGCCGTCCACTTCCATTAAAGTCGGCAAAGAAATCTCCAGACTCAGACGATTTTCGGGTCTTGAGATTCTTGGGAGAAGCAGAGTAGGAATCATTGGAAGCATTGCTAGTGGAATACGTTGATGATGTAGGCAGTCCATGTATCCTTGGCAATCCTGTTGCATCCCCACCCAAACTGTATCCTCTTTCAACCGTTTCAGCTTCCACTGGCAATTCATCCAATGTCTAGCGCGAGAGATCAAAGTCAATTCAAGATGTCAACACAACGTTTCGGGTATTCAATTCAAAAAGTTCCTTTATCTAACATATCCTACTATCATTCACAAACCAGTCCCGATTGGTATCCAATCCCAATAATCATATCATATTGGCTCCCAGCCTTGGGAGTTCTGAATCACCAAATGTTATTAATTCCACTTTCCTTCCGGTATTTAAATATTGCAAATGTAAAGTGCATACCGGTAAGAAAAACAAAAGGAACCTATAGGCATCAAAGAAACAGAAACACCCACCCTGAATGCCTGCTGAAGAACTCGAAGTGTTTCTCTTGTCTGTTTTCTCTTCATTGCTATCTCACCAGGCTCCTGCAACATCTCTTCAAATAGATTTTCCCTGTTTTGTTTAGACGAAGATGTCAATTGAACTTGAAAAAACTAAAGCATAATCTACAAACCAGAGGAAGAAATCAAGGCAGTAATTATAATGATGGTATCTCTAGTCACCTGTAGAGCTTCTTAATGAAGACATTGTGTAATTCTCTCTTTGTATGGTTCACCTACATTTGATAACCAATCAACATCAGAAACATAAGTTCCTATATTCAATCCAATAAAGCTACAAGCACTGCACCAGAGGGACGATACTTGGTATGCTCCACTAAACTGGATTCATGTTCACACTAGTGAATCAATGATTGTTGTTGAAGGACAAGGTCCTAATTACTATGACAGTTTTGGCACAGAAAATGAAAATAACAAATAGAAACAATATACTGAAAAACAGGAAAGAAAATTAGCAACAATGTGCTTACAGATGAAATTACCAGGAAATGCATAATTGCTTTCGGTACAGAGTCTTCAATATTCTTTCGAACAATGTCATAATATGATCTCAAAAGTAATTTAGTGACAACAATCTCGACAGACTCCTGCTCTGATTGACTCTCCGGGGGCCTCAAAACAGTTGGAGGCTTAGGAAACAGAATTCGTAAGAAGTTGGGAAAAAGCAAAGAAAAGAAAAAGAATACCAGAGATGCTCATTGGCTGTACGCAACGGCATATACAGAAAAAAAAAAAAAAAAAAGAAAGGCCCATCCATACCTCCTGTAAATGGATCATGGCGCTTTGTTCCATATCATCCATCCTCCGAATAGGTTCATTGTATGGCTTGCTTGCTACATTCTCTTTAGCAGATCCACGAGAATTGTCAGCTCTACTTCCACCAAAAATGGATGAAATACCCCAACTTGAACCAACTCCATTCCCTAAATTAACATCATTTTCAACAATCATGATATCATACTGGGAGTCATATTCAAACTAGAGATGGCAATGGGCCAGGCCACAACCAAAATGACATCGTTTTGGTCAGTTATACCAAAACGACAACAATTTGGTGGTGGGGATTCAGGCCGGGCTTTGGGTGTGCTTGAGCCTAGCCCAAAGCCGGGTCAATTGGACTGGGCCGAAAATGCCATCTGTAATTCCAACTCAAGATGTGAGAGAGAATATGTGGGAAGAAATATTTGTGCATGCATGCCAGCTGTTCCTGTTGGTGTTTTTTAAATGATGATTACCAGATGGTGCAATTCTTTCAACACCTGCAGCAGGCTGAACACCCTGTAACTTGAGCAAATGAAACAATTTGACAAGTTCAATAATCAACCGAGCCAAAAGCAATTATGATTTAAACCAAATAATAGAGAGAAAATAGCAATGAAAAAGAAAAGGACGAAGGAAAATGAGAAAAACCATACATGCTCAGGCACTATTCCATTAACTTGTCTACCAAGAAAACCTCGAGACTTCAGACTCCTTTCAGATGCTGATGGTTTGTCCGTCTCTACAGCATCCTACTTAGCATGAAAAGAGAATCCTACTGAATGAGATAAATCATGGACAGGGAAAAATACCAATGACTTCTATATCAAGAACATACCTTTTGCCTGGAAATGGGTAGAGGAACCCTAAAAGACTTGACCTGCTGTAGTGCTACTTCAACAGCCTTACTTCCACCAATAAAATTTGGGTGCGAAGTGTTAATGTAATCCATCTGCAAAAGAGCCACAGATTCTGAAATATTGAAATGCAACTGATGAAGCAAGTACTTAAGCAAGCCCGTGCTAGTAAGTTTGAGATATCTAGACTTCAACTTACCTCCATTTCAATGATGTGACCAATCATTGTTTCTGACGGTTCAAGACCATCTCTCAAGAAGTTTCCTATAACTTCATCCATACGCCTTCTCAGAACAGGAAACCGATGCAGTTCGTTAGCTAGACACCGATGGCTAATCTGAAGAGGCAGATAAGAAAATATAGTTTTCTAGATGGAATTGATGCTGTTAGAAGCCATACAAACATTAGTTCTACCTTTATCAACTCATTATGTATGAACCTGGCACACTGAAGGCTTGGATCTAATAAACGAGCTATTTGCCTCCGGACAAGAACCTCAAATGGTACCTGCATAAATGAAAATAAATCAAAAGCATGACCTAGTAATTCAAAAAATGTAAGCAAATAGTCAAAAGGGAGAACTTATAAGGGACTAAGAAGTAAACAGTAAAGCCTACTTCTGGAACAAAGAGTGCACTTTTAGGACCAGTTGCATTTTGAATTGCAGTTCGAATGTCATCATCCGTCAAGTCATCACAAGGATCAACATCCTGCAGAAAATTTGAATCAAGCATCATTTATCTTACAAAACTACATAAATATCACTGATTTTGCATTCCCAGACCATCAGTACATATCAGCCACATTATATTAGTTAATTTTTCAATGATAATAAATTAAATGGCACCACCAACAATAACCCTTATTTCCCATGTTAATGTACAAGGAAAAAGTTTCTTGGTCTTAAAAGAAGAAAAATCTCAATCTTTTGATATTTGTTCACCTTCATGGTTGCTTTGGATATGATTGCATCTCGTCCATTACAAACTAGTGAACAACAAGATTTGACATGAGATGTATCACTGAAAGTTTAAGAATAGTTCTTTTAAACACTTTAAATGAAAAGAGAAGTGGCATAACATACCTAGAGAATATAATATAATTAATTATTTGAAAGTACACTCTTGCTTTCACCAGAGCAACTTTATGTACATCCAATTTGAAATCCAACACAAGATTTGACTTACAGAGTTTTATACAATTCATCATCTTAGACAGGTGGATTCTTAAAAAGAGAGGGAGGCAAAAGGCGGGTTAACAGCATCAAACTTTCTGGCATACCCATTATGAAATGTTAAAAGCCAAATAATAGCTAAAGCATCTAAGTGCAAGTAAGTCAGTCAGTCTATGCCAATTCAAAACCAGGATCCCTAGGATAAAAAGCTCAATTAGATTGATATGAATCGGGGGTAAAAAAGAAGCAGATATCAAGTTAAAAACTTCAACATCAAATAAATTCGGAACAGTTACCAATTTGCATATTCACCTATTTGGAGTCAATCAAAGGAAGCTGATAGAGCAAGGAATTATTTGGCCACCGCTCAATGGGGCATTTCTTGCACAAATGCATCTAGTAATTGCTTATGGAAAAAACGGAAAATTGATCACAAAAATTTTTCATTCTATAGGGTTAAAGAACACACCTCTAAGCATTTCACAAAGATGGATTGAAAAATATAGTGAATTCTTGCTCCACCAGACAGCTCAGCTGTTGACATTTCCTCATTTTTTCCCTCTACCATTGATGAGAATGCTGTTCACAACAAGAATATGGCATGGAGTTAATGAGCTTAAACACATACAAAATGGCTTATCATATATACATGAAAGACATAATACAAAATATAAAGCAAGATGAATGAAACAATGTATTAGGAATTAACCTTCACAATATTTTGACAGAATGTTCAGCAACAGAGCCCCCTGACCAGCCTGTTAAATATACAAAAAGTAGGAAACAAGTACTTAGTAGATAATGAAGAAACAATTGGCAAGGAAACTGGAACAGCACAACTTTTAGTGCAAAATCAGTAGATTCTAAGCCATTTTCAAATGTCAAAATAGACAGCTCTCTTCTGAGATTGGATTGTTAAATATTCTGATACTATCATATAAAAGCAGAAGCAAAAATGCAATTTAGTAAACTGATTTCCAACTTTGGAACATGTATTTGTTGGCCCTAAACATCAGAATAAGCACAGATTCAAATAATAGATCCAAATCACAGACTTATTTTGCCAATACCACCAAATGATTAAGGCAACCTCATAAAAGTAATCTCCAGATAGACAAATAAAACATACCTTTGATTCAGTAATGTCTCCATAGCTAGCATGTTCCTTTGCAACAGAAACCAAAGCAGTGCTTATACGTGACTTCAACCCCGGAAGTAATGCTTTGATATGTTGCACTAAAATCTGGATAACCAAAATAAGTAAAAATGACCTCAAAAGCACTTTTGATGAACTATATCATGAACTACGTCACAATCCTCAGACAAACAATTTCACAACCAGAAGAAATCAAAGAAATCAAGAAACAGTTCCTGATGAGTCCACAGAACAGGTGAACAAGAAAATGGCAATGTGCATTAGTGTAGTGCTGGAACAGACAGAAGCATATGTTTCCAAGAACTTAAAGGAGCTTCGAAAGGTCTGCCAGAAATCAAAAGATGCAGCAGTTCTACCTGGTTCAATTTCTTTGCTAACTGAGGAACACCACACCGATCAGCTAGACCATTATATACCTGCATAACAGTATGAATGATAGCAAATTTCATCAGTATAATTGACTATATTGATAAAATACTAGAATAAAGATGGAATTCATACCGGATGACTACGAAAGAATTTCTCCTCAGCTACAAGTGCATCTTTGATACTCCGGTTAAACATTATATCCTGAATGTTTGACAGTGTGAAAGACTTTCATGTAATTATCAGCCATAATATGGAGTTATCATTGTAATCTCATTCAATCGAACAAAATCTCATTGAACAGGCTACAACAAACATATTTTTTTGTCCACACTGGGCACCATCAGAACAATAGTACAAGTGAATAAGGAAAAGAAATATGAACTTGATGGTTCAAGCCTTAGCAAATCCAAACCATAAGATACAACACCAATAATTGTCATCAGTAGTATGAGCATATAATCTTCAATTTTCATCAGACATATCCATTACCTCTTGACTTCGGTTGACAACACCAACATAACCTAATCGAAGTGGAATCACTTTGCCTTGTAGCAGGTTATGAGCATCAGTACCTCTGTCCATAATGTCCAGCTGTTACCAAAGAAATATGTCAAACCGAACATAAAGGCAGTCAGAGCTTGTAGTAGAAAATAATAGTGATGGTCCTATGAACCTTTGTGATTACTCCAATGGTTCTGTTACCTGTTAAGAAGACAATAAGTCCCTAGAATCATTTAAGAGTGAAATAAGAAAGCCACTCAGTTTGGGATATCAAATTCAGAACTTACCATCAGGATCAGCATTTCCTGCAATCTGAAGAGCATCTGAGTTTGCTAAATCTGAATTCGCTGGTGTTACGGCAAGAATCAAACAGGTAGGCTTTTTTATGTAGGACATTATCATAGTTCTGATTCGTGCTTCAATATCAGAGGGTTGATCACCAACTGGAACCTTTGTTATACCGGGTAGATCCACAAGTGTTATATCAAGAACATCAGGTGAAAAAATCTTCAAACATATCTGCTTATCTGAGACTCCTTTGTTATCCCCTACTTCCTTGTTCGTCTCAGCCTATGGCAAATCCAGAATTAGATAACATTAAAAAAAAAAGGAATGATCATCAGCGTTAAAGGATTATTTTGGAGCAAGCCAGCATTCAATCGACCATACCTAAATGCAGTATCTACAGTCCCTCTTTAGACCAACACTAAAGAGTGTCAACTTGTAGGACAACCTTATATCATAATTGATAGTTTGTGCATTAATAGTCAAGTAAAAGTAATCTATTCCAATTTAGTTCATTACTCCCCTTCACACATGACACTACTTTTTAATCTACCAAAAGGCTGCAGCAATATTCATTCTAAAAAAGTACATCAGTGCTGGTATTTACATTTTTAGGCTTGAACCTCTATCGCATATATATCATGAATTACCATCACCAATCAAGGAGAAAGAAATCAAAAGAATAGAGCATTGACACCAAGCCGAGAAACATAAGCTGAGGGATAGTACTTAACATTTCCATGCCACACAGCATTACGACTACTAATAAGTGAAGATTCACATAACATAACATCTTACATATTCCCTTTAATTTTGTCCAGAAGCAATTAAAAGACATAAAATTTTCAACCCTTCCTACAATTCCAGGGTTTCATCCTTAGCATAAACTTAATGAAGATACAACTACTTCCAGCATATGCCTGGTAATCATAATATGTAATCATGAAGAAAGCAAGCCTTCATCTTTTATCCCTAAAAATATTTAAACACGAAACAAATAATTTTGCCTGTTCCAAACCTCAGAAACAGAAAGAAATTTACAGATCCAAATATTCATCGAAAATTACATCAAACGTTTTCAATCCTATTTGTAGGATTTAACAACACAACTAAAGCCTATATTTTGCAATCCTTCAAGAAGTACATGAAATTTAAAAAAAAAACTAAAATTGAATCTATCTCACTTCATTTTTAACAGTTAAAATAGTACAAATCGCCGCAAAAGTTTACCTGGATTTCTCTGCGAATCTCGGAGAAATCATAGAACCGTTTTCCAGGAAGATGAAGAAACTCTCCCCACTCCTCCTCAGCTCCATCAGCCCTCCTCTTAGTTTGGAGAAGCTGAAGAACCAAAGGCCGCCGCGTGCAGATATCGTTGCCACGAGGCAAGAAGTCTCTTCCGACGAGCGCCTCCAGCACACTGGACTTTCCGTTGCTTTGACTTCCGACCACCACCACCTGCGGCAGCTCGATCGTTGACTGACTCCCGAGCTGAGCAAAAATGTCTTGGAGCTTGTTCACTATCGGGATCACAGAGGAACCAAGGGGAGCGGCGTTGGATGTCGTAGAACGTGGCTGTGACGGCGAAGGTGACGTCGGCGCGTCGGCCATTGACGGTGATCGACCAGTCAGCTTGGGCGAAACCTTAAGGTTCTTGAGTATTTTTTTTTTCCTTTTCTTTTTTCGTTATAAAGTCCGTGCGAATTGCGATTGGGGAGAAGAAGTGTGGATGGTTGGAAAGTCTAGAACGAACGAACGGTATATGTTAACGCACCTCTAGTGACCTATGTTCTAAAACCCAAAACGGTCATTGAACCGGTGGCCTTACTGGTCACTGGTTTGATCGGTTCGACCGGTTCAACCACCGATCGAATCGATGTGATGTAATAATTATACAATAATTATATTTAATTATATATAATATAAAAAAATTTAAAAAAATAAAAAAATAAAAAATAAAAAAATATTTGTCGGACCGGTCCGACCGGTCAATTGACCAGTTTTGACCGGTTTTGACCGGTTCAGACTGGGTCACTTTATTGCCGGTTTTGAAGGATCAACCGGACCGGACCACCGACCGGTCACCCGGCGGACCGGCCG